>JAOSBK010000005.1:25626228-25640078 GCA_027568895.1 Erythroxylum shatona | reverse complement strand
ACCGTGTCCGAGCCGTGTCCGCGCGCGTGTCCGAGCCGATGAAAATGATTTTTTTATTATGACACGTACGGACACGTGTCCGACACGTGTCCACCGCGTGTCCACCGTGTGTCCGTGTCGGACACGTGTCGGACACACGGACACGGCTCTATTTTGCCGTGTCCGTGCTTCATAGATACTGACAGAGAAGGAGCTCATAGGGGAAGAGTCTACAGCACAGACTGAGACCCCACCAAATAGTAATTTTGCTGGATTCAGACAAAGATTTAATTTGGCAAAGAAAAGAATCAATAAGGGACGACATCTACGTCTTCTAGGCCCAAACAAAATTCGAGGAATGGTTTAAAAGCAAAGTCGGTAGCCACAATTCAGTAGACTCGGTGGGAACGTTCCTAGGCCAACGGTCACCAGGAAAAGGTATCGAATACTTTTCCTATAATTCAACTCCAACCTACATCACTAGATAAACATCTAGCGATTGAAATCAATTCTCATATTGAAATGGTATGTGATAGTCAGGTTATTGAGGACAGATAGCGGGCTGTTGAGGAGCGACCCCATATGATGGAAGGAGTCGAAGACCCCGAGGAGGTTGGTAGGGGCAAGGGGTATAACCGCACTTCCTTCTACCGAGCATCCAGATTTAGCATGAGAGTTGGGTAAACTGGAAGACATGAATCAAAAGGGACATGAAAAGGAGATTGAAACGTAGACATATGGTGATGGAAATAAGGAAGCCCATGAAGGAGGTACAACTTACACTCAATTATAGAGTAGATTGTTCGTGTTTTTATTTCCTTGTGTCGATCATAATATGGAATTTTCAAGGGGTAGGGGGACAAGATTCCATGTCATATTTGCGTAATTACATTCGTAATTACAAACCTGGTATACTAGTTTTGATGAAAAATTGAATTAGTGGATCTCAGGCGAAGTAGTCCTTAATTTGGGGTTTGATTATTCATTTAGAGTAGAAGCCGAAGGCTTTTCTGGGGGGATATGGATTTTATGGACAGATGAATTTGATACCTCAGTAGTAATAGCTCATCGCCAATTTTTTCATATCACCATCAAGTATGATTCTTGTTGTTTCCATTTTGCAATAGTTTATACTAGCCTGCATTTTTCTTCTTAAACCATTCTCTGGCCAGTTTTAAGATGGGTAGGACGTTCTATTCATAGACCTAGCTTGTAGGAGGGGATTTTAATGCTAAAATGGAGATCTTAGATAAATGGGGTGGAGCTAGGTCAGCGCGGGTGGTAAATAAATAGTTTAAGGAATGGGTGCATGGGAGTGGACTACATGATTTGGGATTTGTTGGATCAAAGTTTACTTAACGGAGAGGAATGGTACAAGCTAGGTTGGATAGAGTATTTGGTTCAACGTCTTGGCTGCAAAATTTTTCTCACACGGTGAATCATCATTTACCCTTTCTTGGTTTAGATCGTAGACCTATGTTGATTCACTTACAAAGGCTACAACCAAGAATAAGGGGGTTTCCAGTGTTTCGATTCCAAAATTCTTAGCTAACATATGCAGGTTTTGATGATGTGGTAGCAGAGCATTGGTTACCAATATAGGAGGTGTTGAGTAAATCTTTAGCCCAATTCTCTAACCACCTTATAAGATGGAATAAGCTAGTTTTTGGTAATATATTCCATCAGAAAAAAAAATTGCTAGCACGGTTGGAAGGAATTCATAGGGCCATAGAGGTCAGCAATTTGGATTCACTCTAAGTTTTGGAGGAAAAGCTGAGTGGGGAACTGATGCAGGTACTATCTGAGGAGAAATTTTTTTGGCATCAGAGAGCCAGCTGTGAATGAATTTCAAAGGGTGATCAGAATACCAAATATTACTGCACATCATTTTATTAAAAAGAAAGAAAATGAAGACAGAGTGGCTCATTGATTCCAATGGGTCACAGATATCTGATCCAAAGCAACTGCACCTATTAGCCAAGCCGTTTTTTGTCCAACTTTATACTAACGAAAATGGGAATATGCACAGGTTTTTGAGCTTAGGAGCTTTTCCTTCGCTATCGGAGGAAAGGGTTCATGACCTAGCCTTTCCAATCCATGAAACCGAAATCAAGAATGCGATTTTTTACATGAATCTTAATAAAACCCCTGGAGTAGATGGTTTCAATGCATTATTTTTTCAAAATTAATGTGGAAAGGTAGGGCCAAAAGTGGTGGCGTATATTCAGGAAGTCTTCCGACCAGAACGATGGGAAAAGGATTTGAATCAAACTATTATGGTATTGATCCCCAAAATCCCCTCTCTGAATAATATATCTCAATTTTGACCAATTAGCCTTTGTACTATGTTTTACAAGATTATTTCTAAAAGTTATTGTGAATCATTTGAAAAACAATCTGTCATCTAGTGGAGGTGAATCAATACAGTTTTATACTTAACAGGCAAATAACTGACAATATTATCATTGCCGAGGAGGTCATTCATTCGATGCAAAAGAAGAAGGGGAAGACAGGATACTTTGCTATCAAGGTGGATTTGGAAAAAGCATACGACAAGTTTCGCTGGGATTTTATACAAAACATTTTAACGAAAATTGGATTACTAAAAAATTTAATCAGTGTCATTATGAAGTGTGTGACGACTGTGTCTATGTACGTTGCTTTGAAGGGCACCTTACTGATCCCTTCAGTCCCTCAAGGAGTATTTGGCAAAGCGATCCGCTCTCGCATTGTCTTTTTGTGTTATGCATGAAAAGACTAGGTCACCTTATTTCGAAGGGGGTGGGTCACGGACTTTGGAACCCGATAAAGTTAAGTCCTACAGGGCCTCACATTTCCCATCTTTTCTTTACAAATGGCCTCGTTCTGTTTGCTAAAGCTACGGAATCACAAACACAATTGATAGCAAGGACTTTGGAGGTGATTTGTAAAGCCTCAGGACAGAAAGTTAATATTGCTAAAACTTGAATTTTTTTCTCCAAGAACGTTTCTCGAGCAAAGGTGTGTCGCCTCAGTCAAGCCTTGCACATTACATGTACAAACAACCTTGGAAAGTATTTAAGAGTTTCGTTGATTGATAAGCGTACAACGAGAAATACTTTAACCCAATCAGTAATTTCATCCTCCCAATTTTCACGATGCAAACAGTGAGACTTCCGCGGCAACCTTGTGATGATTTAGAACAAATCATGAGGGGTTTTATATGGGGTTCAACGTGTGAGCATAGGAAAATGCTTGTAGTCAAATGGGATATAGTGTGTCAGCCCAAAAAAGCAGGGAACCTAGGCATTAAACACATTCGTTCTTCCAATGAAGCATTACTGACAAAGTTAGGTTGGACTTTGATTCCTTAACCCACAACTTTATGGGTCCAGATCCTAAGGGAAAAATATTGAATAGATGCATATCATATCCCTGGCACGCTAGATAGGAAAGGGGCTTTGGTCATTTGGAGGGGGATATCTGCAACTTGGCAGTTTGTACGCCAAGGTATAAAATGGAATCTGGGTAATGGGAGACGTATTTTCTTCTGGCTAGATAATTGGGCAGATGATTGGGGACCATTAATAGTCGTGGCAACCTCTCCAATTCCTTATAGCGTTCTTTACACTATAATTGCAGATTTTACAAATGAAGTCGACACTTGGCAGTGAAATTTGTTCCAACAATATCTTCCTTCCACAGTATATATGGATATTGCAGCAATCCATCCTAATATAGAAGGCATAGAAGAAGATAAAATGGTGTGGGGACAAATTGATCACGAGAGGTTCACAGTGGCGTCATCTTATGACTTAATCGAAGTTAGTACCATGAACGCTAATAATAGACTATGGGAGTTAATTTAGAAATGCGCAGGGCTCCAGCGAATTAGGGCTTTCCTTTGGTTATTGGCTAAGAGAAAACTACTGACTAATCAATAGCGAGTGGCTCGGCATATCACAACGGATAGTAGTTGTCACTTCTGTGGCCAAGAAGAGTCAACATTGTATGCATTACGGGATTGTCCGAGAGTGAAAGCCTTCTGGTGTAAATTCCCCCTGAGGTAGTTGATATGGATTTTTTAAAACAAGATGAGGGGATGTGGGTGAAATCCAACCTTATGAAGCACTCGTAAGTGAAGCAGGTAGAGTGAGTTACTATATATGGATTAGCTTGGTAGTTTTTATGGCAATGGAGAAACAGAAGCCTTTTTAAGGCTAAATTTATTTGGCCAGAAGAAGGTACTACAGCTGTTATAGATTACGTTGAATGGATGGTCAAGGCAAGAGTTGTAGAAAGTTGTGTGTTTAAGACACGGGATTTGCTTGTGGGCAATTTAGTTGTTTGGACCAAACCGACGGAGAATTGGGTCAAATTAAATACAAATGGAGTAGTTAAATAAGGGTCTAACATTGCTACTACTGGAGGATTAATTAGGGACTGCCAACAGTCAGTGGTGTGGTGGATTTCTATAGAACATTGGAAGGGGCTTGCCTTTAACTGCCGAACTATGGGGAGTCCACTTGGGCCTTACACTGGCATAGATACTTGGATATCGACACATTGTCATTGAAGTGGATTCATTAGAGGTGATTAACATTCTTTCCTTTTCCAATATAGTTTTGTCAGAGGATAATTTTTTGGTGACAGGTACCCGTGAGTTAATCCACCAAGCATGGGAGGTGCAATTTTAGCATGTATATCGCAAAGGAAACTAGTATGCCGATAACCTGGCTTCTCTAGCAATATTATTCAGCCCAGGCCTGTATATCGTTCAAGAGCCTCCGACAGTCATTATGGAGCTCATACACCGAGACAAGCAAGGAGTTTTGAACCGTAAAATACTGTGCTATTAGGATGTTTGTTTTTTAGTGGTGTGGGGTTTGTTTGTTTTATTATCCTTTGTAAGCTAAAAAAAAAGTTCTAAAATTTTAATTTATGAAATAATATTTTTTCTTTATTATAGAGACAAAGGAACACTTTTGACCCTAAGTTTTGTATTAATCAACAATTATTACCAAACATTTCGATGTTAACAATTCTAATCCAAACATTTTAAAAAGTTAAATTGTAACCCAATCTGAACGAAAAATTCAAACCATTCTATTAAGTGTCAGGTCAGTGCAATTCAAACCGTTCTATTAAGTGTTAGGTCAATTATTATTTTATTCAAATAAATGAGTCCCCTTTATCATGTCATCGCTGACGTGGTAAGTGAGATCCACTTACTAATTAAATTTTAAAAAATTATATTAAAAGAGTGAGACCTACCATTATATTAAACCTTAATCATATCGTTAAGTTTAACCTTTTTTGTTAAGAAGATAACTGGTAAACAAAATAATGAATCTTTAAACTTAACCTCTTTTGTTAAGAAAATAACTGGTTTCATTATTTTAGTTACCCATCGTTTTGTTTATAGTCTCCATCTGACCCTCCTCATTACGCCTACTCTCCTTATTTTTTGACCCTCCTTATTTCTCCGACCCTCCCTCATCGAATTCTATTTGAGCATTTGGATTCGTTCACTGCGTGAAATTCATCAATGTTTGTTTAGGAGAGAATCCGTTGAAAGCATCATCATTCATAGGTGAGTGTTTATGTTATTTAGTTTAGCATTAGATGAGTATGACATGTTTTGTTTGTTGGGTGGGTTCTATTGTATTCACTATCTTGATCTTCCTTTTGGCAGGTTTTGCTGGAAGTTTTGTAAAAATAATTGGTTGTAGTTGAAGCTATTTTATTTTTCTTTAGTCTATTCGGATTAGTTTATGAGGAAATTTAGGTAAGTTGGAGTTTTGGATTGTAATAGACTGAAGATTATCTAATGGTTGAGCATTTTGTTGCTAAGAAAATGAACTAAAAAGGAGAGGTCTGCTAATTGAAAATGTTGACTATTGTATGTTTTTATGGAGTCTATCATTTGTCCTTCTTGTTGGCATAATTAACAACTTGGTTCACAGACATCATAGCTATTATATAGGATACAACTGAGGATATAGAGCCTGCTAGATGTTATAACAAGCAATTATATAGATACATAGATGGGTAGCCTAAGTAGATTTTCATCGGTGGGAAGCCTAACGTCATCTTTGGTGTTTCCATTTTCAGTTAAAAGACTCACCAATAGCATGAACAACATATTTGTATAGATCTAGTTTCACATTACCATAACCAACTATTTCATTTAACAAAAAATTCCTAAACCAATGTTTTAATTTTTGTAGTGGGAGAAGGTTTCTTAAACTTATACAAGCTACGAAAGTTTAAATTTCATACAGGGAACAAGGTCAAGAACGAAGGATTGTGTCCATCCTCTAGAACCCTAAAGTTTACTCCTGTTGTACAAGAAGCTGGATGACACGAAAATGTAAGCTTATAGTTAAATATGAAATTCTCTAGATCCCACATTGTGAATTGCAAAAAAAAATATTCATCATAATAAATGAAATTAATGGTTGGGGCCTCCTTTTTAGTTAAACATTTATGTTTCTTATATAATTGCTTATTATAGCATCTAACAAAACCTTGATTTCAGTTAAAGCCACTTCTTTACCAGGAAGTGGGAAAAACATCGATCTTCAATGGAGCTTTGTGTTGAAAAGGAATAGGAGGGTGGAGTCTTAGTGATTCACATACTGCACCATTCAAATAAAGTAGGTCTTTTAGTTCTTATGGTTCAAAAAGCTGCAAATTTTCTACTTCTTTGTCTATTGCAATCATCTTGAGCTGCTCCATTATCTTATCTTCATCCTCATGATTCGTTGAAACATTATAGCGAAACCAAGTTAGAGCAGAACTCACTATGTTTGTCCCTGCAAGGAAAAGATTCAAAATGGTGTTACTAAGAAACTTGTCATCCAGTTTTGATCCAAAAAATTCAACATCTAACATATCAACCCCATCGTCATCTTCCTAAGTTCTTTTGTTTTCATGGAGATATACTCATAAACTACGCGATCTAAATCTGCATAAGCTTTGATCATCTTTCCCTCTTTTCTAATACCTAGCCATCTCTACAACTGCTAAAATAATTTAAGCCTAATGTATCGATAAAATATAACCTCCACTGCATTATCTATGGCTTTCGAGAATTTAACCTATGTGAAATCTACTGATAGACATTCAGGGTCGTAGATTGCATTTTAACCCAATCATATATTATCTTATTATCATCTTTTAAGTATGCAAATGGAATCTTTATAATCGACGAATACAACAGTGAGTTCAAAGTCTGAGAATGTTGTTTGCTATTGTGGGCTAAAGGCCCCATTGAGGACTTCTTAGGGTGATTGTAATCCTAGCCAAAGATTTTATGGATGCCCCAATTATTCAATGAGAATTTATTGTTATTAGATTAATGAAGTTGAATGTTAAACTTTGTTTAAGGTATTTTTCTTCCTAAAATTGAATTGAATGTTTTAGGTTGGGAGTTGCAAGTTTTTCAAATGGTAAGATGAAGAATTTAGTGAGAGAGCTGTTGAAGTGATTCAAAATTTAAGAAGAGAATTATCAATGTCAAAGGAAGAGGAAGAATTACAGCAAAGGAGTTTGAAGAACAAATGAATCTTTTGAAGGAGGATTTACATTTGATGAGAAAAGAAAAAAAAAACAAATTAAGTGTATATTAGTGAACATTGTAATTGTAATAGGATTACTTATGGTTGTACCACTTTTTATTTGTAAATATGTTATGAGGATATTGTATTAAATTTGAACAATGTAATGGTTGATATTAATTTCATGTATCTTATGAAAATTTTGATTTTAAATATGTAAGTAATATACAATGGTTATGTTGTATAACAAATCATAGTGAATACATTGTATATGAATAATAAAATTTATATATGAACTAAGTAACCCAATTGGAAAAACAATTCTATTATATATAACCAATATACAATGGATAAGTTGCAGTATAACAACTTATAATTTGTATAATGAATATGTTGTATATGAATAACAAAATTGGCATATGAATTAATATACAATGAAGAATTTACTAGTTGCATATATAAACAACATACAATGAATAATTTACTCATTGCATATGTTGCCAAATATGGAAAAAGGCAATGTAAGGGAGAGATTGACACAGAGAGAGAGAGAGAGAGGAGTTGTGTAGCAAATCATATTAATTAATAAAAATATTTACATTGTATTTAAACAACACAAACATTCATATGTATACAACACAAATGTATATAACACAAATATGTATACATTGTATGTATACAACTAATCAATGTTTGCTTCATTTGTATTTGACTGCGTAAGATCAAGTTGTGATGATAAAGTCAATGAGGTCCTCCTTCTACTTAGTTTAGCCTATAAATATTGTGAAGTAATACTGGGACATCCTCTGAATCGTAAACCCCTTCACTGAAATCATAATTGAAATGTGTGTAGGTCAACATCTCCAAATTGGTTTATATTGGTATTTGCAGGTGTATCAACCTACAAAATGGAAAAAAAAAATTACACACTTTGCAATTGTTACAAGTTAGACAAATTGATGAAAAACTTAAAGTTAAACAATTTGATAAAAAAACTTACAATATTACTTTACTGAGTCAACACAACATTTTCATTAACCAAATTCCCATCGTCTAACTGTAGTTCTATTGAAAAACATGTTTATCAGTAATTAGTACAAATAATAAGTAATATAAAAGCAAAAACTATATAATAAAAAACCGTACATTAGTAATTAGGTTTACTAGCCTAATACAACTTTCATTTTAATTGATAACTTTCAATGAGTCCTTAAAGTTTACACTAGACTCTTTATAATATGCTTTATCAATTTTATCATACCCTAACTCCATTCCCATCTCATTTATTTGTTTATTACTAACAAAGTTAACATCAACTTTGCCAAACATAGGAATATCCCCACTAACATATGTCAATTCTGACTTTAACATAAAATTTCCACCATGAAGAAGCCTTATACTTCCATATTGAGCCATTAAAACCTATAAACATAAGTATACATGCAAGTTTAAACAAAAAAGCAATGCAATGATTAAAAAAACATGCTAATTATCATTAAATGTAAAAGCAATGCAATCAAAACTATAACAACACATGGTGATCTTAATTTCCACCAAAAATTCTATGGATCATTTTCTCTACTTCTGCTTTTAGATATGACTCTGGTTTAAAACTATCAAATTCAATTTTAAAATTCAGCTTTTTTATCTCAGCTTGCATCAAAACCGAAATGAAGCTTCTTTGAAAGAAATCTATAAGAAGACCAATACATGCTTCAAGACATTAAGGTTGGCTATAATAACACATTAAGGTTTGCTATAAGAAGACCAAAACCTATAAACATAAGTATACATGCAAGTTTAAATGAAAAACCTATAAACATAAGCATACACGCAAGTTTGAAGTGTTTTATATGAGTTTAAAGGTCATTTCAAGTGATATAAACTCATGTGGATTAACAGATACTATTAGGACTTTGAGTTTAATGGATTCATTATGGAAACCACAGATGCTTACTTACTAACGCATCAAGATATGTGTTCATGTGAGATAATGAAAGTCAAAATGAATGTCTCTTGAAAAAGACAATAGTTGATAGGAAAGATTACTACAAAAGACCCTTATTTTTAGATTAACACATTTGCCTTTGATGTCATATGAACATGACTATTTTATTACCTAATATAAGCTATAAAGAAACCCTAATGATTGCATATAACTTTAATTTTTTGAAGAGTCTCTACTGTCGAATTAGGATAGTTATCATCGCTTATATACATCTTTTTATCATTTAGTGCTCTTGTTAAACCTAGACTATTACAGTCTAACTCGGATCTAAAGGATGTTGTGACTTTTCTCATGGTTTAAGTTAAACAAGTTTATACTAAACAAAAAGAAATAAAATTATTTATGGATAAAAATCAAAAGTTTGTAAAAGTCATATTTACCGATATTTTAGAAAGGCTTCATGCTTCTCAATTACTATCACCAGCAATAGCTAAATATTTCTACATGATGTCAGAAATGACTCCCTGATAAGATGTATGATACACAACAATTAATTACGAGATCATCCAATATTATTTATGTTTATCTAAATTAGATTTATGTGCTAAATGAAAATTTTGACCTGATACTTAGATTTAGAGTTTTATGTGAAGCTTTAAGCACCTCATAAAGGCTATATCTAATTACTTACAAGCCTTGTCATATGTTATATGACTAGAAAACTTGACCCTAACACAACAACCCCTAGCATAAGGATTAATGCATCATAGGTGTTCACTAGAATTATCCATAATCCTCCTCTAGTATGTCTTGCTCAGATCCCATATTTGTCTAAGTCAATTTAAATATGCCCTAATCTTAAACTTCGATTAATAATGTGGCTTAGGTGCTGAGAACTATTTGTCTAAATATTCCTAGGAGTACTAGGCTGTTATACAAGTAAGGGGAGGTTAGGAGGATGTCGCATTATAAGAGTAAGATTGAAATCTCCTTTAAATCTTTTATTGGCTATCTTAAAACTTGAGTAAATTCACAAATACCCAAAATCCCTTAGTTAACTAGAAAGGGTTAAGTTAGCAAGAATGAGCACTAACACAATTAGCTTATGATCACAACATGTATAAAAGCAAATATGACTACTTAAAGAGTACCAACTATAATTTCAACACATAAAAAAACTAAGTTTCTTATAACAAAATTCATTTTGCACCCTATACAATGTTGTAGTATGTTTGGTAGGAAATATGTTCTAAATGATGAAAACTAAAATTTCATATTCATCAACCATATAATAGGAAATGATTATTGATCCAATTCAACAAGAAAAGAAAAATAGTTACCCAATGTGTGATGCAAAGTGATGTTTAAAACTCTAACTAATGCTAACCACAAAACATAAAAAACAAAACAACGGGACCACAATGGGGACCAAAAAGCACTTAAACAATCATTTGGGACCATACTCAACACTAAGCTAATGACAACATCCATTATCTAGCACACATCGACAAGAAGGAAGCATCCTAATGCACAAACATATCTAACAGACACCAAATAAAACCTAACTTACCTCAGTTAACTTAACTTCGATGCTCAACAATCATGACTTCTCTCGAGGATTGTTGACCACTAGGTTGCACGAATGGTGCTTCCGTTTACCAACTTCACTGCCAGTGACTAATAATGATGGAGAACAAAAGGCAATTGAAAACTATAAAGAACGATGAGACAGTAACAAACACACTGTCGTTTCCACTTATACTATGTTTAATTAATTATTAAAATTATATTAACTAAATCTTTGTTAAGTTAATTGTTGTCTTGTTCAATTAATCACGTGATTAGGGTTAAGAAAATTATCAGTCATTTAGGGCAGAAAAGGGATTATGTAGGACCCCCTTACTGTAAGGTACACACCGGGACGCCCAAAGGTCATTCCTGTACATATCCTACGATAATGGCGAGCTACGTTCAATCACTACATTCACTTCATAAGGCATCATAAGAAATCACAATATTTTTTTTGACTTTTAGACCAACTGTTCCTCATTTCATTTCTCAAAATCGAAAGTCTACATTGAGTCTTTCAACCTTTACTACATGTACAAGAACTAAACCTAGTACAAAAGTACTACATGAAAGAGGAAAATATAACAAATCTATCTAAGCCATTCAAAAATTCCAGCTGACCGACCTTTGAGCCATGACTTCTCTTGCCAACTCACAATCTACACAGTAGTAGAGCCCCTCAGTAGCTAAAGTCGTCTCTCAACCCTGAAAAGACAACGTTACAATTTTGGTGAGTTTTGTAAACTCAATGAGATAACTATCATCAATGGTTCACTCAATTCATGCAACACATCAATTCATATCACAACTATTTCACAAATTGGCATTTCACATGAGTAACATGTTTCCACTTAAACATAAGCAATTATGCACTTCAATCAATCAAACATACTTAACAAGATGCATATGAAATGCTCATGAGACACTTTTTTAATTATTACGTTGTTATGATCGAGTGTCTGAACTGTCCCATATAGGGCTTATTAAACATTGGGCCTAAGGCTCTGAATCACTTGTGAGCTCGAGGCTCAGTTTCACTCATTGAGCTTTAAGCTCTAAGCGATAACTACTCTGGTCACAACTGCCATTATCTGATTATGCATTCATGTATAGAATGCACGTGCCACAATCAACCATATTATAAGCATATAGGTCTTCACATTCACATATAATCAGCACTTCAACATCTCAATCTACCTTACACAATCATTGGACCTTTTTTCGGGAATCCACAATCAAATACATTCATTTATCATTCAAAACATGAATTAGGCAAACAAGTACTTAAGTGAGACCATCTAGGTTACTCACAGATTGCTCCCGAAGCTAATACTTGGAAGATCCGACAACGTCTGAAAGTGGACGTTCCAGTTGCTCCTCTATAACAAATAGCATACACGATATCACAATTTGCACCATTAAGAGTGTTCAATAATGCACATGTATGAAATGAATTATGTGAAATGCATATTCATGATAATCTCGGGTATCACTTCATAAATTCTTCTCAACACTATCCCCATACCAAAGCTCATTTAAGTGTAACTAACACTTAGGTTTATGCCTCTCTAAAACCATTGAAATCATAATTCATTACTCACTGGCTTACTTTCAGACTTTCTAAAACACCCTTTTGGGTCTACTGTTCACATACAATCAGAAGGTAAAGCTGAGGTAATTTGCTCATACTCTCTTCTAGAAACGTGTTCCTTTATGTCTTATCTTTCCATTGACACAAAAATCACTCAATTTGGTTCAGTAATATGGAAGATATATCTCAAAAATTTTCGGACTATTCTTAATCAAAAACAGTTTTCTATATACAACTTCCATCTAGAAATTGAACACCTTATAAACTGAATCAAGATTAATCTTCTTCATGATATTTGTAGCCCTATTTCTCTAGTTTATACCAAATGAAAAATCACCTCAATTGGAATCATACAGATTAAAATATCATCAAAATACTGAAATATATTTAGTAGAATAACACCAGTTCATACTCTTTAAGAGTACCCTCACTGTACCCATTCTACTTTTTCACTTAATCTTTCTCAACTCATTTTAGAGGGCTATGATTCTTGGTGGAGATGTAGATCAATGTCTCACGAATCTAATGGTTTAAGAATCAAATCATTTGGATGTCTAGAGAAGAAGTTATGGCCAAAAGAATCCAACATGTGCATGTCCTTATGCATATTGTACATGCCTCGACGCAATTATCATAACTCTCACTACAGGTGTCAGAATGACTTCGTTTTTAGACCAGTGGAAAGAGGACTTTGAGATCTACAACTTTTATGAAGACCTCAAGGCCAATTCTATCGTTTGACTTCTGTATCGTCTCACTTTCCTTTCATCTTAGTTCTATCATCTCATTTCCATCGTCTCATTTCTATCATCTCATTTCTATCGTCTCATTTTCTTCCGTCTCATTTTCTTCTGTCTCATTTCTTCCATCTCATTTGTTTTCATCTCATTTTCTTCCGTCTCATTTGATTCCGTCTCATTTTCTTCCGTCTCATTTCTGCGTCTCATTTTTGTGACTCACTTTTTGCGTCTCACTTTTGCGTCTCATTTTTTTATGTCTCATTTTTGCGTCTCACTTTTGTGTCTCATTTTTACGTCTCACTTTTGCGTCTCATTTTTTTGCCAGAGCATCTCTCCTTATAAGGATCATAACTTTTGACTCCGATGTCCAAAATTTTCATACTATATACCGTTAGAAAGATCTACAACTTTTCAGAGGCATCTTAGCTAAAATCTCTTTATATCAATCTCAAATTTGCCCCTAAAGTCTGAAGACGAATTTT
>JAOSBK010000005.1:25599823-25626128 GCA_027568895.1 Erythroxylum shatona | reverse complement strand
ATCAAAATATCATCAAAATACTGAAGTATGTTCAGTAGAATAACACCAGTTCATACTCCTTTAAGACCACACTCACTACATCTGTCTCACTCTTTTCACTCAATCTTTCCCCATTAATTCTAGATAGTTATGATTCTTGGTGGATATGTATGTCAATGTCTTAATAATCTAATAGTTCAAGAATCAAATCATTTGGATGTCTAGAGAAGAAGTTATGGCTAAAAGAATCCAACATGTTCATGTCCTTATGCATATTGTACATGTCTTGGCGCAATTGCCATAACTCGAGTTACAGGTGTTGGAATGACTTTATTTCTCAACTATTGGAAAGAGGACTTCGAGATCTACAACTTTTATGAAGACTTAGATGGCCAATTCTATCGTCTGACTTCTGTATCGACTCACTTTTGCATCATCTCACTTTCCTTTCGTCTCATTTTTATCGTCTCATTTCTATCATCTCATTTTCTTCCGTCTCATTTTCTTCCATCTCATTTTCTTCCGTCTCATTTTCTTCCATCTTTATGAACAAACACGTAAATGCTATTTTCCATGCAGATGATAGTAATTTATCAACTTTATTCCACAAATCCCCAACTCTAAGGGATTTCTTCACCACTTATCTTCTGAAAACTCCAAAATCTTCAAGCCCAAAACTCCACACGTTTTACGTACTTCTCTGAGTATAATGACCAGCTTCTCGTTTTTCTCAAGGCAGAGGATGCAAATGGCAAAGTGGGCTTGGTGAAGGAAAGGAAAAACACAAAAGTCTCTTAGAAAGTATTTGATAGAAAACTCTGTGTTTCAAAAGGAAGTTTGAAAAAGAAGATAAGAAGGGACTTGGACAAGACTTAACCTGTCAACTCTCAAAGAATAGTTACCTACTTCTAGCAAGAGTACAAAAGCCTAAGTGACACTTGTCACTTTCCCCATACCTAAGTTCTAACTTAGTTTCTTTTGAAACTAACTCCCTTAACTATCATCTTTACAATCCAACTATCTCCAAAGCTCCCTTTTCATTTCTTTTTCCTATTTTCTACAATTCCCAAAATTTATTCCCATTTTCCCCAAAATTCACAAATACCATACTTCCACTAATCCCTAATATTTCCTATGTCAAACATTCATAATTCTCAAAAATTCACAAATCAATCCAATTATACCCGGAATTATTCATGAATGCATGCATAATTATTTTCATGTGCAGATAAATTACTAGTCATATATATGTGTATAGCATACTATGAATGAGCATAAAGAAGCATTTTTTTTAAGCCTCTCATAGAACACTCACATTTACTATTCTAACCCTCCCACAAGTAATGGGATGTTACAGATTATCAGTCATGATAATTAAGAAAATTATCAGTCATGTAAGGTGGAAAAGGGGAAAGTAAAAAATCAAATAACAATCAATGTCACGTAAAACTTCCAACACATTAATGATGAATGTCAATAAGAATTATTGATAAATGAAAATGAAAATTTTATAAATTTAGCTTTTGAGGAGACTCTAAACTCTCCTATTGATAAAGATGTGTCGAATGACCTTATAAATAATCTAAAGAGGCAAAATAGTGAAGGAGAAGATCTTGAAAAAGTAAGAAAAGAAAATGGGTACACCTATGCTAAACAGTTGGAGTAAGAGACTAATACTGTGTTTACAGTAAATGTAGCAACAGTGGATTCAAAAGAGAATCTCTCTATAGAAGATAAAGGACTTAGATTTTAAAGCTCAAGAAAAAGGAGCAAGAGCTCCAAAGGTAAAGCTATTGTTATATAACTTCTGTAATATACATTTTTTATGGTTTGAATTTCCCTAAAAAGCTTCAAGCTTTAAGGGATTTTGTCACTTTGGAACATCCATGGCTTCTAAGTCTATTAGAGACAAAGATTAAATTTGAAAACCTCAATAGGTTAAAGATTTTGGGTGTGATATGGAAGGTGATTTCAAATCATCAACATCACTATAATGGAAGAATAATTTTGGCCTATAACTCCAATTATATCTAGGTGGAGCAATTATGATCTTCCAACCAACTTTTGCATGAATTGATTAAATTTGTGAATGGGCTAAGTAAATTTTATGTCTTTATTTTGTATGGTTCTAACTTTAATTTTCAAAGAAGAGTCTTATAGAAGGGTTTAGCACTTAATCAAGTTAATAGTTCCCCATAGTTAGTGTATGGTGATTTTAATACAAATCTTTATAGACTAAAGGCTAAAGGAAACTTTAGCTTAAAGAATTATACTTCTAATTTCATGGCGTGTGTCGAAGACTTGGGTCGTGTTGACATGAGGTATGATGGATATACTTTCACTTGAAGCAATAAACAGGAAGGAAGATTTATACTTAGGAAAAATTAAATAGAGCATTGATTAATCATGCATGGCTTTCTACCTTCCAAGAAATCAAAGCTAAATTCATATATCCACTTTCTCAAATCACTCCCCTATTTGGATTGGGAATGTATTCCAAAAGGTTTGTAAGAGGTCTCCTTTTCAATTTAACAAGGTAATTGATATTGTATTTTAGGAGGTAGTTAACAGAGGGTTAGCAATTGATTCTCATGGCTCTAATAAGTTCATATATTTCTAAAAGCTTAAGGCTATAAAGGAAGAGGTGAAGATCATAAATGAAAAAAGTGGTCTCAATTATGTGTTTATTGTAAATGAAGCTAAAGAAAGGATATCAAGGATTCACTAAGCTTATTAAAAAATCTAGGAAGTGGTGAGCTGCTAAATGAAGAGAGGACAACTATGAGAGACTATTTAACTTAGGCTGAGGAACATGTTTCTCTACTCAAGCAAAGGTCTAAGATTAACTGGTTTAAGAAAGGTGACAAATTTACTAAATACTTCTCTAGTTATGTTATGCCAAAGAAGAATATTAACAGAATTGGCTCTAATGTCTCTCATAATGGTGCTCTAATCGCTAATCAAGTTGATCTCATGAATGAAGTTATGGCCTTTTAAAAATTCTATTAGTTCCAGCTCCTCTAATTCCTTTTTAGTTGAGCTTTTAGGGGACTTCATCAATGTTAGAATTGGCCAGGAGGGCAGAAATTTGCTTATTAAGCAAGTTGATGATCAGGAAATGGAACATATGGTATTCCAAATAAATGGGAAAAGGCCCTCGGTCTAGATAGGCTAAGTGGATTCTTCTTCTACAAGGCTTGGCAATGGGTTGTGTCCTTAGTAAAACACCAGTAAAAAAGTTATCCATTAGTGGGAGCCTCTTAAAAGAGATGAATAAGGTCTCTATATCCCTTTCCCCTAAGATCTCTAATCCCTTTTCTTTTGGTGATTATAGGCCTATTTCTTTCAGCAATTTCCTATATAAAATCATAACAAAGATCTTGATAAATAGATTGAGAGGAGCACTTCAGTAAATTATCGGTGAAAATCATGGCACTTTCCTTAAAGGTAGGTAAATTAGTGACAATATCCTTATTGCTCAAGTGCTCTTGAAAGGTTGCTTTAGAAAGAATTCCTTCCAGAACTATGCCATCAAAGTGAACTTTAACAAAGCTTTTAATAGTATTATTAGTTGGGAATTCATCCTCAATTTGCTTAAGGTATATGGCTTTCCTGCTATTTTTAGGAAATAAATAGTTGCGTATATCTCCTCTACTATTTTTAGTGTATTTGTTAATGGGGAGCTCTTTGAAGGTGCCAGGGGTATCAGACAAGGAGATGTAACAGCCCAGACCATCTGCCCACAGATATTGTTCGCTTTGGGTTGCCTCTTAAGCTAAACCTCTCACAATTTTGTCTTCCCACCCTTGGAAAAATGCGTCTTGGGGAGGGAGAGGTATCCATACCCTTATAAGGCATACTTCGTTCTCCTCTCTAATCGATGTAGGATCTCATATTCTCCATCCCCTTGGGGCCCAACCCTCTTTAGGGCTTGCCTAGCTAGCACAACAGTTTAGTTACCGGCTCTGATACCATTTGTAACAGTCCAGACCACCTGCTCACAGATATTGTCTACTTTAGGTTGCCCCTTAGGTTAAACCCCTCACAGTTTTGCTTTTCTCACCCTTAGGAAGACGCGTCTTGTAGGAGTGAGGTATCTATACCCTTATAAGCTATATTTTGTTCTCCTCTCTAACCGATGTGGGATCTCATACGCTCCACTCTCTTAGGGCCCAGCCTAGCTGGCATAATAGTTCAGGCATCGGCTCTAATATCATTTATAACAACTAGACCACTAGTTCATAAATATTGTCTGCTTTGGGTTGCCTCTAGGGCCAAATTCCTCACGATTTTACTCTTCCTACCTTTAAGAAAATGCGTTTTATAGGGGAGAGGTATCCATATCCTTATAAGGCATACTTCGTTATCCTCTCCAATTGATGTGAGATCTCACACTCTCCACTCCTTAAGACTCAACCCTTTTTAGGACCCGCCTAGCTGGTACAAGGATTCGAGTATTGAATTTGATACCATTTGTAATAGCCCAGACCACCCGCCCATAGATATTGTCTGCTTTGGGTTGCCCTGGGCTAAACTGCTCACAGTTTTGCTCTTTCCACCTTGGGAAGATGCGTTTTGTGGGGGAGAGGTATTCATACCCTTATAAGGCATACTTTGTTCTCTTCTTCAACCGATGTGAGATCTCACACTCTCTAGCCCTCTTTAGGGCCCAGCCTAGTTGACACAACGATTCGGATATCATCTCTGATACCATTTGTAACAGCCCAGACTACCCACTCACAGATATTGTCCACTTTGGGTTGCCCTTTAGGGCCAAACTCTTTACAGTTTTGCTCTTCTCACCCTTGAAAAAATGTGTCTTGTGGGGGATAGGTATCCATACCCTTATAAGGCATACTTTGTTCTCCTCTCCAATCAATGTAGGATCTCACACTCTCTACCCCCTTAGGCCCAGTCTAGCTGACGCAACGATTCGAGTATCGGCTCTGATACCATTTGTAACAACCAGACCACCTGCCTACATATATTGTCTGCTTTGGGTTGCCTATCGGGCCAAACTTCTCACGGTTTTGCTCTTTTCATATTTGGGAAGGCCTGTCTTGTGGGGGAGAGATATCCTTATCTTTATAAAGCATACTTCGTTCTCCTCTCCAATCAATGTGGGATCTCACACTCTCCACCCCCTTAGAGCTCAGCCTTCTCTAGGGTCCAGCCTAGCTGGCACAACAGTTCGGATATCGACTCTGATACTATTTGTAATAACACAGACCATCCTCCCACAGGTATTGTTCGCTGTTGGTTGCCCCTTGGGCTAAACACCTTACGATTTTGCTCTTCCCACCTTTAAGAAGACGCATCTTAAGGGAAGAGGTATCCATATCTTTATAATGCATACTTCGTTTAGAGTGTGAGATCCCCACATCAGTTGGAGAGAAGAACGAAGTATGCCTTAGAAGGGTATGGATACCTCTCTCATTAAGACGCGTCTTCCCAAGGGTAGGAAAGCAAAACCGTGAGAGGTTTGGCCTAAGAGGCAACTCAAAATGAACAATATCTATAGACGGGTGGTCTGAGTTGTTACAAATGGTATCAGAGCTGGTACCCGAACTGTTGTACCAGCTAGGCTGGGCCTTAAAAGGGTGGAGAGTGTGAGATCCCACAACGGTTAGAGAGGAGAATGGAATATGCCTTATAAAGGTATAGATACCTCTCCCCCTAAGACGCGTTTTTCTAAGAGTGGGAAGACCAAAACCGTGAGGGGTTTGACCCGATGGGCAGTTTAAAGCGGACAATATTTGTGAGTGGGTGGTCTGGACTGTTACAAGAGACCGTCTTTATCTTTATCTATTTATACTTGATATGAAAGCTTTAATCTTGCTCTTGAACTACAACAACAGGAGATGTGACATCTTTAAGTACTATAGAAAATGTAAGAGGATTAAACTAACTAGTTTGTATTTTGCAAATGATTTGCTTCTCTTCTTTAGGGCTGATATAAAATCCATTCAAATATTGATGAAGTCCCTTCGAAGGTTCCAAGAGATTTGGCCTTGACATAAACTATAACAAAATTCATGTTCTTATGGCTTATAATTTAATGCTACACTAAGAGAGGATTAGAACATTGACTAGAATGGATATCAAACAACAACATCTATTGTATTTGTGATTACCACTGGTGACGGGGAGATTGCAATTTAAGGAATACTTGCCTTCGGCGAAAACTAAAAAAAGGGGAGTTAAACCAATAAAGAGCTATCCTTTAGAGCTAAACATCAACTTATCAAATCCATTTTAATTATATACAAATCTATTAGAGTGCACATATATTCGTTTTAAAAAGACATATGAAGACTATTGAAGGCTTGATGAGGAAGCTCTTATAGGCCAAAATAAATATAAACAAGGTAAATGCTAAAGTCAAGTAATTAGATATATGCAAACCTATGGATGAAGGAGGCTTAGGGATCACTCTTATAAGCATTGCCAATAAGGTGGTATTGGCTAAAAGGATTTGGAGAACCTTGGTTGATAGGAAATCACTATAGATGAGATGGATGCATAGCTACATTTTGAAAGGAGATAGTATTTAGTCCCTTGTTAGCAAAGATTCTTTTTCATAGTTCATTAATCAACTACCCAAACTAAAGAGTTCAATTAAGCCAAATATGGGGTGCATAATTAGGGATGGTAGTTTTTCTTTCTTGTTATATGATAATTAGATGAGAAAGGGGACTTTACAAAACATAGCTTAAGTTGCTCATTTTTTAGTTCAAATGCAACCTCAAACCAAGGCGTGTTTGTGGATTGAAGATGGTCAATGAAGCAATTTTCCAAAAGAATTAAAACATTTGATCCCCAAGTACTTAACAAATGTTGAGTTTAAAGTTTTCTACACTTGGATTAGTAATTCGGGGGCTAAATTTACCAACAGAATCTATAGGGACTTAATAAAACCTAGAGGAAAAAAGGCGTTTTGGGATGTACTCATTTGGAACAACAACCTACTGCTTAAGGACTTGTTTCTATGGCTAACAACTTTGAATAAACTTAAAACTATGGATAAATTGCATTTCTTATAACTTTAAGATATTTGTGTTTTATGTGAAGAAGTAGCTAAAACCTTAACATATTTATTTTTTCACTGCAATTACTCAATGACAACATGGAGTTACGTGGAAGGCCTCCTTAATTGGGAGTATAATCTAGTTTCTTTTCCGAATATTTTATATTTGCTAATAACTAATTATAGCAAGCTCCCTAGAGATTTACTTTTGTCTCTCTCATTAGGGCTGCTAACTTTTTTTGCTCTATTTGGAAGGAACAAAATGCTAGAAGATTCAAGCAACTAAAAGCTCATATTATTATCTTATTCGACCTCACTATTGCTAGCATAAGAGAACAACTGATACTATGTAAGGATTCTAATAATCTAAGCTAGAATATTAAAAGGGCATGGAGGCTAGAATAAGTAGTTCTTATGTTTATATTCTAACTGATCCTAGTTCTTATCTACGAGAAGAATATGCAACATATATGTACAAAAAGTATGATTGCATTAGATTGAATGTTTGAAACATGCATATGTCCTAAAGAAGTTTTGAAATATACTCAAGATTACCTGGTTAATAGGAGGGTGAAAATGGGGAAGGCCTTTTCAAGCATTGCATGATATTTGATATCCCTCTGGATCCATTTGTAGTTCTTTGGGGTGATGCACTTACTAAATCAATCAATTACAACCATTGAGTGCAGAAGGTTATACCCCTACCTATTTTGATGAGGTGAACAATAATTAATGGCATATATAAAAGTAGAAGCGCATTTGCTGTAGCAAAAAATAAAGAAGATTGATTACTAGCCTGAGACCAATCCACAATCATAAAGAGCAAGTAGTGATGCGAAAAAGGAAATTCCAATATGCAAATGAAAATTTATGCAAGATTAGCCCCTCAACAATATAGCAAGATAACTAAAGGAGCGAACCTCTATAAAGATAAGGAGAATTAAGATTGACTCAAATTAGGTGTGTAAGATCCTTATAGAACTTAAAGGCAATGACTTGGAGTAAACCCCTTCGTTCAACCCGCCCATGCAAGAAGAAATGATACACTAATCATCACTAATAAGGCTTTGCTTAAGGTGAGTTATTTGGAAGTAATGTGATGCAACTAGCAAGATGGAAGAAGATGATTCATGAGCTATGGAAGAGCAAATTGTTGCACATATACAGTGAACAAAGTGTTTAATTAGAGAGAGACCAAGTAATATCCTAAATCGTCCCAGTTAAAGAAGTGAAGTTATGTTCTTTTAGGCCTTAACATGAAGAAGATATGTCTCTTGAAAGGTGTGAAATGTGACCACTAAAAGAGTTATGTCCTATTTATGGTTTAGTTGCTCTGATAGTTCATATGAAAATGTTTTAGGATTGATTGCTACCTTGTATTAATAACTAATGTAAGTCTCTATAATTCTTACAAGTAATAAAATTGTCTAATATTTCATAAAGAAAACAATTGAAATGATGAGGATTTTAAACAAAAATAATCAGAATAAAAGAGGTCGAAAATTGCATAAAAGATGACGATGATGAAGATCTGATTTGGGATCCTTCAAAAGTTGCCATTTCAAATAAAGAATAGGAGAGATAATTTGAAGGAGAATAAATAGAAAAATATGAGTACATAGGTTAAAATAAAATAAGAGATAAATTTATGATTTAGAATTTTGATTTATTAGATTAATAATTATCAAATTAAGTTAACTTAATTAATTTATTAAAAATATATTCTTATCACGTAATTAGTAATATAAAATATATCAATGTTTATTTTAAATGTTTTAGAATATCAATATTTAATTTATATTTTGATAGAA
Source organism: Erythroxylum shatona (assembly GCA_027568895.1). Lineage (NCBI taxonomy): Eukaryota > Viridiplantae > Streptophyta > Magnoliopsida > Malpighiales > Erythroxylaceae > Erythroxylum > Erythroxylum shatona. Next base: position 25,617,311 of record JAOSBK010000005.1, on the reverse strand, counting down.
ATATTAATGTAAAACTTGTCGCTTTTTACCATATCTTTTACATAGAAACAACGGTTAGGGTGGCCCATCCGTAATTTAACAACAATGGAGACATAAAATTATAAGCCAGATACAGAGACAGAGACAAATATTTGCCAGCCGTAAAATTGCCCCCCAATTCGTAGGAAGTGAAGAACCGCAGGGTTTTAGGCCCTCTCCCTCCTCTCCCTCTCCATCTCATGGCTACAGCAGTCCTTGGCTCTACTTCTGCAGCTCCAACCGACCAAATTGCCTCACCTCCCAAGTAGTCCAAACTCAAAGCCCCACCTTATTATTACAGTTTTGCCACCATAAAGACGGCTCATTTTTGGAGAGCCACAATAGCTACTGCTACTTGCAGCTGCTATAAGCTGGGGAGTGTTAGAAGCTTTGTAGCTATGGGCCTCTCTGGAACCACCGCTCCGACCACCTATGTTGGTTCTTTTAGACCGTTTTGCCCTTCTTATTTTAAATTAACTCGGTCTTGTCCTTGTTTTGCATCTTCTGTTAGGGGTCCTGCTCGTCCCTTCTCCAATGCAGTTCAGAGGTTCGCTTTCTGTCTTTGTAAAAGACTTTTTTTTTTGGGTGGCTGTTTCATATCTTTTAGCTCTTTGGTACGTGCGGATTTGGGTTGTTTTGATGCCCTTTTGTTCGTTTTTATTTTATTTGTTCTTTGCTGGGTATGTGTTGTCAAGTGTAGCAAAGGCCTTGAAGTGTTTATGTAATACTTTTCTTAATATATTTCCATTTAATATTATTAGTAAAGTTCAACATTTCCCTTGTTTTTTGGGGGTTTGGCTCGTGGGTGCCGATTAAAGGATTTCTTGTGATTGCTGATGCTGGGTATTCTTTTTACATGCTTACTCTGAATCATATGCTTCCTTGATATATAGATTTTGCTCGTCAAATTTCATTTGTTTTATAGGAGTATTATGTAATTGAGATGTGTAATAATTTTGGCTGGCCTACTCTTTATGCTTTATTCTTGATTGGTTTTATAATATGTATTGTGTTACCTGTTTAGGTGTTTTGCATCTTCTAACTGATTTCTCTGGCCCTGTTTTTCTACCTTTTATTTCATATATTTTGACGTTCCAGTATGTTTGTTTCTTTGTGATAAATGTGGAAAACCACGATTATAATAGAACATGAGATATGTGCCAGCTGATCTCTTACAACTAGCGATTCATGCATCTCAAAAGATTTGACTGAGACAGCATGGTCTCTCATGTAATCAGAAAATTGACTTATCTATTTTACTGAGAATGAATCTAACTTTATCATTTTCTTTCAATCATTTCCGTATGTTATCAACATGTTTTCCAGCATTTTCTATTTTTTGTCAAAACTTTTGTTCTAAACTTAACGTCTATGTTTTCTAAACATTCCCTACACAACACTTGGTCTTTGCGGCTTACCTAATTGCTTGCGTTGTTAAATTTTAGCCCTCTGTGGCCTTCAATCAAATGATTTAACTGTATCTTTTATGCTTTTGTTGCTTCGCTTCTCCATATTAATTGATGCTTAATATTGAGTTTCATGCGTTTGATAGCTTATTGGACCTGCAAAGACAAGATGAGAAAAAACCTGTTTTGAAGGTACCTTATCCTCCAGTTGAAAGCAATAGGTACTCATGGAAAGCAATGGGTGAAGAGTTGCGGGACCAAAGGAGCTACTTCTTGAACAAGCAAGGCTGTGTTCAGTGTGGAAGCTCTATTTCAAAAGTCAGCCATAGAAGCATACAGATGCAGGATAAACCAAATAATAATAACAATGTAAGTGTCAGAAATGTTGGACTCACTAATAGTAAGGACCATGCTGTACCTTTGCCACTTGGTTCTGAAGTAAAGAATGACAGTAACAACATTATATCATTATGTGGTAGAGATGATCGTTCAACATATCAGAAAGAGCCAAGCAATAATGCTTCTAACAGCATCCTAATAGATGCTGCACATGCTAATGGATCACTGGAAGGAATAATGTTGGAGAACCAGAGAAAAGTAGAGTTTGGTCAAACTGATGCAGGTACTAGTCCAGTTGGCATTGATCAGGTTAATGGAAACAGTGCTGTTTTTGGACATAATTATGAAAAATCCAGAGTAAAGGAGAACCAGATAAAAGTAGATTTTGGTCAAACTGATGCAGTTACTAGTCCAGTTGGCATTGATCGGGTTAATGGAAACAGTGTTGTTTTTGGACATAATTATGAAAAATCCAGAGTAAATGAAACATCTGCTCAGCAAGATAGTTATCAGATGCATAATTCTAATGCAGCTATGGTTGTTAAGTATGACTCTGAACTGTCCAGAGTAGGAGAGACTGCTTCCCAGCTTTATGATAACATGATAAGTAATGTTACATCTTCTGTTGGCTATGATAAGAGACAGTCCAAGACTGAAGGAATATCATCCCGAGAAGAGAGTCGCCAAAGGCTAACTGGTATATATGAAGATATTCTGATTGTTGATAATGTTCTTTTGGCGAAGGAGGTTGTTGCTAAGCTTATCAATCAATACAGACATCTTATACATGCATGTGATACAGAGGTATGTTTTCTAGACATTGGATTCTTTTCAGAGTTTCTCTTGCAAGCATTGTTCAAGTCTAAAAATTTATGTTGATATCAAAGAGAAAAATTTATAAGTTCCAAGGCTTAGCTTCTTTGGGTTTCATATAATAGGGTTCTTGAGTATCACACTGGGGGTTGAGGCCACATTAAAATTTTGTTAAAAAGAGATTTCTTTACTATTATATAATGATGAATATCACGGATATTTTTGTTCTTGTGTAATTATTCCTATATAAAAAATCGAAAATTATTAGATTATATGCCTTTTTTGTATATGTCTTTTTGTGAAATATCTTGTACATATATTTGTTATGAAATATTTGTGTAACATGTATTACCCTTCTGTCATAATTAGTAAGGCTAGAAGAAAAAAGTACAATCAATATTCCTTTGTCTTTCTACGTGGCAGCTTAGAAATTGCTATTGAGCCACCTTTTTATCAATCTTATGGCTGAAAGTTGAACTTAATTGTCAAAATTTCCCTTCTTTTCCCCCTTTGGTCAGCCTTTATAGTTAGGTACATGTCAGAATCTAACATTATCATCTCTGGGAGAAAGAGACCTTGCTAGGATCAAACTTTGGATATGCATTGCTCCTTTGTGTCAGCCATACCTTTTGTGGCAAGTCAAAATTGCTCCCCATCTTCTCACTACAGCCACTGGTCCATTATCACACTTAATGAAACACACTTATCTTTCATTAACATCATTAACAATTCATTGCTGGCCATCATTGTACTAGTCTGTCGTCCTTGTCAACCATTGTTGTTCTGAGGTCATAAGCGTTCTTAGAGATTGATAGACATTTTAGAAAAGAGAAGTTGGATAGTGAGTTGATGACCACACCTATTTATTGTGCATTGACCAATTGGCAGATGTATTCACAAAAGAACTACTTCTAGTGTTTGGAAAACTCACTTTTAAGCTAGGAATTGAGAATATCTCCTCACCAGCTTTGGGGGGAAGTGTTGAAGATCATGAATATTGTGTGCTCCTGTATAATTATTCTTGTATAGGAAAATTAAGAGTCCCTTATTCTATTATACATCCTATATAGGAAGGTTTTAGACATATATTATATTGCACATCTTATTATGAAATTAAAAAACTATATGGATATTTTAGGAAGCAATAAATGCTCATACATATACAGTTGTAAACTGCTCATTCTCCATGCACAAAGTGAAACAAAAACTATTCCTTACGTATTTGAGCTACAAACACATTTATACAACCTAAAGGACAATCTTTTAAGTTCCCATGTCTGTTCTCATCAAAATGAGAAATAAGCTGGAATATGCTCTCATCTGTTATTACTCAAACCACATACAGGTCAGCGATATTTGCACAGCGTAGAATCATTTCATGTGTGAGTTGCTACGTATTTTATTACAGCTATAAAATTCACAGGTAGCAGGGATTGATGTGAAGCAAGAAACACCTGTTAACCATGGAGAGATAATATGCTTCAGTATTTATTCTGGACCTGAGGCAGATTTTGGATATGGAAAGTCATGTATCTGGGTAGATGTTCTTGATGGTGGTGGCCAGGATATCTTAGCTGAATTTGAGCCATTTTTTGCCAACCCATTCATTAGAAAGGTGGATTTTCATTTTTGGTTTCTTGTAATTTATTTGCATTGATCTCAGCTTCTTCATTGGCAAAATTTTTAATAGTAGCCTGATAACTGTGTTGATATGTTCTCTATAGCATTCTTCATAAATGATTTCTGTTAAACTGTATTCATTGGATTGTCTCTCTTTCTTTCCCATGTTATGCAGTGACTGGCTGATTCTTTATGCCTCTCTCTTTCTCTCTCATTATCTTCTTTTGCTGTGACTTACATATTTTTCATTATTCTACTGAAGTATGATAATAGATTTACCACATTTTAATGATCTTTTGGACAATGCACTGAATGATTAGATTAAATATTTCCTCTGCATAATTTCGGATATTTTAGATTTTCATTCTCTTGCAGAACTTGATGGTGCTGTTTGTATTATTTTTCATGTGGCTTATTTGGTTTAAGAAATATGGGGATTTCTTTATTGTAACATTTTATAGTCCCTCTAAACTCCAACATGATATAGAGTAAGAAAGGGAGAGAAAGAAGGATATAGAGAGTGAGAGAGTGAGTAATATAACATGTATTGTTGATTTTACTTGATAATGGGAATAGAGACTATTTAGACCCTGTAATATAACATGCATTGTTAATTTTACTTGATAATGAGAATGGCAATCTTTCTAATATTCTTGTGGGCAAAATACTTTAACTACTTCTATTACCTTTGAGGACAATCTATCTGTTTCTATATAATTGTCCTCAGGGTGTCAATTATTTGATTGCTTGCTAAGTCTATAAGCTACTTTAAGGTGTTAAAGTTACTTGTTTTTTTAATGTAGGTTTGGCACAATTACAGCTTTGATAACCATGTCGTTGAAAATTATGGTATACCTCTTCTTGGTTTTCATGCTGACACGATGCACATGGCAAGGTTATGGAATTCTTCACGACGGCTGGAGGGTGGTTATTCTCTTGAAGCTTTGACAAGTGATAGACAACTCATGGCTAGGGCTTCATCACGCTACCAGAAGTTAATTGGTAAGGTGTCAATGAAAACCATCTTTGGAAAGAAAAAACTGAAAAAGGATGGTTCTGAAGGAAAAATTACTATTGTGGCTCCTGTTGAAGAGCTACAAAGAGAAGATCGAAAACCATGGATTTGTTATTCAGCCTTGGATGCAATAAGTACCTTGCAGCTTTATGAAAGCTTGAAAACCAGTCTATGTGGTGAGAATTGGATGTTGAATGGAGATTGGGTTCTTGGAAAATCAATGTTTGACTTCTATCAAGAATACTGGCAGCCATTTGGTGAGCTTCTAGTTAGAATGGAAGCGGAGGGAATGCTGGTTGATCGTGCGCATCTGAAAGAGATACAGAAGGTGGCCATAGCAGAACAAGCAATTGCTGCTCAAAATTTCCGTACCTGGGCATCTAAGTATTGTCCTGATGCTATGTATATGAATGTAGGAAGTGATGCACAGCTACGCCAATTACTATATGGTGGCATTACAAACAGGTAATCTCTTGTTTGGGGCATTGATTTAATTGTTATCATCTTTCAACTGATATCAAGTTCAAGTCTTTTAGTCACAAATATCATTTTGCATAATTTCATTCCAAGTATAAAAAGTGATCTTTGCTGGTTTGGCTCCTATATGTTTAGAGAGTTAATTTCCTCTGCATTTGAAGTTGTATTTGTAGCATGAATATGGAATTTATGGTGTAACTTTCCTGCATTTCTCTGGGAGAAAAAAAGTTCATAACATGAAGGCAAAGTGATGATGTTGACATAAAACTAGAGTTTTGAAAAAGCATGAAAAGAAACAAAAATCTCTATTCTTTTTTCAATGGTTGCAGTGCAACCCTTGAAAAACTTGAAGAAGCAAAGGATTTCAAAGTTCCTAATGTTGATAAAGTGATTGAAGAAGGAAAGAAGAAGCCCACAAAGTATCGAAAAATTAGATTGTACAACGTTGGTATTGATCTACCTGCAGAGGTGTATACACCAAGTGGTTGGCCCTCTGTCAGTGGAGATGCTTTGAAGGCCCTTGTCGCTGCAATTTCTGCAAGCGGCAAGTCAATCTATGTTGCCAACGAGAGATATTCAAAGTCATTGTCAGATGGAGGAGAATCATTAAGAACCTTTAAAACAGAGGAAGAAAGGATTGAGGCTTGCCAAGCTATTACTTCTTTATGTGAAGTATGCTCTATAGACTCTTTGATATCCAATTTCATCCTTCCCTTGCAGGTAAAATTGAAATTCTTCATTTTATGTTAACTGAGATCGTAATAGGCCTTAGTGGATTTTTGGTCATTATAAAATCGTCCCGGGATAAAGAATTATAAAGGGTTAAACCTTTTTGAAAATTTTCATTTTCATGTCTAAACTTTTAAAGTTTTCAATTAAATGTTTAAACTTTTAAAAATTGGACAACTCAATTCAAACGGTTGTCTTCTGTTTACATTTTGCTGATATGATTGACAGAGCACGAAGATACTAAAATTTGGAGGGGTTATGTGATATCTTCTTTCCTGCATGATTTTTAGCATCAAACAAGTGATCATAGGAGGCACAAAATGCATGTTGATGAAAACGAAGAGTTACATAACTCCTTTAAACATCAATCGTTGCGTGATCCATCAGCCACATCAACAAGATGTTTATGAGACACATTTTTGAACTGAGTTGTCTAATTTTTAAAAGTTTACACTTTATTAAAAAATTTAAAAGGATGGACACTTAAATGAAAAAGTCTAAAAAGGTTTGATACTTTTTAATTCGTTATCTTAAATCATCCCACAAATAAGAACCATGCAGAAAGTAGAATCCACAGATGTCTTTTGGTATAATATCTCATTATGACTGCATATTTGAAGGTGGCATATAGTCCACGATGATAGTCATCTTACAATTCCTTTTTCTCCACATGCCTATTAATATTATTTGTGTCCCATGCTTTTGTTGGTGATTAGTATATACAATTCTAAAACGCCAAAAAATGACTCCCTTAGCTTTTAATTTGAAAACTTGAAGTCAGGTTTTTGTGGGTATATGTTTAGAATTTATATTATTTTGCTTCTCTCTAGTCAAGGATTAACATTTTCTGTTCAAATTTCCATTCAGCTCATTTGAGATTGATATTTTATAATTTTACATTCTTGGTGTAAATATTGTAATCTGTACTAGAATATAATCTACACGACTCAGTTAGAAAAGCCAAAATGTTTCTATAAAAGGTTTTAGTCATATAAAAGTTCAATATTGTTAATTTGAGATCTTTAAAGTGCTTTTCACAATGCAAGCCATGTCAGTTAATTAATTGGTATATACTATTTAAACTTCTATGTTTGCTATAAGTTTAATTATTTGGCATTGCTTTATCTTAGTATTCTGCATTCTTATTAAATAGCCCTATAGCTCCAAAATTTTGAAACTATTGATGCTTGTAGTGTTGTCTCTCTATTGCAGGAAAGTAATATAGCTGGCAAGAATGGGCGCATACATTGTTCTTTAAATATTAACACAGAAACTGGGCGTTTGTCAGCAAGGAGGCCAAATTTGCAGGTATTGATCTATTTTCCATTAATTGCTTTTCTAGAGTGAATTTATAATTGATGAATTGTTTTGTTTTGATAATGTCACTGAAAAAGGCATGACTTGGCCATCAAACATATGTCTGTGCTATTTGCTATTTTAATGATATTACTTGCCTAGCAAGTAGGATTAAAACTTTCTAGGAAATCAATGTGAATTCAACTGAAAAGCTTTAGTATTTTATTTTATTTATCTCGTTCCTTGGTTATGCATAAATTCAGAGAGGGCCATAATAATCATCTTGTTGGTGCCCAATTTTTCCAAAAATTGAAGACAAGATGGAGGCTTTAATATTGCTATCTGAATGTGATAGAAATTAAACTTTCATTATTACCTTCATTTAGAATCAACCTGCTTTGGAGAAGGACCGGTATAAGATCCGTAAGGCATTTATAACTGCTCCAGGAAATTCCCTTATTGTTGCAGATTATGGGCAGGTGAGTATTTGTTATCCACCAATTTATGTTGTATCTCAGGCTTTGGTTTGAAAGAGATTTCATGTTACAGCTTGAACTTCGAATTCTTGCACATCTTTCTAATTGTACGAGCATGTTGGACGCGTTCAAAGCTGGTGGAGATTTTCATTCAAGAACAGCTATGAACATGTATCCACATATTCATGATGCCATTACAAAAAAGGAAGTACTTCTCGAATGGTACCCACAATTAGGTGAAGATAAACCCCCAGTTCCACTGTTGAAGGTAAATCGGTAATTGTTTTGCCATTCTCTTCGTGAAAGTATGTTGAAATGAGAAGCAAGGAACTCATTTTTGTAATTTTCATTTACTCACTTTCCAACTTTAAGTCCACTTTCTAGTTTTGAAGCGATTTGGTAACAAAAATTCTCTCTTTTTTTTTTTTGAGATTTAAACACAGGGATGCAATTAGCTTTTAAGGTAGATGGAACATAGAGTATAGTTTTATAAACTAGTTTCAAAATGTAGTGGTTAAAGTTTATAGATAAAGATAAATTGAACGTTAGTGTTTGATTCAAACTGGGATGGTGCTCAAGCAGCAAGATTGGATAGCATCTACTCCATCTATTAATTCATGCAAATGTTGTTGACAAATAAAGTTTGGTGTATAAATGAATGTTTGCTGAATTGGTGTTTGCACGACTTGTGCCATGGACAAAATCAAGATTTGTGTATCTTTGCCTTTTGCCAAGTCCATTGTTCTTTGTTATGGATACGACTAGAGTTTGGCAACTGACCACCTATAGGGCTCATTTTGATATTCTCTGGATTGCTTCTTGTTGGAGCAGCTTACTTTGATCCAAAATCTAATGTGCAAAAGGACAAAAAAATATACTATTTTGTATTTTCTTTTACATTATGTGGAAATTGCAGCCGTTAGTACTTGTTGAATATTATGGAGATTTAGTATTTAGTATGAAAATATTATTATGTATCTAATATAGGAATAATTTATCTAAGTAGTTCTAGGTATTATTTAAGAATCTTGTATTTTTTATTATGGAATATTGCACTACCCTATTATTGTAAATAGGTGGGTTAAATATAGTGAATATGGTAGAACTAGAAGGAAATAAAGAATAAGTTTTGGAAAGGAAAAATATGATTGTTTATTGAATGCAAATAAACTAATATGGAGAGTACTGGAGAATCTCACAGACAACCACACCAATAACAAAAGACAATTTGAGCTGCCTAAACTCCAAGAATATACTTAAAAATAGATGGATTGCACACCTAATGACAATTACGATAGACCTATTTATAGATTTGACTCGTAGAGTCGTACTTGTAGATAATAATAAATCCTAATTGTAGATAACAATAAGTAACCCACTTCTACTGAAAATCTGAAACTACCAACTCTTCTTATTTTTCCTCTAATAACTGCCAACTAATTACATTATTTGCTCTTGACTTAGTCTTCTTGTGAAGGTATGTCTTTAGTGGTCTATTAGTACCCCTCCCTTGGAAAGTTACCTTGTCCTCAAGTTGAAAATAGGGATATCGTTGTTGTAATAGGTCATATGATTCCCAACTGGCATATTCAAAAGGACGGTTCTGCCATAAGATGAGCAATTCCAGATCTAATTCATCACCATGCTTAATCCAACGGTGAGCCAATGCTTTTTGAGGTTCCACATCAAAACTCCCAATTGGAATTCAAAGATAATGGAGTTGGCGGATTGGTGGAGAGTTGTCCCTTAGCTTCTTTAAATAGTGAGACATGGAAAATAGGATGCACCTTGGCGTTAGCAGGGAGCTCTAGTTCCTATGCTACTGGACTCCAACTTTTGAGAATCTTATAAGGACCAAAAAATCGAGGCGAAAGCTTCTCATTCATACGACTAGCGAAAGAATGTTGCTTGTATGGTTGGACTCGTAAGAAGACAACATCACCAATTTCAAATGATTTTTCTCTACGATTCTTATCTGCATGTGCCTTCATTCAATTTTGAGCTTGAGTAAATTGTCCTTTAAAACCTGTAATATAGCATCCCTTTCAACAAGTTCTTCCAATTCTGCTATGTGAGTATCGCCGTGACAATACACTTGTAAGGTGGGAGGGTCACGACCATATACAACATGAAAAGGAGTAGTGTTTGTCGCCGTATGAAAATTGTTGAATGAAAATTCAACCTAGCACAAGAAACGACTCCAAATCTTCGGCTTCTCACTTGCAAAGCATATGAGATAAGCCTCCAAGCAATGATTTACGACTTTCGTTTGTCCATCTGATTGTGGGTGGTAAGCTGTCCCCATCTGCAACTTTGTTTGGTTAAGCTTAAAATTTTTTGTCCAAAATGAACTGGTGAACAATATGTCCCTATATGATAGTATGCTTCTTGGAATACTATGTAATCGGACAATTTCCTTGCAAAACACATCAGCAACTATTTTTGCAGAATATGGGTGAGTTAGTGCTACAAAATGGGCGTATTTAGATAATCGATCCACCCCAACCAAAATAGTATCATATCCATTGGATTTTAGCAATCCATTAATGAAGTCCATCGAGATGTCTTCCCATATCCTCTGTGGGATCGGTAGTGGTTGAAGCAAACCCGTTGGAGATAATGTCTCATACTTGTTTCGTTGACATACGAAGCAGTTTTGAACATAATGTTTAACATCGTTCCACATATTTGGCCAAAACACACTAACAGAAAGCCTCTTGATTGTTTTGAGAAATCCTCCATGTCCACTAGAAGGGGTATCATGTAGTTCAGCCATAAGCTTCTCCCTTAAAGGCAAGTCAGCTGGGATGACAAGCTTTCCTTGAAAATAAAGGCGTCCATTCTCGCTAGAATAATCAGGACCAGATGCGGGATCTTTCTATAATTGCTCTATAATTCTTGTAGTCACGAGGTCTTGCTGTAGGAGTGTCGGGAGCTTATCAAATTCTATTGAAAAAGGAATTGATAACTGCATAAAATGAGGTTGATGAGATAGAGAGTTTGCCACAATATTCCCCTTTCCAGCTCGATATATGATGGTAAAATCAAAGTGCAGAAGTTTGATTAAAAGTTGTTCACTAGTAGCAATTTTCTGCTCCAATAAAAACATCAAACTGCAATGATCATTCTTTACAAAGAAATGCCTCCCTAGAAGATAATGCTTCCATTTTTGCAAAGAAAGTACTAGTGCAAGTAACTCCCTATCATATGCAGATTTAAATATGTTTGAGAAAGAAAATCCCTTATTGTAAAAAGCAATCGAGTGGCCCTCTTGTGATACCTTTGTGATGAAGCGTCACATTCAACAGTGAATGGTTGGGAAAAATTTGGAAGCTTTAAAATAGGTACAGATTTGAGTAACTATTTGAGTTTAGAGAAAGCTTCAACAGCCACCTCATTCCACCTGAAAGAATCTTTCTCGGTTAGCTTGGTTAAAGGACGAGCTAGAATTTCATAACCTTAGACAAATTGACGGTAGTAACAAGTGAGTCCTAGGAATCCTTTCAACTGCTTGACATTTTGGGGTTGTGGCCAGTTGGCAATTGCTTCGATCTTGTCTGGATCTACCTCGACTCCTTGATTCGAAATGACATGATTGAGAAATCCCATTCTTTGTTGAGCGAAGGAACACTGCTTTCTATTAGCGAAAAAATAGTTTTCTTGGAGGAGAGTGAGGGTAATCCTCAAGTGTTTTTTGCATTGCTCAAGGTTAGGACTACACACCAAAATATCATCAAAGAAAACCAAGATAAATTGTCGAATATGGTGTCGAAATAAATCATTCATTACCGATTGGAATGTAGAGGGAGCATTGGTCAAGCCAAAGGGCATGACTAAAACCTCATAGTGACCAGAGTGTGTTCGAAATGCTATTTTGTGGACATCTTTAGGTTTCATCTGAATTTGGTGATATCCAGAGCGAAGGTCGATTTGGAGAAGAAAGAGGCTCCATGTAACTCATCCAACAACTCATCAATATTTGGAATGGGATATTTATCTGCAATAGTAGTCTTAAAATAGGGCTAGCAAACGGGTTGGAACTTGGACATATTAATCCTTCGTCAAGTAATTCATTAACCAGATGTTCAATCTCATTTTTCTGGTAAAAAGGATATTTGTATGGTCGAATATTTGGTGATTTGGCATCAGGTAGGATATTTATGGCATGGGATTGGGTTTGGTTAGGTGGAACTCCATGTGGTGTTTGGAAAATAGTATGAAAATTGAGAAGGTTTTGGATGTCAGGAATGATGTTCTCTTGGCTTATAGGAGTTTCAGATTGTCTAATAATTTGGCACAATACTCCTTGCTTCTCGTTGTCGATTAGCTTTTGCATAGATCTGAAGGTTACTCTCTCGGCTCTTGGCTTCACTTCTCCTTGCAATTTGTACTTCTTTCCCTTGTAATTAAATATCGTGAACATCTTACTCCAGTTGGCTTGGACAGTGTTAAGAGAAGCAAGCCATCTAATCCCCAATACCGTTAACTCCACCAATCGAAAAAGCATAAAAATCTTGAATGATCGAGAGATCTGGAAGCTGGATCTCAACTCCCTTATATAGTGTGTTATAGCTGATTGTGTCCCTATTGCTGATATGCACTCCGAAAGAAGGGACTTGAATTAATGGAAGATGAAGGTTAGTGACTACCTTGTCCGATATAAAGTTGTGGGTTGATCCACTGTCGATCAAGATGAGGATGTCTCTCCCTTTAATTTTTCCCCGGATTTTCATGGTAGTGCCTGATGTTTTGCCTAAAATCGCATGCATTGAAATTTCTGCCATCTCAGCCATCATGTCTTCTTCCTTTGCTTCCAAGGTTTCATCACAGAAATCTGTCTCTTCCTCTTCAGTTTCCATAACTGCCAAAGTCTACTGCTTGCAACGATGGCCAGGTCCGAACGAAAACACAAGCCTTTATCCTTTCGGATTTGTTGTTCCCTTGATAGTTGTCGTGGGACAAAGCTAGCCACTTTTTCGCCTGTTGTCGGGTTCTTGACAGCTGAAGGTAAGGTGTTTGTATTATATGGAGCGTAAGAATTATCTCGAGTTGCCAAAGAAGACCTAGCCCCACCCGTTTGACTTTTGAGAATACCCTTGGTTGCTGCGAGTTTTGCTTCATATTCTAGGGCTAAGCTCATGGCTTTGTATACATTTGTGGGTTTTTGAATACGCACATCAGATCGAAGTTCTTCTTTGAGACCATTTAGAAAAACTCCCAATAAATAGTATTCTGGCCAATCAGATACTCGTGCTGACCTCCGAGCAAACTCTTGATGGTATTCTTTAACAGTTCCTGTTTGCAGGATTGCACAAAGTTGCTCGTCAGGATTGACAAACTCGGTTGGACCAAAATGTTCCTGTAGTATTTTGACTAACTCTCCCCAATCATATATCATCCGGTCACTGTTGATCCATGAAAACAATTCCAAAGCTTCCCCTTCCAAATCCATTGAAGCCACATCAACTTTATGATATTCCAAGGTTTGGTAATGTCGAAAATATTTTTCTGCTTTCAAAATCCATCCTCGGGGATCTCCATTCTCAAATCTAGGAAAATCCATCTTTGCAAGGATTGTTTGGGGTTGATGATTTTCCCATTCAGCATATGCTTCGTCCTCTTCAGTAATAACATTCTTTTTCTTCGGAGGTCAACTGGATTCTCCACTAAAGGTCTGTCGGCTATTTTGAAACTTTTGTTGTGCTACCTCTTCGATTCGATTATCCAACCTTTGCAATTGCACTGTTAATGAAGCCAATTGTTGCGGAAGAGCGTTGAGTTGTTGGATTACTATTTCGAGAGACTGATTAGTTTCTATTGAAGGTGTGTTTGGATTTGTTGGTGGTGGAGGTGGTTGTGATGCAGAAGAAGAGTTGCAAGTACCGACGACCATTGTAAAATCGTAGGGCTCTGATACTAAATTGGTAGAACTAGAAGGAAATAAAGAGTATGCTTTGGAAAGGAAAAATACGATTATTTATTGAATGCAAATAAACTGATACAGAGAATACTGGAGAATTTCACAGACAACCACATCAGTAACTAAAGACAATTCGAGCTGCCTAAACTCCAAGAATATACTTAAAAATAGAAAGATTGCATACCTAATGACAATTACTATAGACCTATTTATAGACTTAACTCCTAGATATGTAGTTGTAGATAATAATAATAAATCCTAATTGAAGATAACAAGTAACTCACTTCTACTGAAAATCTGAAACTACCAACTCTTCCTATTTTTCCTCTAATAACTGCCAACTAATTACATTATCTGCTCTTGACTTAGTCTCTTGCGAAAGTATGTCTTTAGTGGTCTATCAGAATAAAACAGCTTAAAAGCCTTCATGGTCTTTTTGTATGTGCACGTAGGCTTTACAGTAAACCACATAAATCAAACATGTAAATTCTCTTAATTTTTCTTTATTTAATTTCACACAGTACTAGATCTATTTTCACGGCAATAATGAATTTTGTATTACAGGATGCCTTTGCATCTGAAAGGAGAAAAGCTAAAATGCTTAACTTCTCTATTGCTTACGGGAAAACTCCAAAGGGGCTTGCCCGAGATTGGAAGGTAATCTTTGAGTTATTAGCTAGAATACCGAGTTTCTTTACGTGATTTGAACTAAATGAAGTGGATCAATGGGCATACATTTTTGCAATCCTTGTTTTCAGGTCTCTGCAAAGGAAGCAGAGCAAACTGTTGCCCTCTGGTACAAAGAAAGACAAGAAGTGCGTACGTGGCAAGAAACTCAAAAGAAACAGGCCATTGAATTTGGAAGGGTTTTTACATTACTAGGACGTGCTCGTCACTTCCCATCAGTACAAAATGCTAGTCGTTCTGTAAGGAATCACATTGAGCGAGCTGCTATCAATACTCCAGTGCAGGTTTCTCCATTAAATCCTATGAACTTTGAGTTCTCTCTGTCTCCCTCATTCTTAATCAGGGTGGATACTGCAGGGAAGTGCTGCTGATGTTGCCACATGTGCAATGTTAGAAATATCAAGAAATACATGTCTGAAGCAGCTTGGATGGAGGCTAATTTTACAGGTGAGATGCTTGCTTTATCAAGTAGCAAAATATTCTTGTTTGATTAGCATTTGACATAGACTGCATGGAACTCACCTTTTCACTTGAATACCATGTCTATTAGCTCCATGGCGAATGAATTAAATAAGTCACTTAAAAGCTGCCTTACTGGAACTTTATGTAAAATGTTCTGGAAATTAACCTTATTTTGTAAGGCAGATTCACGATGAAGTTATCTTAGAGGGGCCAACCGAGTCAGCTGAGATTGCGAAGGCTATAGTTGTTGAGTGCATGTCCAAGCCCTTTAATGGGGAGAATATTCTTAAAGTCGACCTATCTGTTGATGCAAAGTGTGCGCAAAATTGGTATGAAGGCAAATAGTTAACTACAATGCAACAAATGGATGTTTGGTGGAGAGTTTGTTACAAGTTTCCTCAAACCTTGCGGATGGAATTATTTTTTGGTCCAATCTGTTAATACGGTCCTAGAGATTGTCCAAGGCAGTGGTGTATGCCAGCATTCGTAAAATGGTTTGTCCAAGATAGTACAGCCTAACTGTTAAGTTTTGTAGATGCCCTGCGAATAGAGCCATTTTCACTGCCATCTCTTTTAGTTTATTGTTGTATATTAGAAATATATGTTTTTAATTTTTCCAAGCGGCTTTATGTTACTTTTAAGAGTTAAAAAACACAATCACAAGCATACCTTGTAGTAGTTCGAATCCGCTTTTTGGTTGTTTCTGTTGAACATCAATAGTATGTTTAAATCAACAAGGGACGCGTACAAGGAAATGGGCAGCTGTAAATTTTCTTGAATTGTTGATGCCAAGTCTAACTGATCAATAGGGTTGATGAAAAATGTGAAATCATAAAGTACATCCACTCCAAGTCGACTTGTCCCGATAACCTTTTTCATAATAAGCTATCAAAAATCACCGATCAAGAATACATAAAATGCTGAAAACACTATTGAGCAGTTGGAAAGGTACTCGAAAAGGTTTAGATTGTCAATGCTTTGCGCACGAATCTATATACTAAAAATCATTTATTACAACCCTTGTCAAACAGGAAAGGGGAGTGAATCAATGTATAGATGCACAGTGCTCAGATAGAAAACATGAAAGAAAAATAAATCAATGTATAGATGCACAGTGCTCAGAAAGCTTGTATGAAATTCTTCATTTACAAATTAACATGTAGCAGTAGTAGACACTGCCCAATAGCATGTACTGATGCAGTAGAAATTGCCCAACAGCATGTAAGACCTCAGATGCCCTCTCATGGGAAAGTTGCTATGGACCTGAAAGGCTTCACTAGCAAGAGATCGTCCCTTCCAGACACAACTTCAACATAATCCACCCTAAAAGCGTCCCCTGCATTAGTCCAGGAAGTCCAGTGGAGTAATCAGATGAGCCATTATATTTCCCTATAGTTCTACCCCCATGATCCTTCAAAGCTCATACCCATTTTTTTTGAAAAAAATTGTAAATTAGATTAAGCCATGAAAGGCAATAACAATTGTTACAAGCATATATCATTCCATTAAATGAATGAGTTAACAAATCACCATGACAGTATTACAAAGGATCAAACACAATCGTACATGCTAGTCATTAATCGTAGGCTGACATAAGGCTGGTGACAAATATAACTTAATTGCTTTAATCGTTCTTTTTGTATCCTTAAATGTTGTTTCTCATTGTCTTTGAATATTCTCATATTCCTTTCATCCAATATAGCTTGTAATAGATATGACCTAGCAATGAAAAGGCATCATTTCTTTGTTCCATCATGCAGGTTTAAAGCTGAACACCAAGCTACAATTTGATACCACTCATCTGGTGCACCTCCTAATAAACATCTTTGAGTTATATCCTTCCACAAAGGCTGAGTGAATTGGCATATGAAGAATAAGTGAGTACTACTTTCTTGCTTCTACTTGTATAAAACATATGTGATTGGAATAACCAAAAATTTATTCAATCTATCAATTATTGTTAACCTGTTCTTGATTTCTCTTCACATTGTGATTGAAGCTCTAGGTATCATATATTTATATAAGATAAGTTTATGCCAAGATATCAAATTTCCCTACTCTTGAAACAACTTTATATAGGTCAAATTGGTGAATTTACCACATCTAGAAAAATTCCACCAATAGACATTTACTTTGTTTTCCTTGAACTCACTGCTATTGATCTAATTATGAAAACCAGAATCTTAAATCCTTGATAAAATTTCAGTTTTAACATAAGTAATAGTTGATC
>JAOSBK010000005.1:25572242-25588666 GCA_027568895.1 Erythroxylum shatona | reverse complement strand
TAATTTTTGAATAAATTCATTAAGACTTATTATAATTTTTGTATTTAAAATTGTTAAAATACTTATTATTATTATTATTAGTATTGTTGTTGTTGTTGTTCTTATTATTATTAATATTATTATTATTATATGTTCTATATTTTTATTAGAGTTATAAACTTAATTTTTGTAGAATTTAATATCCAATTTTTAAATTCTTATAAGAATATTCAACGAAATACTAAGATATATAATATTCATACCTTTATAATTTTTTTAAGTTATGCCCTCATAAGTCATTTTACACATAAACAACTAATACTAAACATCTAATTTTACCAAACATCAAATGACAAACAGCTAATGCAATCAGCTGGTCAAATCAGCTGATATAATCAGCTATCAGCTAACAGCTCATAGAATCAGCTAACAGCTAATGCAATCAGCTGATTACCAAACAGGGCCTTAGTCATCTGGAGGAGCCTATAAATAGCTCATTAGAGTTGATACTTATTCATCAGAGAAGATCAGAGTTGAGAGCTTTGGGAGTTGAAAGCTTTTAAGGGAGAGTTCTCATTATAAGGGCTTGGAGTAAGGAGTTCTTATAAGGGCTTCAAGTAGGGAGTTTCTTGAGTGCTTCAAGTAGGAGGTACTCATGTCTTTTGTTAACATTTTGTTGAGAGTTAATGAAAGAGGTAGCTTCGACTACATCTAAAAATCTCTTGCTACTTTCTTTACTCTATTGCACTTGTATTCTTTTCGTGTGTGAGAGAAACACTTAAACACTTGTGTGCACGTGAGGTGTTTGAGGGCTAACGGATTTGTTTGACGACATTCACGTGAGAAGGCTGAATCTTATTTAAGCAGACCTCAGTGGGATTACCGTACGAAGGTGGATACAACTTGCGATGAAAATTCGAGTCCAAGAAAAACGTTTGTACCAGGTTTTATAATGCAAGCTGGAAAGACTTAAGCTCAAAGACTGAAATTTGAAATTTTTTATGTAAGGTCTCGCAGATGATGTGGAATGTTCTGATAGGCCAAAGGACGTGTTCGTTTGAATACTGGTTGGCTGGTGGGCTCTTCAACTGTATTATAAGAAATGACGTAAATACCCCGTCCTAGTGAGTCATTTTTTTACTCCCAAGAGCACAAATGACCGGGGGCATTGTAGGCAAATCATAAAAGGAAAATCATAAGAAAGCCGTTGAAACAGAACAAGGGACGCGAGTGAATCTTTGGTTAGACATCTTTTCCTTGTTCCTGGAACTTTTTAGATAACGCTATGTGTATGTAAGCGTATAACGAGGTGAGATTTGGTGATTGAAATTAAGACGCAAGAGGAGGGTGGGATTTTTGTTGTGATTGTTTACAAAGATGATTGCGTGGGGGAAGAGGTTAAGGAAGGCTTGTGGAGCTTCATTTTTATGGCTGATTTGCTTGATTTATTTCACTCAGGTTTCGATTACCCGTCTATCTTTTTATAAATTTTTTTTGTGGGTATAAATTTGTAAAGGTCCTGATTGCCAAATTGGATGATTTCTTGAAGGAACTTTGTTTTCTGGGGTGATGATGTAAATGAAGAGAGAAAGATTGTTTCATTATTGTGCTGTTGTTATTGTTTTGAGCGAAGAGAGAGGGGGATACTGAAGTAGATGTTTTCGTTGTTATTGATTTATGTGTAAACTTGTTGAGATTTCTTTCTTTGATTTTTTAAGTTGATTGCAACGTTACCTCTCTGTGATATACCGCTTTGAGGCAATTTAATGTTTTTGAATTTTAGTTGGAAAGGCACTAGCATTAGCTTACTTGTTTTTACGAATGCAAACTTGGGTGCGTGCAGGGTTTCAGATCATTCGTTTGGACTGCGGTTTCGTATCATTTGAAAGACAGACTTAAGTTGTCACCTTCAGCCTCCCAATTCGTCTCTTCTGTGGCGTTTTTCCCTTGGAGCATAAAACCTCTATATGGGTATCTTCTTTCTTCTATGTATTGTTGTGATTTCTGACTGCTTTCATATTTATGATTGTGTAAGAAACCAAAGCAATATCAAGAAGTGCTTTCGGGACAACTTTTACTATCTCATTGCTTCTTGTTCTGTCTACCAAGTTTTATTTTTAACGCTGTTTATCTTTGGAAATCGATATTATGAAATCAGATGGGTTCACTGCCGTACGCCTCATTTGAAATTATTCATCGGATATAGACTGTCCATTGGCCAAGGGTTACAATCTTTGTGGTGTTATGTGTAATTGAAAGGACTGAATAATTATGGTGGCAGGAAGTGCTACTGCTGCCAGCCTGCCACTGTGCTAGCACAGTAATTTGATTATCCTTTTCTACTTCGTTAAAAGATCTGATAATTAATTTGTCTTTGTTAAACAGGATTCTATCTGATTGCATCCCCATTAAGGGAAGAAGAAGGATACCATACTTAATACTTGCAACCGTGCTCTCTCTTGTGCCATGGCCTATTCTAGGGTTGAATGAGACCTTAAGGAATTCCAGGTGGCACCTCATTGTCTTCTTGACAGTGCAAAACCTGGGCTCTGCTATGGCAGATGTTGTGGTTGACGCAATGATTGCTGAGGCAGTAAGGTTTGAGCAGTAAGTATTGCACTTTTTGTCTTCTTTTCCATTCTGTTCGAAATAACATTTTAGTTGAACAAATTCCGTACCCCCTATGTGACTTAATGTGGACCTCTGGGATGTGGCACTAACTTTGCATGTGTGTTATGTTGGCTTTTGTATTTGCCTCATCAATGTAGTGTGGTTGTGAAAGACTGCTCTCCAGTGTAGACTTAGATGACTCTATAATGTGTTTTTGGTTATACTTCAGGGTGTTTGTCTGGATGTTTTGTGTGGGATGTTGTACTACCTATTTGTACGGATACTTAATTTATGGTGAATTAAACATTAACACTGTTCTACCTGGATATATGATATATATGGCAATAGCCTTTTTTGCTGAACTTTGATTTTATGATTAAACAGTTCCTCGTTTGCTGGAGATCTACAGTCAATATCTTGGTTGTCAATGGCCATTGGTGGAATATGTGGCAGTTTGCTAGGAGGTTATGCATTAAACAACTTACAGATCGATAACATTTTCCTTTGTTTCTCCGTGTTGCCGACTCTACAGTTACTATCGTGTAGTCTAGTTCAGGAGAAAAATGTAGGTAGTAAAGCTTTTCCAAACGTTGCTGATTCAAATTGTTCCCTTCTTGTGAATGAGAATGGTAGTAAGTTGGATGAAGATAATTTCTTCAAAGGAAAGTCCAATTTTAGTACTTCCAGAAGAAAGAAGGGCCAAAAGAATGGCAAAGGGAGGGCAACTAGAAGTACAACATCCCAGATCAATAAGAAGAAAGACTCATTACCATTGCACTGGTTCCACTCTCTGATTGTGGCTTCATACAGTTTGTTGCATGCATTTAGGCAGCCAATTATTTTGAGGTAAACACTATGCAATCTTTTGCTTCTTAGTTTTTAGTTTTGCTTTAGCAATTGATGGCCATAAGTAAAATTCCCAGATTAAATGGTTTGACTGTTGTCAACCATGATAGTAAATATTTCATGTCATTAAATGGACAAAGTCTAAAGAGAATTAATGATATTTTGTTAGTTTTTGGAAAAGAGGCAGTATAATTATTCAATCTGTTGTGTAAAATCTAATTACTATTGTGTTTTCTTCTTTTGACTTCTTTTTCTGGTCTTGGGAAAACCAGACCAATGGCTTGGTTTTTCCTAGCACACATCACTGTTCCAAACATCTCAACAGTAATGTTCTATTACCAGACAGAGTTCTTGAACTTGGATGCTTCCTTTTTGGGCACTGCACGTGTTGTTGGATGGCTAGGCCTCATGATTGGAACCTTCATTTACAATCAATACTTTAAGACTTTGAAATTGCAGAAAATTCTGTTGTAAGTAACACGGTTATAAATAGACTTGTCATAAATATTTATTTTGAAGTTTCATTTGCTTACTATCTTTTTGTGTGTTCCTATTTGTATAATGCAGGTGGGCACATATTGGCTTGGCTTTCCTGAGCCTTTTAGATATGGCTCTAGTGTCTAGGATGAGTCTCACATATGGAATTTCAGATAGGATCATGGTCCTCTGGGGATCTGCCCTTTCTGATGCTATCAATCAATTTAAGTATGTGGAAGTTTTCCTATATCTTTATATTTTTCTATGTTATAGATGTTGGATACATGAACATGCTTGTTTCTTATATGTTTTTAGTGCATGCATTTGCATAAATGCATGTATGCTTTTGCATGGACCTTTGCTTCAATCTTTGTTTCACCATATATGATGGATGTAAGTTTCTTTTATCAATTGCTGAGTTCTAATGCTATTACTCCTCTTGCTCTTCACTTACAGGTTCATGCCATTCTTGATCTTATCTGGACAATTATGCCCACCAGGAATAGAAGGAACTCTATTTGCTCTATTTATGTCAATAAACAATTTTGGTTCCACAGTAGGATCATTTGTTGGAGCAGGATTGGCTTCATTTTTGAACTTATCCTCAGGATCCTTTGACAACCTGCTTCTGGGCATATCCATTCAAGTTTTCTGCACTTTCATTCCAGTTGCTTTCCTATTTCTTATACCAACAGAAGCCACAGGAATATCTGCATAGTCAGGGACTGGCACTTGGCTATAAAATAAGGTTACCAACCGAGGAGCTAGTTTTTTACTGCTGAATTTTTTACTGCTGAATTTTTTACTGCTGTTGAGCCTATCTTAGGTTACAAGACCTCACATTCTAAAGAACATAGAGTTGCTTTTGATAACACCGGACTTTCAATTTGCCAATATAAATTAAATTTTAGGTTCATAGTTCAATTAGAGAAGACAGAAAGTCAATAAACTCTGTATGAAGAAATTATAGTGCTGAAAAGTTGATATGTAAATCATTAGAGACCACTTTATCTAACTTTTAACCGGTGGGTCAATGCTCCATATCATGAATGCAGACATTGACTTTGTTACTACACATGTTCTTTTCTTTTTTTAAATGATGAGAAAATAAACTTTATGTTTGATGATTTTTCTTTTGATCGATTGCTTTGATTGACTTTGTTAGGACATACGTTTTTGTTCTTTTCTCTCTCTTTTATGATGAGAAAATAAAGTTTCTGCTTGATGATTGTTCTTTTAGTTGATTGTTTTGATTGTCATCCCTCCTAAATGAAATGACCATTGGAAATTGGTTGAACTAGAAGTAAAAGGCCATCTAAAAGTGAAAGTCTAAAATTTTATTAAGAGCCTAACTGAATTAAACAAATTAAGGTAAGCGATTGGAAGGTTATGCTAATAAGTAATATGATGTAGGATAAATAGAAGAATTATTAACTAGTAGCTAAAAATCACAAAATTAAGAAATATGATTGATATTAGGCTATCGAAATATCAAGTTTCAAGGTTATCTTTTGGCTTATAATGTTAAAATTTTAGATTTTGTATAACTAAAATTTTGGGGTTTAATTGTTGAAAATTTAGGCTTAAGATTTTAGGGTTTAATATGCTTGAACTTGGGACTTCGGTTGTTGGAATTTTGTAGTGAATATAAAGAATGAAAGGTAAGAAACTAGGAGTCACTCCTAGGATCTAAGAGTTACTCTTAAAAGAAAGCATCACACCTTCTAGTTGAAAGTTCAAGTTCGTAGAAAAATTTTAGATTGCTTATTATTATTAAAGGGCTATATATATTCTTAGAACTCTTATTCTAGTATGAAAGAGTTCCTAACAAATTTTAATCCTATTCTATTAAAAATTCTATAACTCCTAAACAACTAGGATAACATATATAAAATAGAACAAAACTTACTACTACTTCCTATCTAATAAGGAATCCTAACATAATCTAAATTTCAATCTTCATCTTTTTTTTGGCAACTCAATTTTCAATCTTCATCCTAGCAAATTAAGGCTTATACTTGACTAATTTTTTTCTTTTATTTCTTGTATATACTTTAAGTTCTTTTGTATCAATTCTTCCTGGCTTGTCTAAAGTCATCCTTAGAATGTGATAAATATTAAGTCTGAATTCATCTTCTGAAAATTTGATTATAAAATCCAAGTACTATTAGAAATTGATCTTCCTTTCCACTTAGCAAGAAATTATCGATATCCTCTTTCTTATGGCTATAATTTGTTCATCAAGAACATCCTCTATTTTATTTTTAAGTTAAGA
Organism: Erythroxylum shatona; assembly: GCA_027568895.1. Taxonomy (NCBI): domain Eukaryota; kingdom Viridiplantae; phylum Streptophyta; class Magnoliopsida; order Malpighiales; family Erythroxylaceae; genus Erythroxylum; species Erythroxylum shatona. Next base: position 25,582,479 of record JAOSBK010000005.1, on the reverse strand, counting down.
AGTGGCTGGAAGTCTTAACAGTTGTAGCAGGGGATTGCTCATCTTGTCCTTGATAATGGTTAAATCCGTAACATTAAAGATATGACTTATTTCCATGTCACTTGGTAATTCTAAAACATAGGCATTAACACTTATCTTTTTGATGATCTTATAAGGTCTAGCATACTGTGAGTGAAGTTTCTTATATTTTCCTTTTTGAAAATGCTTTAAACGAATCCTAGACATCACTATATCCCCTTCATTGAATTCCACCAATAGATGATGTTGATCAGTGCGTTCTTTATAAGATAAATTGTTTGTTATTATCTTTCATTGTATCTTATTAAAGATATCATTTATGTGTTGTGTAAAGCCTTCAACTTCAACATTAACTCATGTTGTTTGTGGTAAAGGAACTAAATCAATAAGCTTCCTTGGTTGAACTCTTGAAACTATCTCAAAAGGGTTCTTACCAGTAGACCTATTTACAGAACTGTTATATGTCCCAATATTTCACATTGTCTTCAACCAAAAATCTTAACAAGTCCTTCAAGATTTTATTCACCACCTCTGTTTGTCTATCAAGTTGGAGATGGATAAAAACTTGAAAATTGAAGCTTAGTGTTTAATACTTTCCATAGGGTTCCCCGAAAATAATTCATAAACTTTACATCACTATCAAAGACAATGGTTAAAGGTAATCCATGGAGATGTATATCCTCTTTGGTGAAAATTTTAGCAATATGTATAGCATCATAAGTCTTGGAACATGGAATAAAATGACTCATCTTAAAAAACCTCTCCACCACCACAAAAATAAAATCATAACCTCTTATAGTTTTATGAATTTCTAAGACAAAATCCATACTTATGTCCAACCATAATTCATGAGGCACCAATAATGGTGTATATAATCCAAAATTTGGTTTCTTTGTTTGGCTAATTGACATGTTTGACATTGTTGTATGACTATAGACACATCTTATTTTAAAGAGGGACAATAAAAGCGATCTTTAGCCATTACAATAGTTTTATTCTTCCAAAATGTCATGTTGCTCCTTCTCCATGTAATTCCAAAATCACATGCTCCCTTATAGAAGTATTAGGTAGGCAAAGTCGATTTCCTTTGAAAAGATAGTCATCATGGATCACAAAAGAAAAATGTTGATCCCTTTGTCCAACTGCATTTTATTAATAGATTATTCCAAAATCTTGATATGAAATATATTCTTTTTTTATTTTATTGAAACTTTGACTCCTAAAGTGTTAAACAAATGACCTTTCCTACTTAATACATTTACTACCTTATTCTCAACTCTTGTCTGATGTTTAATAACAAAGTTAAATTGCTCCAAAAATTCACCCCATAAGGTGTGTCATTTGTTCAAGTTCATTTAGGATTTGAAGTGTTCAAGAGGTTCATGATCTGAATGTTGAATAAAATACCTTTTATAAGAAATAATCACGTCAATTCTAAAGAGAATGTACTATTGCATAAAATTCCTTATCATAAGTAGAATATCATTGCTTCTCTTCACCTAACTTCTCACTAAATTAAGCAGTTGGATGTCCTTTTGGTTGAGTATGCCTCTAATTCCCACATAAGATGAATCACAAGCAACTTCAAATAAGTTCGAAAAATCTAGATGTTATAAAACAGGAGATTTGGTCATCTTTTTCTAGATTTCTTTAAATGCTTTAGTTGTTGCCTTTGACAAGTAAACGATAATTTCTTCACACAATTAGTAATAAATGCCATTATAGTGCTGAAATTATGAATAAATCACTTATAGAATGTTATTAGGTCGTGGAAACTTCTTGTCTTGTGCACATCCTTTAGAAAAAACCAATCAAAGATAACCTTAATCTTCTCAGGATCCATCTTCACTCTATGGTAGGATATAATAAAACCTAAAAATACAACACTTGATTACATGGAAGAGCAATCCTTTAAGTTGATACAAAGTTTCTCTTACATCAAAACTCTCAAGACTTGTTGTAAATGTAATAGGTGGTCTTCTTTAGTCTTGATGTATATTAATATATCTTGTCCATAAATGGTTGAAACGTTTGATTCATTACTCTCATAAAAGTGCTAGGTGAATTAAAAAGTCTAAATGGCACCACCAACCATTCATAAAGTCCCTCTTTAGTCTTGAAAGCCATTTTCCATTCATCACAAGGTCTGATTATGATTTGATGATACCCACTTTGTAAGTTCATCTTGGTAAAAATAGTAGCTCCAATTAACATATCTAATATTTGTCATCAAGGTGAGGTATTGGAAATTTATACCTTGTTGTGATCACATTTATCACTTGATAATCAATACACATTCACCAACATCCATCCTTTTTAGGAGTCAATGGTATTGGAACTGCACATAGACTGAGACTTTCTTGAATTAATCCTTTTCTTAGTAACTCCTCTACTTGTCTTTTCATCTCTTCATTCTCAATAGGGTTCAAGCAATAGGCTGGAAGATTTGGTAGAAGAGATCTAGATACCAAGTCAATAGCATGTTATCTAGTCTAAGCACAAGTGTGCATCCATCTTTCCTGCAAAATTAGGGGTCTCAATGTGAACTTTCTTATTAATTTCATCAAGTTTGTTATATGTTTCAACTCTATTGTAGCCTCTAAATGCTCTCATGCGATCTCCATATACTGTTGGTTGATTTCTTTGTTTGATATTATTTTTTGAACTAGTTCTTGGAGCACCTTGCGATCAACGATCATTAAGGTCCAATATTTTTATAACTTTTACAAGTATCTCATCTCACTCCTGATCACTAAATATTCCTCCATATGCCCTTCTGCTACGTGTCACTATATATTATAAGACAAAGCTTTGATACCAAATTGACGCAGGAAAAATAAAATAATTATTAACTATTAACTAAATATTACAAAATTAGGAAAAATGACTGATATTAGGATATTGGAATATCAAGGTTTAAAAAATTTTGGCTGATAATGTTGATATTTTAGATTTTGTATAGCTGAAATTTCAGCTAAGGTTTGATTGTTGGAAACTTGCTTAGGGTTTTAGTGTGTAATATGCTGGAAATTAAGATTTTCATTGCCAGAAGTTTATGGTGAACAAAAAGAATGGAAGGTAGGAAACTAGGAATCATTCCTATGGTCTAAAAATCACTCTTAGAACAAAACATCACACCTTCTAGTTGAAAACTCGAATTTGTAAAAAAAAGTATTCTAGATTGCTTATTCTTATTGAAGGGCTCAGTACATATATATATATATATATATTTCTTAGAACCCTTATTGTAGTAGGAAAGGTCTCATAAAAAATTTAAACTTTATTTTAATAAAAATTCTATAAGTCCTAAACAACTCAGATATATTCTTAATTGAGAGTCCAGAAACTCTTAACCAAGTTATACTTCCATGTTAATATAAAAGAAAGTATGTTAGACGACACTCTTAGATTGTACAATATTTATAATGAAAAACATGGCTGTCCCTTAAATTAAAGGATTTCATATACCTAAGATTTCTATATTAAACTCTTATAATAACTTAGTTATGCTAACAAAAATCAATAAAATAAAACATGAAATTGGTTTTTTTGGCAAAAGAGAAGAAAAAATTAAGATTGATATTAATGAAGTGATTATAAGATTTGTTGTATTTTCTTTTTTTTTAATGTTTTGCGCTTTATTGAAAGATGGATATAGTATGTTAGTTTATTTATTCTCATTGAGTTATGTGTATATACATTTAATAGAAAACTTAAATCCAATTCAATAGAAGATACTTCAAAGCCAGTGTTTGCTTAATGGTAATGATATGGGAAAAAAGAGAGTTTATTCTATTGGTTTAAGAATTATTATGGGGTTATGGAAGCAATACAAGTATTAAAAGTTGAGCTCTAAAGATTGATTTTGCCGAATTATTTGACTCCCTCAGATGGATATTTGTCATTGACTCACTACTTGCTTTTAGCTTTCCTAACATGTTTCTTCAATGGATATAGGCTTATGTTACAATAGTTTCTTATTCAGTTATAATTAATAGTGAGCTAACCAATCTATTTAAAGCTGGTAAGGGCTTAAGATAATGATACGAAATCCCCAAGAAAACAAAGTTCTTGAAACCTCCTAATCCTATTGAACCAAAACCCCAATCTTTCTATTATAAGAACATATTAGTTTAAACCCCAATTATATGAAATTGAGACATAAACCCAAAGAAAATATAAGAATTGAACACGCCACAAGTGATTACCTTGATAAGTGATGCAATCCTTGAAGTAACAATAAAAATAACACACCTTTCTTGAAGAGAATATTTCTCAATTTTGTTAATCAACTAAATCTGATGTTTACAAGGATAAAATAAGGTATTTATACCATTGCCCACATCCTAAACCTAAAAGGAATATGTTACAAGACCCTTTAATGCTAAAACAAGCCTAATCCTAACTAGTTTAGGAGTATTAGCTCAATAATGCAATACGATCTTAATCCACTTAGGATTGTGCTAAACTAACTTAAATAAGACCAAAATAACTTAAATAGACCTAAGGGGTGGATGGGCCTAATGGATCACTCTACTTCGGCCCACACGCTTGATTGTCCAAAACTAGCTTTAAATAAACTAAGGTAAGTGACTTTTAATGAGTGCACATGCTTACTAATAAATACCTAGCCTATAACAAGTCTTTTTGGGCCTAATAAACAAAGGATAAATAACAAGCCCAATGTATTAAAATAAGTCCATAAGAATATTTGAACTTGTCTTGAAATTTGGCTACATATTAGCCCCTCCACATGCCCTTTTTAGAAGAATCACAAGCTTGACTACTCCACTTGAATTCTCCATAGATGGTTTAGTCTTGTCATTAAGGTGAGATGTAATGTGACTTTGAACAAACCCTTGAAGTGCTTGTTTAAGCCTTGCTGCAGGTTGCCTTGTAATAGGTCCACTTGGCAAAGTAAGCTTCTCTTGGCGTGTTGCACCTTAATCTCCATTGCTATGGCTTCTTATATCAAACAAGGTAATTCCTTGTCTCTTCTCCTTTTTGTAATCAGTATGGAGATGTTTAACAGAATGAAAATATGAGAATTGTCAAGGAATAGGGTTCAAGTATCATCATAAATGCTTTAATAAAAAGATTTATTGGCACTCTTTTGTAGATAACCTTATCTGCTTTGTGGTGCTTCTTCTGTATAAATCAACCTCCTCATGAATTCACTGAAATCCTTTAAAGTCATTTAGGATTGACATATAACCCAAGTAAGAGCTTCTTTCCCTCTTTTAATGGAATTGATTTCTTATACAGCTCAGTCAATGCCAAAGGAAATTCCTTTAGCTAACATCCTATTCAAGTAACTAGGAGTCCCAATCATTGAGAAAAACTCTCCTCCCTTAACTATAAGCCACCATTAGATTCTATCAGCAGGAAGATCAATAACTGGTCTAATAAAATTTTGATCTATAAAGGTAGACTTGAATTGATAATTACTGCCTTGAACAACCTCTCATTATACTGGTGCTCACACATGGCCCTCCCTAAAAGAATAATAAAAGATATAGATAGAAAGCTAATTGGTAACAATAAGAAGATTTTTAAAGTGAAATGGTCTAATATATGCTAGCGTAAAACCTATAGAGTGATAGGAATTACTTCAGTTAAACTCCTAAACAAAGCCTTTATAACAAAGATATTTTGGAAGCTTTACAAGGATAAAAGGACCTTGGGGTTAAATGGACACACATATATGATGCAAAGGAGGAGAGTATCTAGATTGTTCCCATTAATAGAAAGAGTTCCCAGATATTTCAGCAAATTCTTCTAACAAAGGAGTGGATTCAACCTTATATTGGGCACAAAATTGGCAATGGAAGAGATACGTTTTTGTATTTTAATCAATGGCATTCTTTAGACCTTTTATACAAACTACCTCTCTATAATTCTTTAAAGGCTCTAATTCCTAAATGAAAAATGAATTGATTAAAGAAAACACATAGTCTAGACCATTTCACTCCCAGAAGGGTACTAGTGATATCCTTAACAACCTGCCTATGTATGCCTTAAACTCTTATATGCCTGATGACATTCAATGGATAACAAATAAAACAAAGTGCTTTATTCTCCAATCTTATAGAAGGCTATTATTAAAAGCTAATAATCCTATTATCCAGCCTTGGTTTAAGCTGATATGGGATTCATACACCTTACTTGCTCGTTCTTCCATCTTTTAGATGGTAGTTAATGGTAGACTAGCTACCAAAGATCCCCTTAAATATCATATCCCTAACCTTATGTATGAACTATACAATAATAGTTATGAAAGTCTTAGTCACTTTTCTTTCAATGCAACTTCACACAATAGATTTGGAATAAAATGCTTGTGCAATTGGCAACAAATTGCATCAAAATTGAATGGAAGGAGATAGTGCATTGGGCTGCTGAATATAGACTTAAGAGAAAAGGTGATGTTAAGATCTTCAGGAGATGTATTGGTGCCATTATCTACTACATTTGGAAGGAAAGGAATATGAGACTACATGGGAGTCATCTAACACAAATGGGATCATCTACAACAAAATTCTCCTTTATATTCTCCATACTATAAAGGTAGTAAATGGTCAATGCAAGCTAGGCCTTAAAATGAGAATAAGATGGAGTTTAAAATCAGAAATGCTTCATTAAACTTTAAAGATTCAACCTATGTCAAGTTAGTTAGTAAAATCTTTGTTAATAACTTTTGTTAGTGACATTTTGCCACTATATAAAATGCATTGTACTCTTCCCTTTTATTAATGTCAATACCTTACTTTCTAAAAAAACAATATCATTATGATTAAAGGTTCATATCACTAATTTGTTGCTCATTAATCTAAGAAAGTTATTATCTACTATCCACATTGCCATCCCTCTCCAATGTTGCTTTCCTCTTAGTTGTTGCAGCTTGAAATTTTCCGTTAAATCGTACACCTCTTATTTCAAAGGAGTATTTGAAGATTCTAGAATCAATATATCTATATTTTCTTTTATTGTTATATGTAGCACTACTAACTTGTCAAAGGAATGCTATTTAACTTTATGTTAAATGATTAATAATTCGACTAATATAACTATCGATAAGTTATTCCAAATATAAAGAACTTTAACCTTTTGCATATCAAATATTACTATTAGTACATCTCCATCTTAAGATTCTAAGTTAGTTGATAAAAGTTTCATGAACCAACTTCATAATTCATTTTGTTCATCTTAATAACAATCTATACTCTTAGCTACATCCATTTAGCTCTATCCTTCCTTATTACAATAATTCCCTTGAATTTTTATCTTTAGAAAGCAATCATCCATCCCACGTATAAGCGTTAAGTGTCTCCATTATGCTTTTATAGCTACAAAGTAACTATACAACCTCTTAAATTGCAATAATAAAGTTTCTTAATTCCTTAATAGATATAGCTTTATAAGATTGTTAACTTCTAATTCATGGATATAAACTTAAAGCTTTAAATACTTATTAACATAATCTAACACTCTTTCCTTCCTCAATTTCCTTTTAAAAACCTTATACATAATAGAATTCACAAATATATACAAGTTCTACCTACATTCTTAAATTAGCTTAATTGTATTTATATTAGGCTTCTTTATAATTTTTTCTTTGAAATATGTTATTAAAAACTTGGTTGATGCCATTTTATTCTTATTAGTTATAGAGCATGTGTGATCAGGTCCATAGGTCTTTATTTTGTAACATTTTTCATTACTGTCATATGATGCATATAATTCCCACTTACATTCTATTATGCATCTAACCATATAATCCTCTTAGGCTCACTTGTTTTCTTCCTAACATGGAAAAATGTTGCAATTGAGTAATCAATAACATCATCTTTAAACTATTTAGCATTGACAAACTCCATATTAGTATCCCCTATGATGATACACCACTTGTTGATGTCTAACACTTCTAGTAGATCTTCTTAATGGGTCACAAAGCTCCTCTCCACTAGGATACTTATCATTGTCAAGAAAGCTTTCATGGTCATTGTAATCAATCTTCATTAGTTGACGACCATCTAAAATAATCATATCAAAGCTATCTTAACACGTTCACCATATCTTTATCCTTCTTCAGCTTTATGGTCTTCATTATTTGAAAATTCACTGACATCTAAATTGTCACCACTTTTCATATGATTGTGATCATCCATATCATCATTGTTTTCATAACTGTTCTATTCTTCATCATAGATGTTTGCATTTGTAACACATGTATCCTTTAAAAATAGTCTTAAGATAGCTTTGTTGATCTTTTTCTTATGTCCCATAAGCAATGTGTTCATCTTAATAGTTTTCCCTTGACTAAATTTAACTCCATTGGGAAATCTATCGTCACCATCCAAATCAATCCCAACATTACCTCCAGTAATAACCAATATGTTTTAAACATATATTGGAATGTCTAATTTGCGTATAACATATACATAAATTGTTTTTATGTAATTTTGATAAGTTTTAATCAAATATACTTGTCATTTTATTCAATGAGTCTTAAAGACTCACTAAACTTGAAATATTGAACCCTATAATATGCCTCATCAACTTATATTTCTTTTAGATCCGTCCTCATCTCACATTTCTTCCTATAGCTCACTACATTAAGATCAACTTTATAATAAATACTTGTTGACCCTCTCTCATCACTCAATCTAATATTTTATATAAAGTTTCCACCATAAAATAACCTCAAACTTTCATATTGAGTCAATATACTCTTAAGTAACATTATGTTTAATGAAATACACCAGAAACCAATTAAACTAACAATAGCAACATACATATATTTATAGTAAAGGACATATTCAATATGCATATGTGAAGGTAAAAGAGTATTAATAAGTCAAATTTCATTATAGGGACATAATTTTGTATCTGCATTAATTCTATAATCTTAGTCCGTTATCATAGCATCAATAAGTTTAGAAATGAAAATTGAAAAATAAATAAGAAAATATATCCACCAACGTCATGTGATTTAACCAAAATTGGTTAGGAAACATATTACAAATGATTATTTCTATTAATTAGTTACATGAACAAGTATACAAGAAATGTATTTCTTTTGCTTTTGATATTAACTAATGTCCTTAATGATGACCTTTTTTTTCAGGTTGGAGTAATAATCAAAGTCTCTTTAAAGGCATAATAGATACAATAAGAATAACATGCATCAATTTGTAACTTGGTTATAATTTTTATTAAAAATATTAAAGATCGTTAAAACCTATAATGATAATCCTTAAGGATTAAGACTTATGAAATTGACTAGAGTTAAAGGAAACTAGATTACATTGAGTTAAAGACAATAAAAGGAGATCTTAATAACACATAAAAAGGTTATATGATAGGTGTAGTCAACATAATCAACTGTGTATAAGTGTCAAATAAGAGGAAATTTAATTCATGTCACAAGTTGACATTACATCAAGTAACCTAAATTTTAATTTATAAATTCTTTGTAAAATAGTTAATGTGTCTTACATTAGGTTTTCATTAAAGCAAATATTTAATAGGGTTGTTTAATGAATGAACAACATTATAGCACGTCATAATCAAATCACAACTCCATAAGACACATAACAGAAACCAAAAGCATATGTGAATTTTATGCTTTGTTTATATAGCTATTGAAATAAACAAAATATAGGACTAACACCTAAGAACTAAAAGCATAGATCTAGAACTAATCTTGTTCAGATAATAAAATATGTAAATACTAACAACAAAAGTAACATATATGGAAAATAAAGAAGGCATGCATTCCAAAATCTTAATAGCAAACATAAGGACACATACATTGTAGTAAATTAATTAACAAATGAATTAAACTTTAGAAAAAAATTATGGAACCATGTTCATGGAGAATGCAAAAAGAGGATTTACCTTTAAAGCTCCTTTTTGTGTCTTCCTTAAGAATCCACAAACAATAGGGACTACTTATGGATATGTTTCCTAAAGGATTAATAAAAAGAAGGAACTTTAAAAAGTAATGACATGGACTTACTTGATAAGTTTCTCTAGCAAGTGCAATATAAGATGATAAGGTGCATACCAATCAAAAGAGATGGTAGAGAGAATGAAAATGGTGGGTGCCAGGTATGGATCCAAAAATTATTTCGAGTGGGGGGAAAATATTTAAAGTACTCTTATATTACTGAAAAAGATACAAATATTTGTATATTTGATAAACAAAAAATTACATCAT
>JAOSBK010000005.1:25542914-25571214 GCA_027568895.1 Erythroxylum shatona | reverse complement strand
GATGATGATGATGATGATGATGATGATGATGATGATGATGATGATGATGATGATGATGATGATGATGGTGATGATGATGATGATGATGATGATGATGAGGTAGTTAGTGGGGACTAATGGATATTTTGCTCTTTTTGTTAGTTATTCTTTTGTCATTTCAAATTTATGTCTTCAAGCCAAACATTGACATTAGATCATCATTAGAAACTCTTAGGAATAAACCAAACTAAATAATACATACTCTATTATATTCCTCATCTATTATATTCATAAAGAATTATCATTCCATTCCTTATCTATTCTCGTAAGTAAATAAAATGTCCTATTAGAGGTCAGACACTTGTATGACTATAGTAGTTAACATAAGTCAATTTCGAAATGATTCGAGAGAAATGACAAGAAAATAATTAAGCTTCAAAATAAGGTATAAATTATGATTCATTCTTTATTATGTTTTACATGTTAATCATGTTATATAATTTGAGTGATCTTGACTTTCAAGAAATCAAATGAAAAATAGTTTCATAATTATTTGCTACATGTAGGATCAAATCCCACCCTAATTTCCTAATATTGGTATCAGAGCTAATTTTAATTTTATATCTTGATTAAATTATTTAATTGTTATTGACATTAAATTATTTAATTAATTATGTGACCTTATTTATTAAAAAATTAATTTTTTTGAATATGACATGTTCATATTAAAATTACAATAAGATTGTAATTTTAGAAAACCCATTCTTTTAAAACTTATAAAATATGAAAGGCTCATATTTATATATGTATTACAGAACTCATAATTTATTAAAAAAACACACACGACAAATGGTGTTAATAGAGATTTATTTTAGCTATTGGGAGTTTGCGTCTGCTACTATTTTGCAAATTTATGGTGTTTGTGGAGTCCTTGCTATGGTTTAAAAGCTTCTGCTTTTGTGAGTTTGGTGTCGTGCCATTTACAATGGTTTTACACGATGGAGCTGTATAAAATGTTGCAGCAGCCAATGATAGAACAAGGAGAGAAGAGAGGTAGCAATGTTGGAGAAATCAGTTGCCACATGTTGCTATCCATTGCTTCTCACCTGTGTGTGCCATAGAAAATATAGCAGATACATACACTTGCCTTTACCTTCACAACTTTTGGCCAACCGTTTTGGATCCTTATAGTAAGTTCTTATAACATCTGGGTTTATGGATGGCTCATAACAACATTGTAATCGCTGGACAAGGTGTGTCTAGTTAAGAACCATGGTAGGAGAAGCACGACGGCATAAGTGACTATAGATACCTGAAAGCACCTACCACAATTGGAGAAGCACAAAGTGGTCACTAGCGAGGAAAAGTGGTAGTGATGAAAACAATCTGGCAGGCGCGGAGACGTAGGGTGAACAATAGTAGAAGGCTAACAGCGACGGCAACACTTTTGAGTGGCTAGGCTTCTTAGCTTGTGAAACTAGGGTTTGTTTAGGAGAAAGAAGCTTAGTTTTTGGACACTACAAGAACAAGGAATATTTGGAAATAAGAATAAGGCTAGCAGCAACTAGAGAGAGAAACATGCTAGAGAGAGAAAAGTTAGCGACTTCTCGCAATAGTTTCAGTATCTTTAGCCGACTCCTGATAGCAATTTCGTTTCCTTAGCTGTGTTGTAGGAGGTGATCATGGAGCCCCATGATCACGAAGAGTACCTCTCCAAATGTGTACGTACCCGAAAGCATGAGGACAATCCAGCTCCACACCTGAAACCTTTATATAGCTCGGTTGTCACAGGGACAATGCAGGCAACTGCTGCATCGAAGGTTTCCACATGGCCCGAAGAGGAACCAGTCGACATAGAGGAGGGAGATATTATCCAATTATCAGGGGATGATGAGGGAGGCATAACACTCTCTCAAAAGCTTAAAACAAAGCTAGATGATCAATGGGCTCAGGCTGTGGTAGTTAAATCGCTCAGTAGAAAGATTGATTTCCGAACGTTTAGCTCCAGGTTGAAGGTGCTGTGGAACCCTTGCAGCACGATGAAGCTGGTCAATTGGAAAATGATTTTTTCGTTGTGAGGTTCATGGATAAAGAAGACTACCTGCGGGCGTTAACTCAAGGGTCGTAGACGATCTTTGATCAGGCCTTGTCAGTGCAGCAGTGGGTGCCAGAGTTTCGTCCCTCACAAGGCAAGCTCACCAGGGCGGTGGTGTGGATCTGGTTCCTAGAATTCTCCGTCGCCAGATATCACCCTAGAATCCTTGCTGCATTAGGAAACCTTGTCGACAACACCGTGAAGATAGACGAGGCCACACTGCTGATCCATCGGGGAAAATATGCCAGAGTAGCAGGGAAGGTCGACCTAAGCAAACCACTGAGAAATATTGTGGAACTTGATGGTGAGCAACTCCAGGTGGCCTTTAAGGGGTTGCCTCAACTATGCTTCACCTGCGACATGGTTGGCTATGTCGACGCCGCCTGTCCGCAGCGTCCCCCAGCCTTCACCGTGAGCCCACAACCAAAAGACAGTGATGTTGGCGTGATGCTTGGAAAGAGGACCACTAGTGCTGCAGTTGATGGGAGCACAATGGGCATAACCTCTAACGACTATGGCCCATAGACGTTAGTCCAGAATAAATCCCAACGTCATTCCCAGCCTTGCCAGACGCAGATGGGATGGGCTAAGGCGAGCAGCTCTAAGAGTGGCTCGAGGTTTACCCTTCTGTCAGTCCAGGATAGTATGGATGATGGGATGGAAGGGCAGGAGGAGGGACCAACGCACAGTGCTTCAATTGGAGATGGACAACGATTAAACCTATCTAGTTTCTTTGATAAGGGCAAACAAATTGTCAATGGGCCAATCTTCGCTTCTACTGGGCCCAGGCGTAATTCTAAGAAGGGCACCAAAGGTTAGAAAATAACCACTATCCAGAAGGTAAAGGGAGAAAGCTCCCAGGGCCAGGGATTGGATCCTATCCTATCAATTCCCCTTAAGCCCACAATCTAAGAAAACCATCTAGCGATCGAAATTTCCTCACACACGGAAATGGTCTACGATAGTCAGATCATCAAGGCAAGAGAGTCGGTGGTTGAGGAACGAGTACAGCAAATGAAAGGAATTGAGGCTCCGGAAGCCCTGCCTAGAATCGAGGAGGGTACGGGCCAACATCCCAACGACCTGCCGACCTCTTAGTAGGGTCGGGTGAGAATGAAGAAATGCCTCCTCGATTACCAGAGCAGGCAAGTGCTTCGCAACGCGAAGGCAACAATGTGGAGCATGTGGGAGGTACCCTCTCTACTCAAGTTTAGAGTAGAATTTCTTTTCAGTTATTTTATGTCAATCATTATATGGAATTATCAAGGGGCAGGGGGTCTCATTTCCAGACCATCCTACGAAATTACCTTTGTCATTATCAGCCTGGTATCCTAGTTTTGTTACAAACCCGAATTAGTGGGCCTCGGGTAAGCAAAGTAGTCCAGAAGTTAGGTTTCGATTATTCGATTTGAGTTGAAGCCGAAGGTTTTTCTGGCAGGATATGGCTCTTGTGGAAGGCTATTTTTGACGTCTCCGTAATTATAGCTCATCACCAATGTATTCACACCACGATTAGGCATGCTTTTGGGGTGTTTGATTTTACAGTTGTCTATGCTAGCCTGCAAGTCTCGACACAAAACATCCTGTGGCCTATTCTTACATGGATTGAGCATTCCACTCATCTGCCTTGGCTCATCAGAGGAGATTTTAATGCTAAGTTGGAACTATCAAATAAACAAGGGGGCGTCTAGACCACACATGTTGTGAATAAAAAGTTCCAAGAGTGGGTGCACGTGAGTGGTCTTCATAATCTGGGCTATGTGGGTTCCAAATTTACATGAAGGAGAGGAAGGGTCCAAGCCAGGCTTGATAGAGTTTTTGGCTCGACTTTGTGGTTGCAAAATTATCCCCACACGGTTAATCAACACCTTTCTTTTCTAGGGTCCGACCATCGACCTTTGTTAATCCGTATCCATAGACCTCCTTCTAGCAATCTAGCCACCCCTATGTTTCGTTTCCAAAATGCATGGCTCACTCATCTAGATTTCGAGGCTATGGTAGCTCAGCACTGGTTACCCGAGGAGGAGACGATGAGGAAAGCATTAGCCAAATTCTCTGAGCACCTCAAAGCTTGGAATAAATTAGACTTTGGTAATATTTTCTATCGGAAGAAAAGATTGCTGGCTCAGTTGGAGGGTATTCAGCGACACATGGCAGTCGACAATTTGGACCCCCTTCTAGACTTGAAGGAACACCTTAGTGGGGAGCTGCAGCAGGTCCTGTGTGAGGAGGAAATTTATTGACATCAGAAAGCTCGGTGCAATTGGATCTCGCAGGGCGATCGGAATACAAAATATTACCATACCCTCACTCTCTCCCACTGAAAGAAACTCAAGATTGAGCGCCTCTTTACATCCAATGGTACTCTAGTTTCAGATCCAGTTCAATTGGGACTTGTAGCTAGGACTTTCTTTGTCCAACTCTATACTAATGACGATAGAACGGTTCATAGTTTCCTGATCACTGGAGCTTTCCCTTCGCTTTCGGGGGACAGGACCCAAATGCTTACCCAGCCAATCCATGATATTGAAATCAAGACGGTGGTCTTTGACATGAACCCTAATAATGCCCCTGGGATAGATGGATTCAACTCGCTATTCTTTCAAAAGCAATAGGGCTAGATAGGGCTGAAAGTGGTGGAGTACATTCAACAAGTGTTCCGCCTCGATCGCTAGGATAGGGATTTAAATCATACAATTTTGGTATTAATCCCCAAAACCCCTTCCCCTCAGAATATCACTCAATTTCTTCCGATTAGTCTCTGCTCAGTGCTTTACAAGATCATTTCAAAAATTATAGTGAACCGTCTGAAAAACCATATGGATTACCTAGTAGAAGCCAATCAATGCAGCTTTATCCCTGGCAGGTAGATTACTGATAACATTATCTTAGCCTAGGAGATTATTCATTTGATGCGCAAGAAGATAGGAACAATCAGATATTTAGCTATCAAGGTTGACTTGGAGAAAGCATATGACCAGATTCGCTAAGACTTCATCCAACAGACCTTACGGATACTCTAATCACGGTCATTATGTAATGTGTGATGACGGTGTCTATGCAAGTTGATTGGCAAGGTTCCTTGACGGATCCTGTCAACCCTTCACGCGGTATTCGACAAGGGAATCCACTCTCACCTCACTTGTTTGTCCTGTACATGGAAAGATTGGGCCACTTAATATTACAAGCCATAAGGCAAGGGCAATGGAAATTGATCAAGTTGAGTCCTCGCGGCCCTTTCATATCCCACCTATTCTTCGCCGATGATCTGATTCTATTTGCGAAAGCAGAGGATTCTCAAACGCAAGTCATTGCACAGACCTTAGAGGTGTTTTGTCAAGCTTCAGGTCAAAAAGTGAATATGGAAAAAATAGGATCTTTTTCTCTAAGAATGTTTGTCCAGCAACTGCTCGATGTATTAGTCAATCTCTACACATCCCCTGTACAAGCAATTTTGGCAAGTACTTAGGAGTCCCATTGATTCATGAACGCACAATGCGGCACACTTATTAGTACCTCCTTGATAGAGCACAGTAGAAACTCGCAGGTTGGCGTGCTAAAATTTTGTCCCTGACAGGGTGAGTTACTCTAACCCAGTCAGTTATTTCCTCGCTTCCAATCTACATGATGTAGACTGTGCGACTCTCGAGACAACTGTGTGATGAGTTGGAGCGCATAATGAGAGACTTTATCTGGGGCACAATGGGTGAGTAGCAAAAAATGCTCCTAATTAATTGGGAAACTGTCTGCCAGCCTAAAAAAATGGAAGTTGGGCCTCAAATGTATTCGGTCCTCTAACGATGCTTTATTGACTAAACTAGGCTAGGCTTTGGTTATTCAACCCACAGCCCTTTAGGTCAGACTCATCAGGGCCAAATATCGTTTAGGCCCTCACCCCCTCCTCGATAAGATAGACAGGAAAGGGCCTTCGATCATTTGGAGGGAAATTTCTGCCACCTGGCAGTATGTACGGTAAGGTATGAAATGGAAGCTGGGCAATAGACGACGCATTCATTTTTGGTTGGATAATTGGGGTAACGATTAGGGTCCACTAATATTAGTGACGACCTCTCCCATTCCCGATAGCTTTCTTCATGCCACTGTGGTAGATTTTATGCACGACAATGGCAACTGGCGTTGAAATTTGTTCCAACATTACTTACCCTCCACGGTCTATATGGATCTAGCAGGGATGCAGAGGACTGTTGATGGCTTAGAGGATGATATCCTGATTTAGGGTCAAATGAGTCATGGGCGATTCACCGTGGTTTCGATTTATGAATTAATCGAAGGCACCTCTATGACAGACCATAATTGTCTTTGGGACCTCATCTGGAAATAGGCAGGGCCCTAGCAGATTAGGGCATTCTTGTGGCTTCTGACTAAAGGCAAACTACTGACAAATCAGCAGAGAGTGGTTCGTCAGCTCACCACAGATGCTAGTTGCCATTTCTGTGATCAAGAAGAGTTTACGATCCACGTAATTCGACATTGCCTGAGAGCGAAAGCATTATGGTGTAACTTTCCCTGCGAGGTGGTGGACACGACTTTTTTCCAGCAGGAACTGGATCGGTGGGTGGCTCACAACCTGCGGTTACAAGAGCAAGTAAACCAGGGTGATTGGGTTACGATTTATAGAGTAGCCTGCTGGTTTCTTTGGCAATGGAGAAACCGACATCTTTTTGAAGCAGGTTTTGTTTGGCTGAAAGCTGGTACTTGCATAGTTCTGGAGTATGTCGAGTGGATTACCAAAGCAAGGACAGCGGAAAGCTCCGTTTTGCGAACTCAAAGCGGACCAATAGGAAATTTAGTTGGTTGGACTAAACCACCTGAGGACTGGTCAAGATAAACTCGAATGGGGCAGTCAAAATTGGGTCTAATATTACTACGACAGGGGGGCCAATTAGGGATTATCAAGGGAGGTGGTGCGGAGGGTTCCTACACCACATTGGCAGGGGATCTTCTTTAACTGCGGAACTCTGGGGTGTCCACTCGGGTCTTACTCTGGCTTGGACGCTTGGATATAGAAGAGTCATAGTTGAAGTAGACTCTCTCGAGGTTATTAACATCCTCTCCTCTTCCAGTATAATACTAACTGATGATCATCTTTTTGTGGTAGGTACATGAGGACTTCTCCATCGAGGCTGGGAGGTTCAAATTCAGCATGTGTATCGTGAAGGGAACCAGTGTGCAGATCGGATGGCCTCTCTCACAGAAATTCTAAGCCCAGGGCTACATATTCTTCAAGAACCCTCGGAGACTGTCCGGGAGCTCCTTCATTGAGATCAGCAAGGCGCCTTGTACCGCAGAACCCTGCGTTAGCTAGGGTGCTTTTGTTTTGTTTTTTTTGTTATCTTCCCTTTTTAGGAAAAAAAAAGAATAAGGTATCCTCAGTTTTGAACATGACTTGTTTAGAAACTAGGCTAAAGTATCCTAGGTCTAAAATAGGACTATTTGAATATTAGAATAACATAATCCAAACCTAGAATAAGAGTTGTTTGGGTGTTAGAATAAGGCACCAAATCTTCTATACTTAGCAACCTGTTTAAACCTTGTTCAATGCCAAAAATGACGTCATTTTATGTCTATTTATACTCAAAATAACGTCATTTTTTGAGTGAAACAGGATTGAAACAGAATGTTGGGTACAAATGATCCCAAGTCAAGTTTTGAATAATCCAATTTTGAAATACCGATAATTAAACAAAAATTTAAAAATTTAAAATTCTAAACCAATTTTCAAAATTAAAGTAATTATTTTCTTAATTTGATTAAGATTAATATTTAAATTGATTCTTAATTGCAATTTAAAAAGTTGTTTTTAAAATTAAAATTAATTATTATTCAATTAGTTTGATATTAATTAATTAGACTTCTTTCTTAAATAATTAAGAAAGTTATTTCTTAATTAAATTTTTTATTTCAATTTGATTGAGATAAATTAAAATTAATTTTATTTGTTTAGATAATTATTTTATTTATTTATTTATAAATTATTTCTTTATTTATGAATAATAATTTTTGATTTATTATAAAAGGAATTATATTAAATTTGAAAATTTTTATTTATTAATTAAGAAAGTTGAGCTTTCTTTAATATTTTGAAAATAAAATTTTAATTTATTACGGAAAAATTTCTAATTAATTAAGAAATTAATCTCAAAATATATAATATAAAGGATTTTATTAATTAAATTAAAATTTCTTTATTTAATTTTGAAAGTAACTTCCTTTTGATATTAAAAAATAGTTTTCTAATTAAGGAAAAGTTAATTTCTAATAAGATTAGAAATAGTTCTCTAATTAAATTATAATGTCTTATAAAATTTTGAAAAAGAAGTTTTTTCAATATAATAAGTAAAAAACATAATTTATTGAAATTTTCTTTCAATAATTCCCAATTAAATTTGAAAATATTTCTCAAATCAAATTAAAGTTTTATTTAGAATAGAAATTTAATTTATTTAGGAATCAATGAATTTAATCTAATTTAATTTTTTAAAACAATTAAAAATAATATATTTTCATATTATGAAGATTGTTAATAAGAATCAAACGAAGCTTTATATTTTATGCTTATAACTTGATTATGAGTGCATAAGTTGTATATTTTATTTATATATTTGATAACTATTGGATACATGTTAAATTGTATGTTCTATATATGTATATTTTGCATGCAATTTTGTATTTGATGAGATAAATAAAACTTATTCTTTCGTAAAAAATATTATGTATTTTGAACATGACTGTTTCCTTCCACTGTTATAAGAATAAACTAGACTTTTGTTTATTGTCAAGTTTGTTAAGTAAATTCAAGGCTACTTTAACCTAAATATATTTAGTCTTAAAATAATGGTTCTTACTTAACTAAATTTGTGTGATTTAGATTAACAAAATCATGATCACACGAGTTTATAGGTAGGATTATATATGTGTGTGTGTGTGTGTGTGTGTGTGTGTGTGTGTGTGTGTGTGTCACTTAATGGATCTAAGAGTCACATGAGAAGTGATTGATAAAGTTGTTATTTACCTAATTTAATTTAGTTGATTTGTTGAGCAAAATAAAGACCAGCTAAATTTGAATAGGATCATAGCCCATTAAAAAGATTAGAGTAATCTTTTTGACTATTAGTGAAGGCTATTATTTCAAATAAAAAAGTAGGATTAACCAAATATATGATTAATGTCTTGATCTTAGTTGGTAGTCATGACATATAATCAATTGCTTTTTTTACATTTATATATTTTTAGTAGAATTTACTTTGTTTAGTATTGTTAATACTAAGAGAACCAAATTTATGAGACATAGGTTATGTTTGAGAAGAGTTCTGAAAGTCATAAAGAAAATATATATATGTACATTATGCAGTTTTGCTATTAATCTTTGTTGAGGATTTGGTGTTAAATTTTTAGAGATATGTCAACTACATATACATGACAAAATATATTGACATTTTGAGTTAACTAATGTCTTATAAATTTTAAAGACAATATGTAAGATGTTCATCAACACCATGATAGTATGATGCAAGAGGTTGTATGCAGTAGAACTAAAAGGTATAGTACTAAAAGGTATAGTACCTGGAGAAATTGTTTCATTCAATTTACTACACTAAAAGCATAAACATGGATTATAATTAAAATCATTGGCTTTGATATGAAAATAGTTTTCATTAGAAAAAATAATCACATGAATTTTCATGCCAGTGTATATATATATGTTCAAGTATATACTATTGAATGTGGATTCAACATTACTACAATGTTCAAGGCATAATAAGAAATAGATTGTTAAGTAAAAGTATTTGATCTAATTTTATATAAATAATTTGCATCTATATTAGATCAAGGGAGACTTGTACTTAAAATAAGTGATAAGAATACAAATTTGGATAACTAAGAATATCCTTTAGTGCCATATTGGTTAAATCAATATGATGAGAATTATAAAGTTCCATATAAGGAAATATGTATCCATTTAATATGAATCATTTGAAACTTATTACGTTGAATAATAACCAAATCAACCTTTAGTAAAATACTTGTATTTGTTAGATTACTAATAAATTTATTTGATATAATCATATGTATTTAATGAAATATTAATTTAAAATTTAAAATTTTCAAATTGTTTAAATCTAAGTAAAAATATATGCATTGAGAATGTTAAAGAACTTGGATAATATCAATTTGGTGAGATATAAAAATATTTTAGTTATACATAGGGAATGAGATTCTCTACTAAATATATCCACAGCTAAATTCCATAAGAGTATAGTTTTATGTAGGAGGAAAAATACAATATGAGATATTATATGATGCAATATTTATTTCTTTTATAGCTATGCCTAATACTATAACTTTCCTTCGATAGTTTTAATTAAATTAATTAGTAAGATTTCATATTAGATATGAAGGTAAGACTTTAAAAGAGCAAAAGTTAATGATTTTGGAATATGATACTTAGTTAAAGCATGTATTATCTGATAAGTTTAGAACTAAATCAAGTAATATGAGGTTATAAGAGATCCAAAAAGTTGGATATAATCTTATAGACCTATTGAACAAATTATTTGTTTGAATATATACTTATAGAAGAATGTTTCTTAAGATAAGTAATGAGAGTAAGATAAAATTTGAATGGTCTAAATCTCATAACAATACATCTGACTATAACTATTGCCTTTGTTAATACATTTGTTGTATAGTTGAAAGGCTATAAGATGTTCAAAAATTCACTTTCATGATGAACTAAAAGAGTTCATTTTGAAGATGATTGTGAATTTATCATATCTACAAGATGGTTAGTGAGAGTATAGTTTTCAATTTAGTGGAAGTATATGGATACATATTGCTCATAGAAAGAACAATAATTCATACATTAAGTTGTTGAAAATATAACTGTCCAAAAGCAACTATTATTGGATATGAAAAGATAATAACCTAATCTGGGAATTAGACTTATAGAGATAGATACATAAGGTGCTTACTTATTCTAGTCTAAGTACATGGATAATGTACTAAAGATGTTTGGTATTTGAGATATTTGATACTTATGAAGTCCTAAAGATATCAATTATTTTATGTATGAATTGATATTTGAGTTTAAAGTTATATAGATATTAACATTAGAAGTAAATCCTTATTAAGGTATATTTTATTTAGAACAATATTATTTCAAATTAGAAGTGTTCTAATGTAGCATTACTTGCTAATCAAGCCATAATACAATGATTATTGCGATCAAGAAGTTCTTTAATAAACTTAGTATGGTTCTTTGCATTGATCAAATAGTAATGTAATATAGAACATTAGAGTCATTAGGCATACAAAAGAAGCTAAGGTCTTATTAAAGATCTAACTATGTATCTTAGTATTTTCTTTTAATTATAATGATAATTAAGATGAAAGTTATAAGGTTTAAACAAGTGAATGTTATAGAATTCTCTCACTAAATCACTGTCCCAGTAATAGTATGATCATCATATGGTGATATAGTATAAGATACTTAAATGATTAACTTAGTGCAAGTGGGAGATTATTGATTTATGCCTTACAACCAATTAGTTGGTTGTAATTTAGTGACATAATTATTTAAATGTGTTCTTTATGTTATACATGTCAGAATTTATATGCTAAATTCAATGAGGTAAATATACATTACAAATAAAATTATGATGAGATCGTAATTATGAGATTTATACTACATTTATGTATTATCTCTAAATTTTTCTATTAAGATTGAACATTAATAGAGCATAAAAAGACTAAAACATGTTTTGTTTCTTCCTTATAAAAGAAGCAGTTGATATCATAGACTAAAGTATGAAGATACTTAAACAAACATGTTGGTGTGTTTGTTAGAGAACAAGTCCACTAAATTGACCCCATATGAGAAATTTTTTCTTAAAACATTACTTGTATGTTTATTGAAATTTACATTATGATGATTGTATAAGTTATTCTTTGACTTGAGATCTTTAAAATACCTCATATAGTGATATGTTTTGAGACTACTTATGACCTATTTTAGTCAAATGTAGCTCAATTGGTAGTCATTGGATATATTATAACTATATAGAGGTAATTCAGTGATCAATATAAGATTCATCATTGTAAAGTGATTAGGGAGAATATTCCATTATTATCGATTAGTATTGATTCAATAAATCCTTGATCAAGGTAGAATATAACATTAAAAATAATTTTCAAATTTTATTAATTAAATCAATTACTACTAGTAGGAACTAATATCATATTAGAGTATATATTAATTCTATGCTTTACGTTTAATCGAATCATAGTATGATGAAAATATTAAATTATACAGAAAAATCATGCATAGAAAAGTTAGTTAAAACCACTTTGATATTCTTAAATATTTGGTAGTCGTGATGCATTGCTAGATGCTAATCTTAATCTATTAATATAAATTATTTAATTAGATAATTAAAGATAAATTAAAGGAGTTTAATTTTTCTAATCCTAAATATGATTTAGGGTTATAATTTATATTCATTGCTTACATATTTAGGAACCTAATGGGTCCCATATAAAGAACGGGTTAAAGAGAGAAAAGTTATTTTAATTAAGTTGGACTTGATTGTAAAGTTTGAGAAACTTTATGATTAAATATGAGATATTTAATAAATAAAGACCAATATGATATATTAGATCTTATCTAGGCCTAATTGGTATTTAGTTAGAGTTAACTATAATTTTAATTAAAGTTTAATTGAAATTAAAATTTTATTTCAATTAAAGTACTAAATGTCTAGAACTTATTATAAATAGGCTTAAGCTCTAAAAGAGATAACACTTCTTACCTAATCCTCTTTACAACAGTTGTAGAGTTCTATCAACTTATTATGTGGATATCGTTAGAGGATGGAATATTGTATGACTATGGTGGTTAAGATGATCTAATTTAAGAAACAGCTAAAGGGAAATAATAAGAAAATGATCAAGCTTTAAAATAAGGTATGAATGATGATTCATGCTTTGTTACATTTCATGTGTTAATCATGTCATATAATTTAAGTGGTCTTAGTTATCTAGAAATCAAACAAAAAACTTTCGTAATTATTTTATTGTAATCGGGATCATATCTTGCCCCGATTTCCCAATAGAAGAATGAGATTGCTTACCACCCTTTACAAAGCATCTATTGCACTAGTTTTCAACTTGACTTATAAATACTTTCACAATAAGAAATTTAGAGACCTATTTCTTTTGTTCAAGAGTCATAATTTACTACTACAATAAATATTTCAAGCTGCATTGATTTGTCTAAATATAGAAATTTCTTCTAAGTACATATGGTCTACATAATTAGATGTTTGAATGATGTTTAACATTTCCTTAATATAAGTGGATGAGGATCACTTAGTGATGCCCAAAGTTCGACTCATAAAAGCAATAGGTATGCCTAAAATTAAAATTACCTTTGACCATCTTTAAAAGCACCGAATTTCAATAGTGAATGGTTCATTGAAAATTTGCACCTATGGTTATATGTTGAATGTTGTAAAGCTAACAA
Organism: Erythroxylum shatona; assembly: GCA_027568895.1. NCBI lineage: Eukaryota > Viridiplantae > Streptophyta > Magnoliopsida > Malpighiales > Erythroxylaceae > Erythroxylum > Erythroxylum shatona. Next base: position 25,557,598 of record JAOSBK010000005.1, on the reverse strand, counting down.
ACGAATTTATAGGGTGGGGGACCAATAAGTTTTTCATGACTCCCCTTTACACTAATATAGGAACCATTATGACTTTCATTTATTATAGTTACTAAGATGTTTAACTTCATTAGGCTATCTCTTATTTGCCCATAGATTCAAAAACAGTTTAAAAGGTTGACCTATTCGAGAATCTTTAGATTTACACTTATTTTCAACTCTATAAATCATTTCATCACTAATGTAGTCATGATAGTGATGATTTAGTCATATTTTTAGTCCTATGTTTATTGTATTTTGCTTGTTTATTTGAGACTTTTATTGTTTTTGGTATTGAATCATTCTTGTTGAGTTTTTAGGTTGTAATTCACTTATTTAGAGGAAAATCAACGTATTAGGACAAGTTTAGGATGATTTGGAGTTGTTTTAACCAAGTTACAAAGAAGTTAAAAATCAACACGAACATCACCATGCCTATATTGATGGCTACATGCCTATATTGATGGCAATATCCTATGTTGACACGTTTCATGAAAATAAGTGGTTTTAAAGTTTTAGAGAGTCACATAGTCATCATATTTTGAGCTTGTGTTCATTTTGGATATAAAATTTTTGTGATTTTTAATAAACATGACCACCAACACACCCATGTACCACTTAAAACCTTAATTTTTGAACTATAAAGACAAAATTAAGAGGAAAAGTAGGAGGCAGGCTTGAGAAACACAAATTGACAACTTAGGATGACATAAAGAATGAAAATAAGTAAGGAAACATATTTAGAGTGGATTTTCATCGATTTAAAGTTGATTTCTTTAAGATTAACAGGGATCATCATGTTTCTTATATTTTTATATTTTTCCTTTAGTTTTGATTTTAAACCTTCTGTGATTAGGAACTAAACCTTTGTTGGTACTTGGATTAGATGAACTCTAGATAGACATTATAGTGATTTTACTTTAATTTAGTTGATTATTTAGTTTTATTGAGATTCATTTGTGTGTTCCTAGTTATTCTTGCATGTTGGTTTATATGTGAATTCATGCAATTGAGATTAAGAAATCCTTTGTATGAATATATTTAGAATAATTAAAAGGAGTTGCATGTAAACATAGAGATAGGTCGATGTAAATATTTCACAATAGGGTCAAACTGATAGTGAAATTCATAAATTGACTATACAATTCTAGGGTTTAAATTAGAAAGAGATTTCAATTATTTAACCCAGGATTAGGTCTTAATAGTCTAGATAAAGATATTAGCATAATTGAGGAATTTTTATGGTCCAATGAATTATAGATTAAAATGATTAGTGAAATCATAATTTATTATATCCTAGGGGGATTCGGATTCCAGGTACCACTATCTTCTTTAATGATTTCTTAGTTTAATCTCCATTATAGTTTATCAATTTTGGTGATTTATTTTATTTTATTATTCTTATTTTGAATTTGATTATTTATAAACACCATTTTTATCAGATTATACAATAAAAAGATGATAAGTACTAATAATTCTAGTTCTTGTGGGATCAACCTATACTTGCTAGTGCTAGCAATAGTTACATTGTGAGCTTCTGGTTAAAACTAAATCATCAATCAAGGCATTATACTTATGGCATATTTGAGACTTTGTAACATGGCTTCAGTTTCATCTATCCACCTAGATTGTCCCTTCTTAAAAAGGTTAGTGAAAGGATGAGTTATGATACCATACTTGTAAATGAATTTTTGAAAAATATCTATAAGGCCTAAAAATCCACATACTTAAAGACATTAGCATATCTAGGCTAGTTTAGCATGCTTTTGATTTTTCCTTGTTCCATCTTAACCTTTTGAGGAATTATAATATGTCCTAAATACTCGATTTCTTACTAGCCTAAAAATATATGTAAACAAGAGACATTAGTAGGTCTAGGATAATTTAATGTAGTTTGAAATTTTCCTTAGTCACCTTAACCCTTTCAAGAGTTATAATATGTCTTAAATACTTAATTGCTTATTAGCCTAAGGAACACTTGCAAATCTTGACACAAAAAATAATTATGCCTTAGTATTTCATAAGATTTTTAAATATTTTCAAAATATATGGTTGATAAGTGCTTAATTGATTATGAAATTATTCCATAAAACTTAGCAATCAATGGCATGAAATTGCTTTAGATACTCACTTTGACTCATATGTGATCTTAGGCACAATTTGAAAGCAAAGAAGTTAAAGTGAGTTAAAAGCATGATATTTGGGCCATTTTCTAAAGACTAATATTCACTTGTCTTCATGGAATAAGAAGAAGATTACAAGAAGAGGAGACAAGATAAAGCATAAAAATGGAGAGTGAGTTGCTCATACAATGCAAGCTGTCCATGCAAGGTGGCTCACGTGAGTGAGACACCACTCACTCCATGAGACATCTCTCACTCACGTGATAGATGAGCCAGTCATGAGTATTGTCTAACAATTTGTTAGAGAAATGCTCTAAAGGTAATCACCTTTAGCATTTATTGTACAAATCTTTTTATGATTAATAAAGGCATTTTTCATTATTTAGATGTTCATATGTTTATGGATTTGATGTTGATCTTAAATTGATTTAATGAAGCCTTTGATACAAAACATAGCATGGAGGAAATCATGATGAGATCATGATAATAAGATTCCTATCATGTGTAATTATGTTGGTATCTAAACTTTCCCTAGTCATAGGATTAATGAGATGGGATATCATTAATCTGGATAGATTAGCACATGTTATACTCCTTGATTAAATCAAGCAATAGATCTCATAAGTTATAGATATCAGTTGTTTAGAGTTAACATATAGATGCTTACTAAGGGTAGTAAGTACATTGGATTGACCTACTATGAGACAGTCATATGGATATTCTATTCCAATGTTAATGATAGTCTCATCATAGCAATGATGCAAATATCCTTTGACTTGAGGTGCTCAAGGATATCTCGGATACTGATCCTGTGCTTTGACTCCATTCATCGGTGCCTTTCGGGGGTTACATATAGGGTGGTGATTGGGTATAGCTTAAGGTATTCAGAGGTAATTGACTAGCCAATAAAGGATTCACCACTCCTGATAGAAGGAGATGATACCCACGACCTCTTGTCGGGGTCATTACTTGGGACTCTTTGTCTAGAGCAGATATGTGTCATGAAGATAGTCTTCAATATACATAGAGTGATGAGATCCTTAAGATAAGATCTACTAACACTTGGACTAGATGTGATGTAGTCAGTCTAGTGGGAGTTGACACTTTGATCATACTCTGAACCAAGTGAGGTATAGATGGTGAAAGGACGAATTGCATAAAAACATTGTGTATGGAAAGATTCGTAGTCAAAGCACTGAATTTTTAGTTAATTAGGGATTATGATGTGTTACTAGATACTGCTCTTGACTTACTTGAATTAAGTATTAATTCAAGCGGTCAACATAATTGGGAACCTAATAGGTCACACACATAGGAGATCTAAAGGATAAGTAAAATGGTCTTGAATGATGATTCAAGATATAAGAGAGTGTTTCGGGATTGTATTGCAATGTGATTGTCATAGAAAACATTACATGGAATGGATTAGAAACAAGTGTTGTTGGCTTCCATTTATGCATGCTATTCATGGTCATTAACTTCCCATAACTTTTATTCATGGTCATTAACTTCCCATAACTTCCATTAATGCATGCTATTTATGATCGTTAACTTCCCATAACTTTCCATTAGTGATGGGGGTTATAGAAGGCCAAATGGTGCAAAAAATTGAGATAATTTTCATGCATCTTGTGTAAGACATAAGAAAAGAAAAAGAAAGGTTATTTTGCTTACACTCACACTTTTTCTCTCTAACTTTCTCAAAAGTTCTTGTCTTTATTAGCACAAAGAAAGAATTCTAGCCATCTCTTAGTGAGGTTTCATCCTTCTATCTTCCTGTGGACTTTCATTAGAGATGATCTGTGTTGATCATTGTGATTTACGACAACCTAATGCGGAGAAGATTAAAGAACAAAGGAGATCATCAGAAAGGTATGTAAACATCTTACATTTCATGCTTTTGTTTTTCTATATCTATATACATGAGTAGATCTGGTTTTTGAGGTTTCATTTTATTTCTACTACGTATATTTGATATATATTATGTATGAGATGCATGATCAGAACCTACCACAATTGAAATGACATGAATGAAAAGCATGTGAGACACTCTCAATCCATGCAAGATGTCGTATGGTTGTGAGACACCACTCACTCCCATAAGACATCTTTCAACGTGAAACAAATTTATAGTTGTCCATTGGAACCAGCTGTCCATTAGTTGCCCATTGAAGCAAGTGTTGACGAGAGCTGGAGCAAAAAGAGAGTGGAGGTTCGACTGAAGTGAGTGGGGGGGTTGTACTTTAAGAATAAAACAAGAAAAGAGAGTGGAGTAGCTTCCTCTCTTCAATTCTTGCCACAAGCCCCACTGCATTTGACCTAGCTCTTTATTATATGAAGGATGGAATATGTATGATAATAAGGAGATAGTTGGACAAGGAGAATAACCGAGAGAGGAAAATGGACAACAACTTGGACTTTATTCATCATCATCTTCTTTCAATTTTCAAGGTGAGCAACCAAAGGTGGAGATCAACTAGTTTATTCATTATTCATCTTTTGTTTCCAAGATGGAGAACTGAGACAACATTTAGGAATTCATAATCAAATCATCTTAGAGGTGGGTCAATTGTCAACAATAATAAGAGCATTATTAGAGATTAATGGAGTAGGCTGGATAGATGCAATAAAACCGCAATTTTCTTCATTTCTTATCTGTTTTCCATGGAAACAAAGGTGTTCTTGGCTGATGCTTGGATACTCATGGAGAAGATGAAGGGCTAGAACTTCTGACATTAGTTTGGAGGTGATATCGATGCCAATGAACTTGGTTAAGCATATTTTTCATTATGTTTGTTATTCTTACTCTCTTTATAAATTGATTGTGTTACCTTATACATATGAATTTGGGTTTTGTGTATGAATGATCGTAATATCTTATAATTCGATTGTTTATATAGAAATTCACAACTAGGTGACTAATGGATCATAATTATTAGGGATAACATAGTCTAGGTTAAATGACGCATCGTATATGATTGTTGCCTTGATTAATCGATTGTCCTAATTCGTAAGGCTACTATCCAATTGAATCTAGAGATCGTATCATAAGTTATTCGGTGGTTAGGTTTAATTAACGATTGTATCTTAATTAAACAATACCTAAGGGAAAACTCGAGTTAATTATTAACCCACGATTAATAGTTCAAGGAAAGGTAAGAGAACAACAAATCAATAAAATATGTTTAATAAGGATGTAGGTCAAGATTGAACCAAAGAACCAGATCCCTACTGAATTTCCATTTTGACCATTTTTTGCATGTTTTCTTTAAATTTCTTTTGTTAGTTATTTTATCTTTATTTTATTTTTCTTATTTTTAAAAACCAAAACCCCCTCTAAACCTAAACACCGATTAATTTCATTTCAACAACTTTACATACACTCTCTATGGGATCAACCTAGATTCATCACTGCTATAGTAGTAGTTTAGTTTATTTTGACTAGCATTACGATGGGTTGTCAATGGTCCATTTTAGGTTATAGATCAAAATATCATAAAGAAAAATAACATAAGTTTACATAAGTAAGGGAGAAATATAACAATCATAACGGCTTGAAACGTGGATGGGGTATTACATAAATAAAAGGAAATTGCAAGTTATTTATAATGACCATTATGTGTTTAAAAAGCATGTATATATACATTTAAGGGATGGAATCATACTTGATGATAACTAGCTTATAAATCAAGTTAAGTAAAATATGAAGCTCTATAAAGATTATTGAGCATATCATTAATAGTGGGGACTGGAAATTGGACTTTAAAGAGAATATAAGAGAGGTGTTTTTTTTTTTTGGCCCCTCAGTGGCAACATCATCAGTGGAAGCAGGCTAGAGAGACTTGGAAGAATTACCTTGCCCAAAGTTCTGTTTGAGTCGTTTTCTACATTCAAAGATGTGATGTTGATGATCTAAAAGATTTATACAAAGTGTAGCAACATTAGGACTAGGCCAAACAAGGTCACTAAGTGCTAGTTGATCCAAAAGTTCTTGCAATTCAAACATATAATTATGTATTGTCTATTCAAGTTGTTGCTATATGTTATGAAGCCTCCTGTACAACTAAAATTGGTGGACATCATTTGATACAAAGTAACAATTTTTAGGAAATTCCATACCTCTTAACTTGTGTCAAACCATCGAAAGTCAAGTTTGATGGCTTTGGCACAAGTATTTTGAAACTAAGTTAAATACCTAATTTTCTATTTAAAACCTCATTATTCTAGCAATTACTATTCACATTATAAAAACTTTGACAGAGTTTGCTTTTTATTTATTTAAAACCTCTTGTAAGAAACTTCAATACACTTATCATGCATGTTACTCAACTATCCATCTCTATGTCAAACTCTTTGACAAAATATTTTGCCCATCCTCCAATACATTTGGAACTCATCTAAACCAAATTTCATACATAGCTTTTATATATAATTCTATAAGATCCTTCTTTTCTTTATATGTACATGCTATAACCAAAAACAAAATATAGCTCTGTAGCATATCCACTTCCAAGTCTTCCAAAATCATCTATGTGACTCTAGTCTTGTAGTAGATCCACCACAACTTTCTTCTAATTTTCTTCAAATCCTACACGCGGAAAGAAATCCACACGCTAAGCTATAGGCTTAGTGATGTTCAAGCTATTCCATTTCTCATCTAATTCAATTCATTCAACTATAACATGCATAACATATAATATTTTTCAATAACTTCATTTATTTCTAAGCATAAATAGGCATTTAAAATTAATTTATGAAATACAAGTATGTATCTATTATATTAATTCATATTTAATTACACAATGATCAATAACTTGCACAATTTAAGTAACAAACAAAATAATACTTCCAATTGAAGTTCTTAATCATTAGTTATGCATTTATATATAGTCCATAATTGCACCAAAGTGAAATCCAATGGAATTGCATCGCTGAGCTAGATATGCATGATTTTAAAATACAAGATTGAGTTTTCAAAACCATATGGTCTATAACACAAATCAAATATCGTACACTGAAATCGAGCTCTTAGAGCCATATAGTCAGGTAACACATATCATGACGTAGTACTGCTAACTCCCTAATTAGCATGCCAACCTTATTACATTTCTCTAATTCCTATCTATTTTACTAAGAGCAAATCTAATTAAATTATATTGAAATTTAATGATATAGTCTCACAACAACCAATTCAAGTTGTTCCATATTCAGCCAAAGTAACTGTCACTTCTCATGGTCATATGACATTCAAAACATATTTATCACACTAATAGTCAAAATAACATGTGTAACAAATTTCCAAATTCAAATATAATGTATGTAAATTGAGGAAAATACAAATTACAAGTCCAAATTCTTAATTAATCACATATACTACTTCATTTAGCATCCAATTAAATATTTTTAACATTAATTTCGTAAACCTCCAATTTTATCTCAAGAATCCTAAATTACATAATATACAATTTTTAGGAAAAATAAAATTGTTTGAATACATATCACATTGATATCCAATTCTTCAAATTAAGCTTTCATAAACTTTAATTTTACCAACAATTCCTTATTCCTTCTTTTTCTCTTTGTCTCTCTCCTTCAATTAATCTTCTCTATCTTCATAATATTGTATAAAATTTTCAATTTCATGCGTTTTAGTTAATGTGTGCAACTACACTAAAATCATATACTAAAAACAACCAAAACTCTATTAACTTATGTTGTTAATTTTAGGTATTATTCATCAAGAAAACCCATATACTTTTTCTTTATCTTTTTCCGAAGATTCTTGTTAATATGGTGAGTTTAGAGACCTTAGGTTGATGATTTAGTATTTAATAGTAGATTTGGGAGTTTTTTTTTTTTAGGGAAAGTAGATTTGGGAGTTAAAAACATAGAAAGTTGGCTTGAAAATGGAAGGAAAAAAATGAGAGAAAGTAAGGAAGAAAGAGGGAGGGTTGATTCTCGTAAATTTTGGGAGGAAGAAAGTGAATAGGTGACAATTAATGTTATTTGGTGGCAATTAATGCTATTTAGTCCCACTAAAAATAATACCCATTAATTCATATAAAAAAATAAATTCTTTTCTTCTTCTTAATAAATAATGTCCATTATAAAAATATCAACCCCACATACAAACTTTAATTAATATCATTTATTTTCAATAATATTTTTAGGTTTAAATTTCACTCATTTCTTAGGTCAAACTTTGACCACTGGTTAACTCATGCTCAAACGTCCAAAATGAACTCATTTAGACTTCTAATTTGATTCCCGGGCTATCTTTAAATAATATTATTCATTGTCAAATAAAATTAAGCATAGTTAGATTTTGAGTGTCATTATTTATCTTGGAATGCACTATTCATGACAAAAAAATATTATTCATAAAATATACATTGTCTACGTGATAGTGAAACCTATTGTAAAAATTAATAAATATTGATACATTAACTATGAAGATATGATATTTACTTGAGAGATGGTTAATCCCATCGTAATTTTTATTTACTTAAAGTCTATTCTAAACGTTTCGAAAATATTTGGATTCAAATTGAATATTTCAAAAAATTATGATTCAAATTATATTTTGATAAAAATGTTAAGATTTAAAATATACTTTTTGTTTAAAAAATAGTAAAATAAAGATATCTTGTCATATTATCTAAACCTTTTGTATGATAAGGGATTGACCTAAAATTTTTTAAAAAGATTAATATTCGATCAATTCAACCTATTAACTTTAATCTAGGCTCAAACCCTTTAGCTTGACTCATTTGTCAATTAACTTTTAATGGATGTATAATTTCAATCGAGGTAGGAATATTCGGAGGAAACGATAAAGAGAAAAAAATTCCAAACTATGCAAGGGAAGCCACTCTTTATCAGAGCCAGGTTTCGATCCTGGGACCTGTGGGTTATGGGCCCACCACGCTTCCGCTGCGCCACTCTGATTTTGAGGTAAGTATCCCTATTATCAATATTAACCTGTAGAATATGCATATCAGATTATCAGCATTCAATTGAAGGAAACCCATTTCAAAGAGAAAGAACGATATAGAGAGAGAGAATAATATCTAAAATTGGGGGCTTAAGGACAATGCCTGCTGCAATGGTTCGTTTCTTCAAGTTCATGATGCGACTGTCTTTCACTGGTCTCGCTGTGTGATCGAGTTTTGTTGCAAACTTCTTTCTTTCCTTTACTTTTCTGTGTGTTTTATGTTGAGGTTTCTGAGCTAAGCTTACAAGAGCTGTGGCCAGTTGGTATTTGTTGTGTTCTTAAAGGATGGAGCTTGGAATTTGAATGATATGATTGCTTGGTGCTTGATGTTAACGCTTTTATACTTGGTATGGGTTTGGTGCAGAGTAATGTTCACAAGAACCCACCTTTTTGGCTAAACATCATCGGATTTGTAATTGTTCTACTGGCCTCAGGTAAGGGTTTTTGGGCAGAACATTGCTATATGTACTTCCCACACTTTCCCTGATTTCTCGTACTTCGCGGCACTCTTTGATTCAATGGATCGATGGTAATAATTCCATACCAAACTCATGCTTGTGGTGAAATCACTTCAAACTTTTGAACTAATTTGTCTTGTGGAACTTCTCCGTTACTGAATTTGGAGAATCTCATTTCACGCCAAATCATTTGTGTTGTTGTGAACCTCACACAGAATTAAACTAAAAAAAAGAAACATTTGTACTTCCTACCCTTTCGAAATCTCATATTGACTGATTTCACCATTATGCTTCAGAACAGATTCTATGTTTCAGCAAAAAAGATATTTATAGGCTTTTCTTTAGAAGTCTGTGCATGTTTGTGGCTTATAATCATTTTCTATTTATGGTCAGAAAGAAGAAAGCTGGTGATGGCTCTTTTGCTATTTGCAATCTTAGTTTCTGGAGTTAAAAGTTGGACAGGTGAGATCCATGGAAGAGTTGTCTGTGATGTATGTGGAGATTCTTCGATTGGACCTGAAGACCATGTTTTAGAAGGTCACTTAGTCTCTCTCTCTCTCTCACGCATACATGCACGCACACACACACACCTCCCATTTATTAGTATGCGAGTGATGTTCTGTGCTCCTTATTTGGGTTTCACCTGTGAAATGGAATATTTGTGGTCATCTTAGTTGTAGTATCTCTTCCTGGGTTGCTGATTATATTATAGTCATTCTAGTAATTGCACTTTTGGTGAATGATGAGTACCAAGGGTTAACAAAATTAGCTATGAAATTGTCGTATCAACACTCATGAAGTAGTTCAGAATGATGATTCTATGGCTAGGAATCTTTTGTCATTATACCATGACTATGGGTATAGCTATTAGTGATTTTCCTCCTTTTCTGTATAATTTCGTTTTTAGCTATTTTGAATCAGAGTTTGATGACCCTTTAGTATTAAAATCATTTGGCCTTTTACTACTCGGGAAAGAAATTAGGAGCAAAGATCATGAATTGCAGGATCAACTTGTTGGATTTGAGATACATTAAGATTGATGTTGGTAACCTTTTACAGTAAGCTACCTAGTCAATTTGGCATTTGTTAACTCAGATCGCTCTTCTTAAGTGCTGGATAGAGGAACCTGTTGAATTATTTCTTCTTATGTACTTACTCATAGTTGTTTTCTCAAGTGCTGGATGGAGCAACCTGCTTTTCTTTTGTACAGGAAAATTTTTTTCCTTCCCTTCTTACTTTATACCAAAAATTAAGCTATATTACCTTCAAATCTCTTCTGTATATGTTATTACAGACTTTTAGGTAGACCTGGCCATAAACAGCCTGCCCATGGGCCTAAAGGGGAAGACTGGGCCTGGCTCATGATGACTTTTAGGATCAAACCGTCTCGCATAAGTTAACTCACCAGGCTTAACGGAGCTTTGGGCAGGGTTGGGACCTAACTATGAGGTTCAAGCTCGACTCAATAACTTTGGGCCTTGGATGTGGCTGGGTGGGGCTGAGACTAAAAGAAGAACAGCTGGTCCAAGTGCCCATTTTCAACAGATCAAGACTACTTGAAGGAATTGATATTTCCGTTCATATTGACTTGAAAAATTTTGAGCTCAGCAAGCACTAAATCATACTGACTTGCACTCAATCAACTGGCAATTTATGTTACCACAATTTTTTGGTTATTTAACACTTTTAGAAAACAGGGTTGGTCTTATGATTGTCTTTTTCTGCCTGCAGTGTGTATTGATTTCAGTTTCTTGTTGCCTATTATCCTCTGATGTTGATGATGACCTGTAGTCAATTGTAATCTAGGATGGAATTTTTCAAAACCATCAAAAGAACAAGTTTTATGTTGTAGTGATATTCATGAGGTATGAAATGAGATGCATTTGCTTATTTTGTTGCAGGTGCTGAAGTAGCTGTACTTTGTATAACAAAATCTGGGGAAGTCCTAAATTATCAGGCATTCACAAATGCTAAAGGAGCCTACACGGTGGCAGAGACTATGCCGGAGAGTGACCGGTGGGATGCTTGCCTAGCACGACCTATCAGCAGTTTTCATGAGCATTGCACCCATCTTGGAAATGGCAGTGCTGGAGTGAAGTTTAATTATAATCATCCATCAGGTTACTCTCACACCGTCAGACCCTTTGTCTATCGCCCTGTCAACGCACCGACATATTGCATGTAGAATCATCGCATATACAAGTTTATTCGGTCTATAACCTGGTGGCCAAATGCCCTATTATCTCGTATATAATATATTAATAGCTTATAAATGTAAGTTATATTGAAATAACGTTACATATGAAATCTCACTGAAAGGCAAACCTGAAAAGACAGTTTTCCAGGTTGTAGTCAACGTTTCTTTGTTGAAAAATGATTGGAATAATGATGTTTATGTTATCATCTCAAATAATTGTGCGCTTTCGAGGGGCCTTATTCTAGCTGATGTGCTTCACATTACATCCTGGCAGGCTATGTGAATTTTATTTTTGCAAATGCAGGTAGTCAAGAACATATTTTGTATCTGGCTACTTCGTTCCCATTAAATGAAAGATAAGAGGAGTTAATGAAAAATGATTTTGCATTCTCCATGTGATAACCCCGATCTCATAAGCAGCTCCAGCTGCTCATTATTACTGTCATCACGATAAGTGAATGTCAAGTGATTTGTTTAAAGGACTTCGCCAGGGATCAAAGGTAAGGTGAAACTTACGTGGTTCAGAAAGAAAGTAAAATTTTAACTTCCAGAGGTAGACATCGAACGGCTATCAATATCAAGTACAGAAGCTACATAACTTAAATGTAATGAGACGAGCTACTGGCAAAGTGGAGTGAGAACATGATGTTGGGATGCAGTGGCTTTGGTAGATGGTTGTTCGGTCATATTTTAGATTATTGGATGGTGATAACTGTTTAACATTGTCAAATACTTAATAAATTTGTTTCGTTATCATATGATTAAGTTGGTTGATTCAACCTAAAAAGTTGAAAATTAAAAAGTTCCTATATAAGAGTGTTAGGAATACTCAGAGACTTTGAGAGAGTGTCTGTCAAACATTATTTACCATCTAATTTATTTTGCTTTAAAATATGTGACACTTGTGTCTTTGACTCTTTTTTATTTTAATTTTAATTTTTTAAAAAACTTGTAAATCTTTAAATTTAAGTTCAAATTTTGTTTAATCAATTTATAAATTCTAGAAAAATATTAAATTAAAATAAATAATTAATCAATTTTTTTATTATTATTATATGGTCTATGTTTTTATTAGAGTTATAAACTTATTTCTTTTGTAAAATTAAATATCTAATAAACTTATGTTTTTGTAAAATTAAATATCTAAAATTTAAATTCTTATGAAAATATTCAAAGAAATACTAAGACATAATACTAAAGTACTTATAATTTTGTTTAAAATCATGCATTTGTAAGTTATTTTATGCATAAACAGTTAATACTAAATAGCTAATTTTTTCAAACAACTTTAATAAACAGTTGATAGTATCCGCTGATTAAATCAACTGATATAGTTCACTATATCAATTAACCACCGATGGAATTAGCTAATAGCTAATACAATCAACCAATTGCAAAAAAAGGCTATTTATAGATTAAACCACCTCAGTGTTTATAGTTTCATTCCAAAATTGAAACATGGACGATCAATATAATGAAAATGACAAATCAATATAACGAAATGGCGCAAATCAAAAGTTTGGACTTCTTTGATTCCATCAATAACAATGAAACATTGTCGAGTTTGAGCCACGGGGGATTGGACAAATTGAGAAATTTTGTTACTGGATTCTCGATTAAATAGCTCTACTGCTTCCTTCTACAATGTCATTGATGCTAGGCTTATGAAAATCCGTGCACGAATATCTTTTTCATGTTCTACAAAGGGATTTTGTCTACATCTTGTCCTTAAGTCAAGGAAAACATCTAGATTCCTAGATTGGAACAATGTAGTCTCAAAACTACAACTGCATAACAATACATAAAGTTTGAAATCCCTAAAGAGTTGATCTCTCTTTGTAGGGAGCCAAATCATACACATCTTCATAATGGAGCTATACGTTTTGTTCTTACACTTCATAGAAGAAAGGAACAGGATATATCTTCTAGACATTGGCTACACAACGTACCAGAATGCTTTGATTGGTGCCTTGCTGATAATGCTTAATAATGGAAGTGTCATTCTAAAAATAGCACCTGATTTTAATATCAGGTTGGATGATCCCACTTTATCTGAACGTCTATAAGTTCAGATCCATATCACTAGAATAGATCAACATCCTACACCTATTATAGCTACTTTACATTACTAGATGATTTATTGTCTACAAAATCATGCTTTGTACTTTAACTTTCCAAATTCTACTGCGGATGTCCTTTATATAGTTGCTGATCATTACAATGATCAGATTATTATCATCCAAATTCCGAAGTAACTACCAACACAGAAGCTTGAAAAATTGATGCCTATTGAATGGATCACTAGTTATCAAAAGGTGTTCCACGCGTCTCATGGTTACTCTTTTCATATCACAACTCCTCCGATTATGAGGACATTAAAAGATGGAACGGTGAAGTCCATCTATGCAAAGCCTAATAAAGGTCTATCTAGACCTTCTACATCTAGGGCAATAGTTCTAATCCAGCCCATATTTTCACATATGGAAGGTAAATCTGGTCCTCCTATCTATTATTCAAATGTAATGGAGATCGAGTTTATATTAGTCATCATCGTGGACATTTTGTATAGGATGTCAGCCCATCTATGCTCGAATCTGACTGTGAAGTCTGTCTTAATCCTGAGTCAGATAGTGATGATAATGATGAAAGATATGCTAAAAGGAGAAGGAAGAAGAAAAAGCCAAAAGCTCGTTGTATGCTTCTCAATAGTATCATCCATGTTGGTTTGTGCCCTACAGCTAATGGCTTTGGTTATAGTTTAGTGACAAATTATTTAAAGGCATTCTTTATCTTGTACATGTTTAGATGTATATGATAAAAGTCCATGGGATAATTGTACATTGCAAATGAAATTATAATGAGATTATAATTATGAGGTTCATATTGCATCTATG
>JAOSBK010000005.1:25502061-25513756 GCA_027568895.1 Erythroxylum shatona | reverse complement strand
AAGCTAAATAAATATTATTTAATTATATTTAATTAGAAATGACAACATAAACATTTTTAGTATTTTTAATTAAGAAATAAAATAATATACCTTTGTCACAAGCGTGACACTTAAGTCACACCTGTAACTCCTACAACTAATTAACTTAATAGTAACTAATAATGAATAATAACATTTTATTTTATTTTAGTTAAGTAATAGAAAGGAAACAAAGAAAATATAAAGGGAAACAAAGAAAATAAATATGGCTGACGAATGAGAAAGAAAATTGAAACGACGAGTATTAAATGTTTCTTAAATTTTATTACTTAAATTTTATTACTAACAACCGAATAAAATTTATTGAAGTTTTAAATGAACATATTTCTTAAATCTGCGGTAGAATCAGTGTATCTGTTAAATTGCAGCTGTGACGCCCTAATACCCCCAGGAGGATATTGCGAGTGCCATACACACAAAACACACTTAAGATGAAACATTTCGAAACATATAAAAGACTTGTACATGCATACATGCATTTCTAGAATCTCAACAAACATGCATCACATACCAAAATTTCCAAAAGCAGCCTGAATTAAGGTTATTACAACCCATCAAAAATAAAAATTCAGGAGTTATAGATATCAGATGCAAGTTCATAAACAATCTCAAAATACATATGAGCAAAACAAAAATCAGACACCATTGGCCATCACCATTGTCTTGTCCTAGTCCCTATGTCCCTCTTTCAGAACCTACACGGGGCAAATCCACCGTGCTAAGCATATAGCTTAGTGAGTAATAACTAAACTATAATTGAACAACAGATACAGAAATTCAGAACAAAACAGAGTTCTGTAAGTAACAAAATTGCTCAACACAAGAGGGTATAAACCCTTCAGAAAATAACACAATTTAGCTTATGAAAAAATCAACTGATATCAGAGCACAAAATCATAAGACTACTAAATCCATTTATAGAAGTGGATAACGAGACTTATACAGAAGAGACCGAAGTCTCAACACTGAAGTGTCACAAAAGAGACCGAAGTCTCGACACTTGAGTGTCAATATCAGAAGACACCGAAGTATCAATAACGGAAGACACCGAAGTATTGATAACAGAAGACACCGAAGTTTCACAAAAGTAGCTGCAGACCCTTCTAGACATGCCTATTTACCCACAACTAGGACTTAATAGAATCAAAATAAAAATGTCTGAAATTCACTTCACATATCAATCCAACAGCTTTGCAAATCATTCAATGGACCAAAAGCAGTAGCAAACAAAACTATCAAAGCAAAACTATCAAAAAATTGCCTACTAAAATACTAACAGAATTGACCATCTAAATTACTTACAAAATATAATGTCTAAATTACTTACAAAAACTCTCATATTGCTTATTGCCTCGAGGTCTCAGCAATATTTGGAATCGGTCACTCGATGAGTTCCTCTAAAACATTTAATACAAACACGTATCATTATTGTGCACAATTATAAATTCAATTATGCACATGCATGTATATTGAATATGTATGATGCATGTTTATGACAAATTCTAGGTTTCTTATCCTTAATCTTGTCACATTCTCAATCATGTGAAATCATACTTAATTCCTCAATCCAGATTTATTTCACAACCAACTTTCAGGTACACTTTGTTCAATTATTCTCATTAGGTAGGTAAGGTAATAGGTAATACTTCCTTCTATAAAGTTGTCCCTCTTTGTCTTAGGTTTCCAATGATACCAAGTTCATCCAATTTGGGTCAGTATACTGAAAGTTATTCCCAAAAGATTTCAGACTGTTCTTAAGCTTCAACAGAATTCTTTTCTCAACTTCCAATCAGATTCTGAAATTCATAGAGGTAGAATTAGAATTCCATAACTTCAGAACATTTGTATCCTTATGACTCTAGTTTAATTCAAAATAAGAATCACTCCATTTGGAAATCCACATATCTAGATATAACTAAATTACCAAAGTATGTTTAGTAAAAGCATCCCAGTTATCATACTTCAATACAGTCACAATTTCATCTTAAATTATTCAACCAATCTAATTCATAAAATTCTAATTTTTGTTGAAGATAAATATCAATGTCTTATGAATCCATTAGTTTGAGAATCAAGTCATTTGGATATCGGATGAAGAAGTTATAACAAAAAGATCAAAGTATGTTAAGAAAATAACCTCCCTTGGATAAACAGGGAAGTCGCAATTGTGTACATGCACGACCGCGACACTCCAAATGATCCTGCGAAGTCGCGATTGTGCACATGCAAGACCGCGACATTTTGGGTGGTCCTAAAAATTTGTGATCGTGCACATGCACGACCGCGACACTCCAATGGACTTGCGAATCCTTCTTCTTCACCTTACCTATTTTTCCAGCTCTTCTCAAAACAGACTTTCGGGTCACTTTTACCTGATCATTTTGACAATGAAAACTAAAATTTTATGCCAAACTTTCTTCCAAATAATTGTTCCTTTATGTCTCAAGTTTCTAACGACACCAATTTTGTGCAATTTGGCTCAGTATTTTGAAAGTTATCCCCAAATACTACATACTGTTCATAACAGTGCAAAATCCGTAAACTCCACTTCAAGCCAAATTTTGACACACATAGTGACAGAAATCAAATTCGACTCCTTCATGAAAGTTGTAGATAAATCTTTCTAGTTTAATCTGCATTTAAATTTATCTAATTTGGATATTAACAGATTAAGTTATGCCCTAAATACAAATGTATATTTAGTAAAATACTGTCTATATCATTTTCCAATGACTATAACCCTTCATCTTGTTAATCATCTCACCGTTCTTTCACCACTCACATCAACACCATTACGCATGCAGCAATCCACAAGTATGAAAATATACATCATTCACTCATCCAACCATTTAAGACATTAAAACATGCATAAAAGTTACTTGTCTTAAGTTTCTCTCACTTCAGTAAAAATTTCCAGAAATGGGGAGAGCAACTAATAGATTTCAGTGTTGGATTACAAAAAGATTTTGTAACAATCAAGACCCTCACATGATAGAATACTCGCAATGTGTAACGTGGGTGAGCCAATAACACCAAAATTGCAGAACTTAAGTGTTTAAACAATGGATGAGCAAGAAGAAAGATAGTGTTTTCGGTGGAGACAAAACAAAGGAGCTGCAGAAACTTTCCTTCCTAAACCACGTGTATACTTTGCATGTACTTCACGTGTCATCCAAGTAAGACTATCACATGTCACCATATATGCAAGCCATTTGTCAAAAATTAAATCAGTCCACGTATCACACTAAGATTGGTCCAAATTTTCAATACTTTTCTAAAATTCACCAAAAATTTTAAAATACCCTAAATATACCAAAATGGTCAAATCACATTTTTAATCACATTCAATAACTCAATTATACCTGAAAATGTCATGAATGCATGCACAATAATTGTATGTGTCCAAAATACTTATGCACAATAAGCAAATATTCAAATATGCAAAGCATAAAATGTACTAAATTTTTTTAATATTCTAACCCCTAGTATGGGGTGTTACAATAACGGTAGAATCAGTGTATCTGTTAAATCGACCGTAAAACCTATTGGAAAGATTTTCTATTCAAATCGGCATTTAAGATTTATATGATACAGATTATTTGTTGGGATATTAATTTCTTTTTAATGATTTCAACAACTATGATTCATCTGACGTAAATTTATACTTGTGACAAGATGAATATAGGAAAATTATGGGACATCATAGTGCAAAAACAAAAGGGTTTAACTGTGAGAATTGTGCGAGAAAAATCCAACCGCTAATTAAATTGATGGTGGATGTTACATCACATTCGTTCATCACAAGTGCGACATGTTAAGTCAGATCTGTGACAAATTAAAAAATTCCACTTGTAAATTATAAGGTGGTCAATTAGTTATTATAACGAATAATTGATATGCTATGGCCAGTTATTTACAGAGATATATAAAAGCTAACCTAAGATTTAACGAGAAGTAGAGTCCATGGTTATGCTTTTTAAATTTCAAATATGAATAGTTAATTATTTTTCTTATGGAATCATTATTCTATATATGCATGTCTACTAATTCACCTTACTATGATGTCTACGCTTGTAGACAACATTTAGCTTAGGAGGTTAACTGTGGAAGGAAGTAATCTCTTACACATTATAAAATTTGAATTCTATAATCTATTGAATAAAATAAATAATAATAATAATAATAATATTATTATTATTATTATTTATATATTTTCATCTAGATCATAAAATGAAACAGAAATAAAATATTAATTTTAAAGGTTTTGATTAATGTAGCATATTATTAAATTTAATGTATTAACAATTTTACATTAATATTGAAAATATATACTAATTTTTGCCTGCACAAAATTAATTTAATTTTATAAAAATAACTTTCATAATTTGTACAATTTTAACAGTATTTGGAAAATAACCAATTTATTGATTGTTTCCTAATGCAGATAATCTAACAGAGAGAATTCAACCTTATAAGTATTGTTTAATACTTATAACCAATACGTCAAATTTGATGTTAATTATTTTTCTTATGGAATCGCTATTGTAAATATGCATTTAAAGGGTGTAATTCACCTTATTATAATGTTATAGGATTGCTAAACAAAGTGATAGAATTCAATACAAAATAATACATTTGTATACAAAAACATAATTTTTAGGTACAAAAAAATAGAATTGTATCATGGTAAAGTTTGTTGGAGGCATAAAATTGATGAGATAGATTTATGGGGTTGTATTAAGATAACTATTCACAACCATAAAAAGCACACAGAAGATTCTAATTCATAGGAATAATGATTCCTTTTTGTTTCATTCTAACAAAACATGCTTGTCTTTATCATTATCAACTATTCATTTTATTCCCACTGAAAGCACAACATCATCTCAGTCTATGATTTCCTTAACTTCAAACTCATGTCTGTTCATCCTCAATCTTCCTAAAACATGCACGTATATATATACGCAGTTAAAAAGGAAACAAAACATATATGTCCTTACCACTTTCAAAATTTTTGTACTCTTCTAGTGCATGGATTCAATGATCTTTCTACTAAAAAAATCATCTCTACACTATTATATCACATAAAAATCCTCAAATACGTAAAAACAACACTTTTGACTTTTTATCTAGTTTGTTCAGTATTCATGAAAATGGCTACTATTTCTATGATTATGCTATATCAGATAAACCATTAAATTTATCTCATATTCATACTTCTCATAAAGATTAACACAATACTTACTTGTTAAAACTTCAAAATTTTCCAAACCACGTGAACCCTAATTCCTCGTGCAACCACGTAAGTCATTGTAGAGGTTGGTAGGTTTCAGATTTCTTTAGGGGAAATGAAAGAAATAACAGTGGTAGTGGATAGAAGAAAACAAGATTTTTCTCTGGTGTAGATTTGATGAGAAACTCTGTGTTAAAGAAAAACTGGAAAAAGAAGCTTCGAGAAAGACGAAGACAAGAACAGTAACTTGTCCTTCAAGATTAAAAAAAATTAACTTTAAAACTTGGACACTTGTCCACTTCTTGGCCTCTTATTCATTTCCCTATACTAAAACTCACCTAAGTATAATTTATACTTAGGTTTATACCTCAATAAAACCATTGAAATCACAATTCATAACTCATTGAATCACTTTCAGGTATTTCCATAAAAACTGAATTTCAGGTCTACTGTTCTATTTCTAAAATAGTATACTATACACAACTTTTATCCAGAAATTAAACATCTTAGAGATTGAATTACAATTCGGTTCCCACGATAGCGACTTTCACGCGAAAGTTTGAATTTCCTTAGTCGTATATCCAACTTCGAATCTCCATAACTTTTAATCCAGAACTCTAAAAATTGTAAACTTTATATCAATAAAAAGCTAAAAGAAATATCTACAACTTTCATGAAGACAAGTTTGTTAAAATCTCCTTAGATCAATATAGTTCAATCAAGTAAGTTTCATATTAATGCTAACTTTTCTAACTTTTCTTCGTTCACTTCTGCTTCTACTTCCACTAAATCCTCATTTGTCCTTTTCCAATTTAAATTCTTCTAACTTATTAATAATGCATTTCTATACTCTATACAGTTTTTAAAATAAATGGAATCAAACTTATACTCCAAAGCTTAATAATCCGAAACTCATATTTACTACCTCTCTCTCTACTGTAGTTTTCCACTTCTTTATTCTCATTTCAATCTTCTTTAATTAACATATATAACATTGAAACACATTCTTCTAGCTTCATTTCACCTTAGTCAAAAAAGAGAGGGGTGCATTTCTTGGAAACTAAAGCTGGCATCAAGGTACACCCATTTGCCAGATTCACGCTCTTGTACTCTCATGGACAAAAGATTCTTAAATGCAACAGATGGGATCAACAAACAAAAAAGAAAGATGTAAACATGAAACCTCGGAGAAAGAACATTTGAGGAAAAGGATATCTCAAGTTAGTGCAAGAAATGACCGTCCTTTGAGAAATTTATATGGATAAGAAATACGAGAGCTAGAGAGAGAAAAGTCCTGCAACTAATGACTAATAGAGAGAGATAGACGTAAGTTTGAGTTTGAATTAAGATGAGATAATTATAGACTACATGTAATGTGCTGCTGAGCTCTTCTCTAGTCCATAGGTGCATTATTACAACGCAAAACCCTATCTAACATCAAAAATGAACAGAGAGAAGCGCATGAAGATGGCTGGTGCAGTTCGCACTGGTGGGAAGGGTAGCGTAAGAAGGAAGAAGAAGGTTGTCCATAAGACTACAACCACAGATGACAAAAGGCTTGAGATCACCCTGAAGAGAATAGGTGTAAATACCATACCAGCTATTGAGGACGTCAACATTTTCAAGGATGATATTGTTATCCAATTTATAAACCCCAATGGTCAAGCATCAATCGCTGCCAATACATGGGTGGTTAGTGGTTCTCCTCAAACCAAGAAATTGCAAGACATTCTTCCTCAGGTTCTTGGGCATTTGAGGCCAGATAACTTGGACAACTTGAAGAAATTGGCAGAGCAGATCCAGAAGCAAGCCCCTAGTGGCAGTGGTCCTACTGCAACTATGGCACAAGAGGATGATGATGAAGTTCCTGTGCTTGTTGCTGGGGAAACCTTCGAAGCAGCTACCGAGGAAGGACATGCCCGTGTGACTGTGTAATGGAGTTTTGTGCAAGTTTATATACTTCCATATTGCTAAAATCTTGTCGAGCATATACATATGCCACAAATATGATGAGATAGAGTATAAGTCACACCCGTGACTCAAGTGCAATTGTAGTCATGGGTGTGACTTAGACTGGTGAATTTTTTTAAGTGACGTGGTGAAAAGTTTTTAAATAAATATTTAATTAAAATTTTTCCTTATTTTAATTTAAATTACATATTTTGAATGCCACATTTGTATTTAAAAATTTAAATTTATTAACTATTATTTAAATATAAGTATATTTAAATTATAGGATGAAAAAAACACTTGAGTCACTAGTGATTTTTTGAAGTCACATGGTGACAAAATATTTTAAATAAATATTTACTTAAATTTTTTCCTATTTTAATTGAAATTACGTATTTTACCATATACATGTCTAAAAATTTAAATTTATTAACTATTATTTAAATATAAGTATATTAAATTATACGATGAAAACATACTAAACATGAATAATAACATTATATATATATATACAGTATATATAATAAATCGACTATATTATAATAAAAATTTAAACTCATTAACAATTATTATATTTAATAATAATGGCACATGGAGTAAATAAATGTTTGCTCAAAAATTTTAAAAAAAGTCACCTGTGAGCAATAAGCACTGGCGTGAAATAAACCAGAATAGTAGAGAATCACGCCTGTGAATAGGAGAGAAGAGAAATAAATAGAAGTCGTTGATGAAATGGACGAACAGAATGGATTTCGTGGTCGTTCATCCCGTTGGAGAGTGAAGCTCGTGGTCTCTCAATTAAACGAAGCTCTAACATGATTGAGACCATTTAATGGGAAGAGTTATTAATTGGTGACGATGACGATAAGAGAGATTGGAGAGTGAAGCAAGAAGAGGAGGAGGAGGACCAACCGTCAGATTAAACGAACGAACGGGATGGATTTCGTGATCATCCATTTCTTAGTATATATATATATATATATATACTTAATAAAAGGGGTGGAAGTGCGACTAGCAATGCAAATCGCATGCTCTCACCAAAAATGATGTCAAGGAATAAATATAACAGCTATCGTGCGTTTTCTAAATGTATATATTAGGCCTTCCGTTCTTCCAAACATATTGCACATATGCAATTTATTACGATGATATAAAGGCCCCTTCAACTGTTCAATGTTCTTAAATCTTTCTCTATGCGTTAAGCCATCATTTGACGCCTCTCCAACGCACATTACAGGAAAGTCTGCTCATGGCTGGCCTTGACCATCTTGTAGTAATCCACCTCATCAAAAGTAGCTAGTGTGTCCTCGTGGTACCAATATGATCCAGCTCGCCCCTCTCTTTCTCAGGACAACAGCGAGAAGTCATTAATCATCCTAATATAATCCTCATGGTTTGCACAGCAATCGAGTTTAAAAAGTTCAATGAAAAATGCTTAATAGAAGTTTCCGATAAGGAGAACAATAACCAAATAGCAAAGTAAAGGTAAATTTAGATAAATATTCGGCAAAAGCATATTTAGCCCAAACCGATTAAAGCAACCGCAAACCCTTATGTATTTGTTCGTAAGGCAAATAACAACAATAACCCACTAAAAATTCTACTAATACGTGGGGCTTGAGGATATCTAATAGTTCAAATGACTCATATAAAATAAATAAATAAACAAAAACTTAATAAATAAAATATGAAATAAGTAATATAAAATTATTATTATTATTATTATTAACATCAACAACAATAAGGCTAAGTAGGGAAAAGCTTACGCTTAATCCCTAAAAGATAAGCAGTGCTCTCTAGTACATAAGGCTCCCCACTTTATGAGAGTTAGTGAGGGTCATTAATTATACGTAGCATTCTCTTTGCATTTTATAAAGAAGTTATTTTCGGGACTTGAACTTATGTCCTTCTTGTCACAAAGGAGTAACTTTACAAATTGCTTCAAAGCTCGCTCTTGCTAAATCCTTAAGAAGCAAGTAGCACTACATATTTAAAGGAAAATACTAAAAGACCTATGATTTTTATTTGTATCCTCATACGTCAAAGCTTTTTATTTTGTGTCATGTCTTTAGTAAGTTCCAACAATGCCATATCATTCTTAATCACCCCTCCTAATTCTTCTTAGGCCTTCCCTTTTTTCTCTTACAATCTCTAAGTGCAATCTTCTCACATCTTCTCACTAGAGCATTTGTGCGTCTCCTCTTAACATATTCATATGAGAATTTTTCATATTAAGATTTAATACCTGTAAATAGTCTAACATTTGTAGTTAATGAATATGAATGGCCTATTTTAATGGTAACTGTCAATGCACTTTATAGGATCACATTGATACATGTTTTTTCCTTGCAGAATTTTGGGGTCCATAAATGCCTTTTATCTTTTGAAAATATACACGATTGATTTTGGAACTGAGAGCTTAGAAGAATTCCAAAATTGTAGACTTTCTAAACAAAAGCATCAATGGTAGGAGGTATATCGATGTATTTCACATTCATTTTATTTATTATTCTAACGTATATTATTATTGAATATATATTTAACTGGCTTACATTTAGTATTAGAGCACAATAACCTCTACATTATTTTACTTTTTGGAGAATTTTGAATTCAAGAAAAAACTTAGATTCAAAATTTTACATTTTTGAGTTGTTTTTGGAAGTTTTTCTTTCAATTAAAGGTAGCAATCTTCAATTAAGTATTTTGGAAGTGTTCCTACATTTAAAAAAACAATTTTTGTGGTACTTTTCATGTCTGGTTTTGTTTGGTATCCAGCAAGTCATGAATTGGGTTGTTATGATCTGGCTGGAGGATGAATAAGATCCTTTCACCAAATGACATCGTTTTGTTTGTTGATTAAAAATAAAATTTTGATGACGTTCAAAGTCGCGCCTACTCCTTTGCACGAAACTTAAGCATAGAACTTATCCACAAGTCGTGCCTACTCCTTTGCACGATAATCTCACTTAGATTCATTTAAGCAAAACTTGGCCTTCCCCATATGATCGTCGACCAACAATTGAGTTTTCAAATACCTCACGACCCTTGCAGTGTTTAACTCTCACACTCGCAAGAAACTACCGAAGCAATAGAATAATCAAATGCAATAATAGAACAAAGAAGAGATTCAACAAACTGTCAACCTTTATTACTTCCATCAAAGTATATAAATGAATGCTCTCTCAAACTCTCTAAGTAAAGAGCAAGGCTCAAGTAAGTTATATATAGGCATCAAGGCTTAAAAAACAAGTAAAAATCCTAACAGAACTCTACTACTCACAATCACATCTTATCCTATCAAATTACATCGTTATCCTATAAGATTACATCCCCATCTAAATAGGACTTTATCCGATAAGGTATATCTATATCTCAACTAATAAGATAAAAGATTACACATGATCTATCCCTATCCATGAAGATGTCCATTATCTTTAGATAATCCTCCTGCGTGGTTTTTATCCTTTAGCGTTGATGTTTATCCTCTGTAATCTTATCTGCCACATCATCCATGATCCCCACGATCTCTATCTGTTGATGATGAGTCATTTGAGCCAAAGCCCGTCACAGCACACTGGTCCTATCCAATGCTTACCCATGTCAAGTCCATTAGCCATTGTCCATCCATTTGAGCACCCACTAAGTCCTTAGTCCATCAAAAACTTAACCTTAGCCTTGTTAGCTCATACACGGTCCGAATTTCTACCAAAACTCGCACCATGCTTAATTTAATGTGCTAAGTCACTTTGAAGCTTTCGCATGCCATCGTCGTGTGCGTGATCCAGCTAACCTCCACCCAATGTGTCTTCAACTAGTTGTGAGGTGCCTTCATGTGCTAAGGGGCTAACAGTAAGCCTCTACCAATTAAATTGAAGCTTACATTCGTATATATTATACGTTGAAATTATATTTGTATAAACGATCAATATGAATCAGATTATCAATTTTTATTCACATAATCATTATATCCCTATTTTGCATTGTGAATAGAGTTTTAGATAAAATATTTTAGTGATTAATTATTAGGGCTTAGCCACAATAACCTAATTATATAAAATTGTATATTTATGTACTTAATCATATAAAGAGTTTAGACATTTAATTGTAGTTAATTATTTTAATATAATAAATTTTATCACGCATGAATTTTTATTATATTTGAATTATTAATTAGGATGAAATATCAAATTATTTTCTAACTTTCTCATAGGTATTAGGAATTGAAATATAATTTGATAGTTTCATCATAAAGTTTAGCATAAATCTATTTGAATTAAAAATTTATCCCAAGTCCAATTTTTCTGTCATTTGGTTTATGATTTTTAAGTTATATTTACATTGGTAAAACATATATATAGTTTGTTAGCCTCAATTTATTGATAAGTAGCATGTATGTTTAAATTATGCAGCTATTCAAACTGTTAGTCTCTTGATATAAGTTGTGAAATTCCCTAATTCATCATCATCATCACA
>JAOSBK010000005.1:25474202-25492992 GCA_027568895.1 Erythroxylum shatona | reverse complement strand
AATCATCTATGACACCATACATACACAAAAACACTTCTCAAATTTCATTTTACTCATGTAAATTTTCACTCAAAGATTGGGGTCCAACAAAAATTCAGGTGGCCTAGCCTAAGATGCTACAATCATGATAAATCATTCGTAGTAGCTTTTAAACATATGGGACTATCTTTATTGATCTTCAATATGAACATGCTGTTCTTCGACATTGGCACTTTTGCAATCAATCTTCCTTTTCCATTTCGCATGACCAATCCACTCTTTCTCAGCTGTATTTTATAGCCTTTCCCCAAAAGTTGTCCAATACTCAATATATTTGTTTTCAAAGCAGGAACATAATAAACATGAGATATAAACTGATGATCTACATTCTTTAATTTAATCAAAATTTCTCCTTTACCTTTTATTGGAACTTTAGTTTTATCACTAAAAGAAATATTGTCTTTAACATATTCTTTAAGACTTTAAAATAAATCTTGATTACTAGTCATATGATTGCTAGCTCCGGAGTTGAGATACCAAGACTCCTCACTCCTTTCTTTATCACCATTGCACGTTAATAACAAGGTAGATGTTTCATCATCTTCTGCTTCAACCTCAACACAATTTATGTTTTCTTCTTCATTTGAATTCTATCTACATTCCACTGCATGTTGACCAAATCTTTCGCAATTATAACATTGTATATTGGATCTTTGACCATGACCTCGTTGAAACAATCCACGTCTACCACGTCTTCTTGGATATTATTGCTGAAGACTTAACTCTTCATTGTCATTTGAAATATTTCTGCCTCCTTTGTCTCTTCAATGATTTCCACGATTCTAGCCTCGACCATAAGCTCTGCCTCCTCGTCCTCTATTATGTCATTGATGTTGATTGTCTTTTTGTACTTAAATTCAACTTCACTTGTAACTCTTGAGCATCCGGTTCTTCTCTTTTCTTCAATATCTCTTTATAGGCTTGTAACGAACTCAAAAGGTGATCTATAGACATTGAATCCAAATCCTTTGATTCTTTACTAGCAGTCATAATGTAATCAAATTTTAAAATTAGTGACAAATATTTTTTTTCAATCACTCGAATGTCTTCCATCGATTCTCCATATCTTTTTAATTGATTCACAACAATCAAGACTCTGCCAAAATACTCTTTTATAGATTTAGAATCCTTCAACTTGAGATTTTCATAGTGACATCTCAAAGTCTATAAGCGTGCTTTAATTACTTTATCTTTTCCTTTAAAATAATTCTGTAAAATATCCCTTGCTTCTCTTGCCATAGTTGCAGTAAACACCTTTTCGAACATATTTTCATCTAAGTACATATGAATAAGAGTGAGCGCTTGCTGATCCTTCTTTCTAGCTTTCTGTAGCACTTCCTTTTTCGTTATCGTTAATGCTTCTTCACGCTCCGGATGATTGTAGCCTTTTTCTAAAATATCCCACACATCTTGTGATCCTAGCAATGCTTTTATTCTGATATACTAGTTGCTATAATTCTCCTTGTTTCAAAATATAGTTTTTGGCACTTCCGTATATCTTCAGGCGATGGCTAAATGACAGCAATTGTAGTAGTCAGCTACTAAGATTTTGTGCCTTACTTTCAACTGTGAATCTTCAAACAGAGTCACTCAAACCACATTTCATAAAACCAAAAGGCAACATCAAAATTACACTAAAATCTCCATCAACAACCCAGCCAACAAGCACACTCAAGGCAATAGACTCTTTAGCCCCCTTAATCACGAGATGCTCAAAGAGTCTTCATAAGATGGAGTTCTTATGATAACCAATCAGCTATAAATCCAAATAGACTATCTCAAGGAATGCTTTCACGGGGGAAAGACGTTGAAGCATAAAATGAAATTCCCAAGCTGATTCACAGAAAGATGAAATCAAAACACAACTGCACTCTCATCCATCCAATCGACAACCACAGAACAGATTAATATCACCTAGGTCCTCCAACCAAAGGCTTACCACAAAACAAACAAGTTCACCACCAAAAGTCTCACTAATGTGTAGCCAACATCAAAACAGCCAATCAACACCCATACAACACAAAACACACACCTTACACCCAAAAATCAACCAGTCGTATCTCTTGCACCTTAAAACCACGATACCCCTTCAGCTATTTACAAAAATCAATTAACACCTAACATGGACATTCTAACACTAGCTTTGACACCACTTTGTTGGACAACAAAAAATATGGAAGAGGCAAAAGAAACAGAGGAATAGAGGCTAAACAATCTTCTGTATTATAAGGTAAAATTGCTCTCTAATAAAACATGAAATATGCTCATATAACTATAGGCTTACAAAACTAATTCTTGATAAACTAAACTATTACTATTTAACTTAAACAATGACTCTAACTAATAACTCTAACCGGGACTCTAACAATCATAATTCAAGTTTAAGAATGACTCTAACTAATAACTCTAACAATCATAATTCACATTTATTATCTAATAGTATCATAATCAAAATAATCTAAACAAATGTTTGAGTGACAAAGATAGGAGCTTTATGTGGTAGGAAAAGGGTTTATGAAGATACAAAGTTTTTTTTTTTTTTGCTCTAACCCATAACAATTATGAATATTTTGATATTTTTGTTAGTTATTCTTTTGTCATTCTAAATTTATATTTTCAAATTAAACATTGATATTTAAGAATGTCAATGGGCCAAGCCGGGTCAGTTTCGATTGTTCCTGACCTGGCCCGACCTTCCCTTCAGATTGGGCAGCCATGGCTCAGTATTTAAAAAATTCATGATATTTTTTAAAACAATAAAAAACGTCGCTTTTGTCATTTTGATTGGGCCGAATAATTTTAACCCGTAGCTCAGGCCAAAATTGGCATTACATCATCATTAGAAATTCTTAGGAATAAACCAAACTAAATAATACATATTCTATATATTTCTCATGTATTATATTCTTAATGAAACATTATTCCATTCCTTATATATTTATGCAAGTGAACTAAATACCATATTATTCTATTCCTTATCAATTTACGCAACTGAACTAAATACCCTGATAGAGTTACAAATTAGTTTCATTAAAACGAAAGGAAAATAGTAATTTATCCTGGAAGAAGAAAAGAAGACCCACAGCTAGTTCTATATCTAAACACAATAACATATATAATTGAAACATTTTCAATAAAATGAAAAAAATACATTCAAACATTAAATTTTAAATCATTACTTGGAATATATTGTAACAGTTTCAGTATAAAACTCGAAAGTTTATTTTTTAAGAACTCGTATAAAACGATGATCACACAGTAACCAAAGTGTTATATAAATACATAGCATGTAGTATGTACTGGTATCTATTTCAAATTCACTCAGGTGACATGAAAAGAGTTAACCTCCCACCTCTCTCTCCATCAGTTGATAACTCATGCAAGTAACCTGGAAAATTACGAGAGAATGTGGTTTGCTAGAAACCATCTATCCTCTCATAGTCCTAATTGAACATACCAATATGATCAAGTATAGGTGCAAAAAACGTTTGACGGGTCCTATTCTTGAGGTAACTAATAAAGGAAATTTTTATTAGTACAATATCCATTTCAAGCTTAAAGTTAAATGGAGAAAAGACCCAAATATTCTAAATAAAATCCATAATTACATACATTGATCATCTTTCAACTAAAACCATCATTACACAAGTGTATCCTCTTCATATTGTTTGAAAATTGAAATCAAATTACTTGTATTGGATATATTTAAGGTAAATTAGTTAATTGATTAATTAATTAATAATTCAAATTACATATTTGTATTTCAATTTTATTTTGGCAATAGAATCTAAAGAAACTATTCAAATTATTTTAAATTGAAATCATGATTATATGTATTAAAGATATATATAATTTATTAATTAGCATTTTTATTTTTATTTTTCTTATATACATACGAATCCATTTAATTAATCGATAAATTTGTTGTTTATAATAAAGTTCTTACAATAATAAATAATATTCAAACTATATTTTAAATATGCATATAATTTTATATTTAATAATTAATATTTATCCTTTTTTCGGAAACAAGTTGTTTGATTGTAGTTATATTTTTCAATGTAGTTTTTAGGATTTTGATTTTTGATTTTTAAATAAAATAAATTTTGTTAATTGCTACATTTTCAATAGAAATTAAATTAATTTTATTAATTAACCAAACACTAAAGTTATTTATGAAATATTTAATAATAAATGTTGATATTATTCATTATATTATTATAAATAAATAATTTATTGATTAAAATGTTTATAAAATTTTATTAGTATTTATTTATTAATATATTTCTAAGTGTTAAAACTAATTTTATTATTTTAAAATTAAATAATTATATTTTAATAATTTTTATTTAGTAAGTAACTATTTTTAAAATTCTTAATATTATGTATGTTAAGATATTTTAAAATTTAAATATACTTATTAAATAATTTGAAATTTAGAAATAGTTTTATTTAAACTTTAAAAGTAATTTTCAAAGATAAGTTTATTAAATTATATTAATCATAATTTTTAATAGTAAATAATATTAACTAATTGAATAATATTTATTTAATTAATAATGAAATTATAATATGAAAAATAAAAATAGAAAAATTAAAACTAGATTTTATAATTTTTATAAAATATGAAAATATAGAAAAATTAAGAACTCCATAGTGAATATGAAAAGGAAAAGGAAAACGAAGTATAACCACACAAGTTCCAAAGAGAAATAAAGAATAATTCGTTAGTTAAACAATTTAAACTATTGAAAGTAAGTTTAATAAGGGTCAATGTAAGTGGTTAATTCTGTATGTATTTTCTGTATACATGAAAATGGGCTGATCATATTTTAAATTAAAATGATCTTATTTTTTAATAATTAAAATAAACAATATCGTCTTTTTAATTAATTAAAATTATTTGAATCGTCCAAAATCCGATTAATTTAATTTTCCTTGTGTTAATTTTGAGTTGAATTGACCACTATATCATCTCCTGCTTTTGTCTTTGCATAGGAGCTAATATTTAGACATACGTATATGTTGATGTATCACGAAAGAAAATGAATGAACAAGCATTCTCTTTATTTCGCACTTACATAGATTTAGATGCTCTGAATCACGTTCGACGAAATTATACATAGACCTAACACGAGACTGCTTCTCATGGGTTGATGTTTCTGAAAGTAAAGACAGCATTACCTATATGAGTTTCCTTGGCTTGATCTTGATAGGTAATCCCCCAGTTGGAACTGGCAGTGGACACCTACTGAAATGATTATCTGCACACAATTCCCAAGTAAATCGCGTAACTAGGTAATGGATGGTGACAAGGGTTTCAATCTTTGCAAACTCATATCCAGGACATATCCGAGGTCCTCCTCCAAATGGAACAAAGCAATAGGGTGGAATTGCAGCTTGGTTCTCGAACCTACTTGGATCGAACTTAAATGGTTCTGCAAATATTTTTTCATCATTATGAGTCATACTTGTGACCCAGAAGACCTGAAAACCATAGATAGAAGGATGTCAATAAAATGCTAAACATTGAAGGTACCATGTAAGGGTGTTACTTACCTGCCATCCTTTAGGAATAAGATATCCATCGTACTCTATATCTTTTACAGCTTTTCTAAAGCCACCAAATATGGGAGGATGCATTCTCAGGGTCTCCAAAGCTACTCTCCACGTGAACTTCATCCTGCCAAGATCCTTCCACGTTAAGGATTCTCCCTCCTGCTTTTCCCTAGCTATTTCTTCCTGCTCTGTAAACAAACTCTAGTATATCAGCTACTTGCATAAAACGTTTATTTGAGGTTTAACTCCCTGATTTTACTTGGATGTTGTCACATACAAGTCTTATGCCATTTCATGTTTCCAATATACCAAAACAACGGTGACTCCCTTTTATATGTTTCGATCCATTAAAGTGTTAAAGCATGGATCTGAGTAATCGAATTTAGAAAATTCCAATTAATTGAAAACAAGTTTACGCATCCGATGGCCATCTAGGTTTAGGTACAACACTATTTTTATCCAAACATAGAGCATTCGATGCATACCTTGCAGTACCGATGCGAATATAGTAGGCTGATTAGCTAGAAGTTGCATCATAAAAGTGAGCAGAACAGAAGAAGTGTCGTGTCCTGCTGTCATAACTAGCTTTACATTGTTCACAATTTCCTCCTCACTCATAACTTGTCTATTCTGTTCATCGCAAATGCTGAGCAGGCAAGTGATGAGGTCTTGGTGTGAATCTGCACCATTTTCCACTAATCCCCTCCTCTTTTCCTCGATAAGTTGCTTTACCATGCTCTGTACTCTCTTACTGGCTCCAAGACTTCTATGAAAGCTTGTGAAGGGCAAGTTAATAGGAATTGACCACATTCCTTCTAACATCTCTTCAAACCAGTTCACAAGTTTATCTCTTCGACCTCCTCGTTCAACTCCAAATAAGATAGAGCTAATTATGTTAAATGTAAGCGTCTTCATTAAGGGCAAGACCTGTTAAGCATGATTCTTTTTTGTCTGAATATCAGCAAAGACTTTATGATAACACATAACAGTAGATTAACAACAAAGCATATTCACTCTTCTCAGAAGATGTAGTAATTAGTAACTAAAAATCTTACCTTGACCTCTTGTTTATTATCCCAGTGCATCTCAATATGCAATTTGACCTCCTCATTCATTTTGTCGACATAATTTTTCAAAGACTCGGGCTTTAGGAATGACATGAGCGCTCCTCTAACACGTTTGTGATCAGGGCCACTGAGTTCAAGCAAGTTTGCTTCACCCAAAATCTTTCTGAGAGACTTGTTTTGCTGGTTCGAGAGACTGTTTCCATCACTTGTGAACACGAACTTGTTGGCGGCTTGACCATATATGAAGACCGTTGGATTGCCAAAAAGGCTGAGTTTTGATATAGGACCATATTTTCGGATTCTTTGCTCAATCCACTCCTCAGCCGTGTTGGCTCTTAAAGCTCGGAGCAAACCAAGACTTTGGCCTATAACTGGGATTCCAAGAGAACCCGGAGGAAGATTTTTGCTTGATCTTCTACTCTTCTTGTAAAGAATGAGAAGTGGAACAAGGAAGATGAAAATGCTCAAGAGGACGCTCATCATATTGTTTTCTGAGATTGAGGGAAAGAGACAGAAGCCTTGCTTCTCAGAGATCTCAGAAATCAGAGCATTTAAGTACTGGATGAGCTTTTTAGAGATTATAATTATAAACTAACCAGAAAACTGTACAATGTCACGTCGTGACACGAGCTTGTGTTGTACTTCCTAGATATAAAACTATGAAAAAGCTTAGGTTACATGTTCCCAGTCTTGGGATTGGGGAAATTTTCTATAACTTTAATCTAGTGAGAATACAATAAATATAGATAAAATATTACTTAAAGCTATTTTTTTATACTTAAAAAGTAGCTTTATTTTATACTAAGCTTTATTTTATTTCTTTAGTAGGCCCCTTGAACAAAATAAAACAGTCAAATTATTGGTTTGAACTTTGAAGTCTGAAAGCAACAGTTTGACAAATTATTGGTTTGAACTTTCAACTTTGGAGTCTGAAAGCAACACCTATGACTATTGAGTAGAAAATTAGGACACTATGAGTCGTAAATTGTCGCAGACATAGGCTATATGGAATTTAGTCAAATAAAGAAGCGTCAACATTCTTTAAGCTGTTTGTTGATGTCAAAGTATGAGCCCTTAACATGAATTAGTAGTTAGAATGTTAACTAATATACTTGTTCTTATTTTATAAATTAGATTTCACAAAAGGATTCTCTTGCAGTTTATTTCTTTTCATTGTACGGTGGCTTGTATATTTAAATCTCAAATAGTTTCCAATAAGAGAATACATATTCTTTATCAAAAAAATAACGCTTAAAAATATTTATACTATAAGTTAAGTTTAACTTCTTGTTTAAAAACTATTGAAACTACCTATTTTAATTGGGTTAATTTAATGTATTATGTATCTTAATGAGAGAAATAAGAGTTATTTTCACATATTTAAATAAAAAATTCAATAAAAATGGTTTTTTTTCACATTTGTATGTGGATGAGAGATAAAAAAAAATTCTCAATCCAAAACTTAAATCAAGAAGAACATGTGGCAGAATTCAAATGCAAATCTGCTTATTCAAGGAAAAACAAAAATTCAATCTCCTTCTCTATTCTAATTAGCAACATAGCAGTCCTTGTGATTCAAGTCTGATCATCTTATATGTGCACCATTAGACTAGCCAAATAGAAGAGTGAGAGATTGTTATCGAGGTTTGCCTTTGTTGACTATTATGTAAATTAGTTTACTTTTCATAGCTTAATATATATTATCATTATTAAAAAAAGTTATTTGTTTTCTAAAGTATCAAATTCCTTAAAATTGGATATTGAGGTGGTGGATCAAAAGTAAATTGCTAAATTAAGCCTCCAATAATCTCCTATGACAATTTTCAAAACCTATTTGTCATCTCAATCTTGCTCTATAGATAAAGTAAAGGAGTTGAGTCCTTTAAGGTCATGTTAACATGGTTCATTAGGCTTGATCATACGCATCTCTAGGAAATTTAAATATAAAAGCTAATAAGGAGGTTCAACATACTCTTATTAGTTTATTCCTCTGGATGAAGTGCTTATGAATTAAATAATTTAGATAGAGTTACATACACTAATTTCTCTTTATAAGAACAAAAGGGACAACTAAAGCTATAACACCTGTAGAGGTATCAAATTACTTAGCACATTTTTGAAATTATGAGAGAGGGTAATTGAGAAGAGACTGAGAATCTTGAAAAACCAATTTGGTTTCATTTCAAGGAGGTTCATGATAGAAATTATACACTTCTTTAAACGATTAAAGGAATATTATAGGGACAGTTAGAGGGACCTACATATAGTTTTCATTAACATAGAGAAAACTTACGATAGGGTACCTAAGGAAGTCATATAGAGGTATTTCGAACTTAAGGGGGTTTCTATGACCTATATATGAGTTATTAGGGATATATACGATGGTGTTAAGACTAGAGTAAGGACAACAAGAAGAGATATAGATTATTTTTCTATTGATATTAGGCTACATAAAGGATTCTCATTGAGCCCCTTCTTGTCTGCAATAGTTCTAGATGAACTCATCAAGAATATCCAACGGGATGTGCATTAGTATATGTTATTTACTAATGACATTGTTTTAATAAATAAAACAAAAGAGCATATTAATGTCAAGTTAGAACTTTAGAGGGGAGCTTAGATTCAAATGACTTTAAATTAAGTAGGATTACAACTGAGTACATAAAGTGTAACTTTTCAGGTCACAAGGTTGCATCTTATATGAAAATAAAGATTAGTTCAGAAATTATACCACAAAAAGGTTGTTTTAAGTATCTTAGATCCATCATACAAAGCAAATGGTGAGATAGATGGTGACATATTTCGTTGTATTGGAGGACTGCATCAGAAGTTTTATATGACTAGAAGATACCACTCAAGATAAAAGGTAATATCTATCATTTAGCAATTAGGTTGGTCATGCTCTATAAGACAGAGTGTTGATTCATCAAACAGGTGTATACTCATAAATTAATGGTGGAAAAGATGAAGATGTTCTGTAGGATGAGTAACGTTATAAGAAGAGATAAGATTAGGCATATGGTGGTAAGAGACAATTAAGGTGGCTAATAATGACGGTAAGTTAAGGGAGACAAGGCTTAGGTACTTTGTACGTGTTGAAAGAAGACATCTTGATGCCTTAGTGAGAAGAGGCAAGAAGATTGTACTTAGGAATGGAAAAAGAAGAACTTAATAAGGACTTGACCTTTAATAGAAAACTTTAGCAAATTAGTATTCGGGTAGATGATCTTACATAGAGTAACAAGCACCCTATCAAGACTTGAACTTTAATAGAAAACTTTAGCAAACTAGGATTCGGGTAGACGATCTTATATAGAGAGTAACAAGCACCTTATCAAGTTTCTTGCTATGGAATCATCTTCCTTGTTACTTGTTCTTCTATATGAAAAATCCCACTCTATTTTAAGGTTTGTAGCTTTAATGTTGATATTAATAGATTGGTTAAATTTATCATTATGATTTTTTAGACATATATTTCTATCTACTTCAAAAAGGAGAAGTGTGCTATTGAAATCGTCAAAGATGATCTAAAGGGCAGTCATGCCTAAATGGATTTTTTTTTTTATTCCATAAGGTGGTTCTTTATAATGCAAGGTTGGAAGTATAAATGAAGGAGACATGAATATTGATGTTGGTCTATAGCATCCTTAAAGATAGGTGAATAAGCTAGTAAGTTATCAAGGAATGTAGAACCTTAATCTTATTTTAATCAAAAGAAAGCACAATTATGTTATGTTAATGGAATTGATAGTTGGAGATGATGGATCAATTCTTCCTTAATAATTTTAGGCTTTGGCAAATAGCCTTTTTGATGTTTCTTTCCACAAAACTAATAGAAAATATTTTGGTATTATAAAAATATTCATGCACCTTTTACTATTTTTTGGAGCTATTAAGTCCTTTAACATTCTGTGAGACTATAAATATAAGAAGGTGAGGATCTAGAGTTGCTTTCTCTGGTTTTAATTTTGGATTCCTTTTATCAACAGGTTTGAATTCAATATCCTAAGTACAGTTAACCTGAGTCTCAATAAGGATAAAGTCTTTAGGTATAGGAATATTAATCAACCTCTCAAAATTTGGAGTGAGACTTGCCTATATGGCTTTAGGGTTACTAGTCACTGTAGGATTAAAATCTACAGTAATAAGTAAGGGTATACATTGGTCCTTTGAGAGGGGCTGAAGCTGCTTAAAATGGGGTTCCACTTACTTCATTTTATCTAGATAGCCTGTTGGTTAGAAGTAGTATTAAGAACTTGAACCTTAACCATAGAGTGCTCTTCGGGGGAGTCTAAATTCATAAGCTTAAGGTAATTCCTACTATAAATATGTTATTAGTAAGGACTTATTTTATACCTCGATGGATTAAACTTAGTTTCCACTAGTATGTAACTAATGCTGAGTCTTAGACAAGCACAACATTTTCACCCAACTGTATTAAAGGGGTGACTAATTAACTCTTTTTTGTATATTAACCATGACATATAGCCTAGCATAATTCACTCGTTTTTTAGTCTCTGTTGTTGCCTTGTGCATATAATCGTTTTTTAGTCTCTGTTGTTACCTTGTGCATATAAATCGATTTCCCTATATACCTTACTAGGTGAGTTAAGCCTTTATTATCTTAGTATTTTAATAATATATTATAGATGTTTATTCATAATAGAACCTATGTTTGCATTAAATTGTTCATTTGTATTTCAAGTTTCCACTTTTAAAGAAATAAGGGCTAATTGTTTAAGTGCTAGGGTCTCAATTCTAAGATTTTTAGAGTTGATCTCTAAGTCAAACCCAAAGAGAAGCAAGTTCTTTTTGTTGACCAAGACTTCCTTTAGATAAAGCTTCCTCCAATGATAATTTGCCTAAGAGTATATCACTGGAAAAGTAGGTCTTTGGTTAGGGGAAAAACAACTAAAATGGAGGCCCATTTGGTGGCTCTTATTATCAAAACATCTAAAGAGGGGAAACTATAAAGTTCATATCTTTAGATTTAGGAGGAAAGAAATGAAGAAGGATTGAGGAGATTATAGGAGGAGAAGAGGGGGAGTACTTAGAGTGGTAGGAGTTATTCCAATTTTATAAAAGAAGCATTAGTGGTGGCCTAAAGGAAGGATGGAGCTAAAAGAGGAGAAACACAAGAAAAAGAAGGAAAGGTGTCAGAGTAAAGGAGTTACACAAGGTTTGACATTAGAGAAAAGAGAAAGGAACATGTTAAAAAACTAAAAGGAAAAAGAAAATGAAAAAGGTAATAGTTCAAATACAAAAGACCATTCCAAAGAAAGGAAAATGTTAGAGTAGTAAACTAGTGAGGAAAAGAGACTAGGAGGAGAGGGAATAACTAGTAATGTGAGCTCCAAGAGGAAGAAGGCATATATAAGGAAAACAAGGAAGGAAAAGGAACCAAAAAATTTTATCAAGGAGGAAGTGAGGAAATTAAGGAAGATAAAATAAGCACACAAACAAGTACAAGGTTTAAACAAATGATAAAGGAGTAAGTAGAGATCACAAAATTAATTAGATATGAGTAAAGGAAACAAAGAAGAATAGGAAGGGAAGGTGCCACAAACCGACAATTGAAGAAGCTTTATCCTAAACCATGATTTAAGAGCTTCATTATGGATATGATGCTACGAGAGAAAGAGATGTGATCTTTTTTATCCTTAAATAAAATTACACTTTTATCACTTAATGGTCTAATCACAATCTTATGCTTACATTTGCAATGAAAATTGCCTAATATAATTAATTCACATATCTATAGTAGAAAGCTTTTCCTAAATCTATAATCGTCTCAGTATTCTTCCCTTATATGGTAAATCTAAATACATATAATCATTTATAAAATGGTATAGATTGATTCATCCAGAATGTTTATTTTCTATTTTAAACTAATATCATCTCATTAACATTATACTCACTTACAATTTCACAACACACAAAGCATTTTTATTTTTTGTATTTTATAGCTTTAGAAAATAACATTATTATGATATTTCAATCGATGGCTTAAATTATTCAACATCTTAGTCAAGTGATCTCTTTGTATGAGTAGATATTAGTATTTTAGTAACACTCCATTCTGTCACTATTTTGTAGTTGGAAAGTTATTGACGTAGTGAAGTGCATGGCATGTAAATGCCAAAAAATTATTTTAATAAACCTTATTTTGTCTAAATTTAAAGAATCTCTGAAATTAAAACATACCTTCTTCATTATCATGACATCTTGCATTCTCAAAGGAAAAACATATAGAGTTGTACAAGCACTACCCTGCCTCATCATAAAAGTTAATTTAAGGCTAGGTAAGTTTTTTCAATTCCCTTGTGTCATAATTTAGTTCTCAAATTAAGTTCTTAACATAATTCCATCAAATAGGTTGTGTACACTTCACTTAGAAATTATGTCAAATACTTGGTCTAAATTTTAGTGTAGCATTCTATCAATTAGGTGTGGCTCAATACTACTTTATCTCTCTATGGGCTTAGATAAGGTCATCAACAAGAAGATACTTTTATTAAACTATCCTAGCCAATCCACAAACAAGTTCTAATCAAATTAAGGTAAGATAATTAATGAAAGTCTCAATTTCTTTTTGGAACATTTAACAAACATGTTATGGGCATTCAAGTTAGGAATGTTCTTAGGCAAGAAATAAATGAAAATAGGAGATATCTAAGTAAGGAAAATTTATTAATATGTCTACAATGATAATATATAAAAAGAGGGTCAAAAATAAGCTACACAAACCCTTCCTTTTGCCTACATTACTCATATATCAAGCCAAAATTTTGAATAAGTCTCAGTAGATTTTCTAGCCAACTAACATAACTTTTTATCTCTAAAATTATCTAAACAAGTTTCTATGGATGTTATAAGTAACATAAATGTTCCAAAACAAATAGATTAGGACAATTTGCAACTAACTAAAATAATAAAAAAATATAATAACTAATAATAACCTACAATAATCGACATAACTGACAATAATCGACAATAACTATTAAATTATAAATGTCAGCATCAAAAGGCAAAATGTGATTTAATATGTCTAAATCTTGAATTCTCAATTATCCATTTCTTCATTCAACATAACTATAAATTTAATTGCATCTCTCCATAATATATTTTTAATTCTCTTTCTAGAGATTGTTTTTGTTATTCTTAGCTTAATATTTTGGGTATTCATACATGACTGATTAAGATTCTCGTTCTCAATAAATTGTTTATGTATGAACTTATTGCCAGAATATTGAGTACAATACGTAATAGTTGTTTTTTCAATAGGGATAACTTAGCATAGGTTAAATGACCCAAACTTGTGTGGTTATTGCCTAGATTAACCTATTTTCCTAATTTGTAATGTGAATTTCCTGTTAAATCTTGAGAGCTTATTTTAGGTTATTTGATAGTTGGGTTTAACCAAAGAGCTTATTTTGATTAAGCATGACCTAATGGAAAGCCAATGTTAACAAAACTTATTGTTAACCTACGATTAATAGTTTCTAAAAAAGGTATGAGAACAATAAGATGATTAAGTACGGTTAATTACACAATAAGATGATTAAGTATGGTTAATTGTGTGTACGCTAAGATTGAAACAAAAACTGGATTCCAAACTCATTTATCAATTTTCTTACTTTATATTTTTTAATTTGGATTACTTTTGTTAGTTCAATTTTCCTTTATTTTGTCTTTCAATTCCAACCAAACCACACCTCTATATCATAAACACCAATTCTTTTCATTACAAAAGCTTCACGTACACTCCTTGTAGGTACACTCCTTGTAGATACAATCCTTACTCACCATTGCTATAAATCTTAGTGTGTAGAGTTAGGTTTCATTTTCTGGTACAATCGACACTTATCAAGAATTTTGGCGTCTTTGTCGAGGAGTGAAGTGCTTTAATTTTTGTTTTTTATTTCAATTGGTGTTTTGTATATATTCATTTATAATTAGTTTTTACATTTATTTCTTAATCTTTTCATGTTTATTAGTGTTTGTGTATAGAAAGGACACTGCAAAGGGAGAATGTCAATACTGTTAGGGAAAAATTTTCCCATAATCCATATTTCTAATCCTATAACTCTGGTTGGAGAGATCACTTGAACCTTAGTTATAGGGGGGATGGCTAACAACCTAGATAGGTTGCAGGGTGCATAACAATTCCTACATAGACTAGAAGCCTCTTATTCTAACTTAAGTACATCTCTAGAAGACTTAGTTAAGTATATTGTCATTAATACTTTGCATTTCCAACATGATGTAAGGCAATTTCTGCAAGATACAAGGTTGAGCATCCAAAATTTGGAAACCCACATGGGTTAGATGACGATGGCGATCAACCACTTAGAATCACAAAGTGAAGGAAAGTTGTCATCCCAACTTGAGGTAAATCCAACGAATGTCAATGTGCTGGCCTTGAACAATGGTGAGAAGCTTCAGAAACCTAAGAGGATTATTCAAAGGATTGTTAGTGGAGAAAAAGTTGAGAAGGAGATCGAAGGAGAAAAGGATATATCATCCAGCTCAAAGGTAAATGTTGAATCTTGAATTGTTTTCAAGACTAATCCTCCACCTTTTTTTAGGAGGTTGGAGAAATTGAATAAGGAGGAAAAGGGTGAATAGATAGTAAAGACTTTTCAAGAGTGCAAGGATTCAGCTGAATGTGAGAGGTCATCAACTTAAGCCCTATCCTGCAAAACCTCAAGTGGAAAAGGTGGAAGTGAAGACACTTGAAGACCTTAATTTTGTCACATGAGGAGGAAAGCATGGAGTTGAGCCAACAATAATAAACAAAAGCGTTGCCTGGAAGGCAACTCAAAGGAAGTTTGCTTATTTTTTCTTTACATTTTTGCATATGTTATTTTTGTTGAATATTTTATTTCTTACATTTAATTTTGCTTTAGGAACAATGTAAGTTTTAAGTGTGGTGTAGGATTATCATGTGTACTTTTAAGTTGCTTATTTCTTAAGTGCATAAGTGTTTTTAAGTCTGTTTGTTTCTTATGTGTTTTTAAGTATATAAAAAAGAGAGAGAATCAAACAAACAAGCATGTTTCCTTTTGTTATTACTTCCACGTTGTTTTTTTCTTAAGTGCATATGTGTTTTTAAGTTTATTTGTTTCTTATGTGTTTTTAAGTATTAGAAAAAGAGAGAGAATCAAGCCAAACAAACAAGCGCGATTTCTTTTTCTATTGCTTCTAGGACTATATAGTCATAATTAGAGGTAAAATTAACTAGAAAAATTCATGGCAACTTGGGCATGTTATTATACTGTTATGGTTGTTCAATGTATATCATCTTTAAAAGAGTAGTGACTAGTAGGTAAATATAAGCCAGTGAAATTTTGAGCCTTTTAGAACTGACACATCTATATCAGTCTCATTGTCTTTTATTCAAGTATGACCTTCATAATTTATACATCCTAACTTTACTTTGATTTTCTATTCAATACCATAATTTTATCACATGCATTAAAGTGAAAATTATATAGGCATTATTTGTTTTATGAGTTACGTTAACCAAATAACCTATTAATATGATTTTTTCCCCTTTTGTTAAGTCCCCTTGAGCTTTATTAGCCTTTTCGTTTTTTGCTAACCACACTACAAACCTTTAACCTAACCAAATGTCCTATTTAAGCCTTAAAGCTACTGGAGCATTTAAGATGGTTAATGCTTATGGATGCACAAGAGCATAAGTGTGGGGGTGTGCTATTATGCGGGTTGTTTATAATTGACGGAGTTCAATTTTATCTCTTATCAATGAATTCCATGGTTGATGTAGTTTCTTTCAATTTTCCTTTAAAAAAAGAAAGAAAGAAAAGAGTAGAAAAAGAACATTGAAAATTTAAAAGATATATAACAAAGAACAAAAATGTTTTAAATAAAATCATTAAGGAGGAATTGTTTTGTAAAATCATTTATATTAGTATTTTCTCTTAAAATTGTATGGATTGAGTTATTTGGGTATAATTCATATGAGTAAGATGTTACTTTGAAGGATTACTCCTTATAGTTATAATGTGCTATTTAATATTAATTTCTGTGAGTGATTCCTTCTAGTTCCTTATACTTCATGTGATTTGTGTATGAATGATTGAATCTAGATTGTGAATGTTAGTTTTTGCACTTGATGTTACATTGAATGTTTTTCTTACTTCACTAGCTTTGATGGC
Source organism: Erythroxylum shatona (assembly GCA_027568895.1). NCBI lineage: Eukaryota > Viridiplantae > Streptophyta > Magnoliopsida > Malpighiales > Erythroxylaceae > Erythroxylum > Erythroxylum shatona. Next base: position 25,476,146 of record JAOSBK010000005.1, on the reverse strand, counting down.
TTTTGATACACTATTCAATTACATCTCACCTTAACCTTTGCCCACATTACAACCTTAAAAAGTTTTTGATTCATGATTATTTATGCATGTGAATCCTAGTAGTGGAAAAATGAAATAATATGCAAAGTTATATAATGTCTTGATCATGGATGGTGATTGAATGTACCTATAGATTTATCTTGTTTAAAACACTTTGTCAAGGTCTACTCCTAGATTGCTGAGTTTCTAAAGGCAATGATTATTGATTGACCATGAGTAGAGCAATTTAATATTTAGTTCTTGCCATGATTTTAAAGGTTATTCTTCTTTTTTTTTATGATTATCTATTCTTGAGAAATATAAAAAATGTAGAAGTATTTTTGTTTGTGACTTTGATTTTGTTATTTTGCTCAAGGACAGTTAAAAATTAAGTGTGGGAGGACTTGATGACTTAGGCCCTTTTGTAGCATTTTAGTGGATTAGCCAATTTCATTGACAACTTGATTGTACCAAGTTCTTAGTAAAACATGTCACCATCATATCTGTAGAAGTTATGAAAAATGCATACCAATCCAATTTTGAAAAGAGAGTCTCACCACACCAATTTTCTCCCCCGACTATGCTTTACTAATAAGATAGCTAAGCCAATCATCTTTTAGAAGTTCGAAATGTATAATAGCAGTACATTTTTCTCATCCACATCAATGTCACGTCATAATTGTTTTTTTTTATAAGTATTTCGAAGTCAAGCAAAGCTAATAGGTTAAAATAAAAGTAAATAATGTTACTATGTGAAGTCAGATAATATAAAGATTAGTAAAATAAATAATTTGAACTATAATATTTGAATTAAATTAATTTATACTTAAAATGTTTAAAAATATTTAAATTTTCAATATTTTAAAATAAAGCAAACTCTATCAACATTAATTTAAAATTACATATTTTATTATTTATTATGAATCTTTTTTGTCAATCAGACATTTTATCTTGTAAGACTGACCCACATCTCTACCTCTTAATTATACTCCTTCTTCCCCCAATAAATTTCTTACTTGTATTTTTTTATAAATCTCAAAATTTTTAAATTTTTTAAGAATTTTTTATCTTATGATCTGCATCTATATTTGTTATAGGCTTTAATGCAAATGAAACATAAACGTTACTAATGTTTTATACCTTCACCACTAAACCATCGCTCCACCTCTAGAATTTGTTCAACTGACCATCCATCATCTCTTGAACTGCCATTTGCCTAACTTCTGACATCTTCTGTGGAACATGTTCGAAGAAACAATGGAACTAATCAAAGGCAAGGGTGGTCCCATTATGAATTCCAATCTTATCAGTTCTAGCTACGAAGCCTGCATGGCAAGCTCATCTCACCTGGCTCAGTCGGCTCAAATTCTAGCACATTTTCTTCTCTCCTTATCAACCTCCAATTTCTGAATGCCCCCGAGAGACCACCCAAGTATTTGTTTTTTGCAAATTTTACAACTCGTAGGTGGGATAAAATCAATCTGACTTTTTTTTGTACCATTCACTTAATGAAATGGGTTCAATTCTACATGATCAAATTAAACTTATGGAAATTAAGGAATGACAGAAGGGAATCAAAAAAGAGGATAATAGAATTCTAATAATAAAAAGAAAAGGAATAAATAAAAAGAAAATTTCAGTAAAAGAGCTCAGATTCCAAATGAACAAATTCAGTAGAACAAATTCAATTCTACATGATGTTTGGTATGAACATATCATTGAAGATCTAAGAATTTCATTCCTTGGTTTTGGGCAATCCTCCATTCCTATCATAATCTAAAAGAATGGGAGAAAGGAATTAGAGAAATTAGAGTAATTAATTATTCAATTGATTTCATCATAAATATTGTAATTAATTAATTAATTACAATATAATTAATTAAAATATTATTATTTAATTAATTACATTATATTTAATTAAAATAT
>JAOSBK010000005.1:25433533-25454014 GCA_027568895.1 Erythroxylum shatona | reverse complement strand
ACAGCAATGCCAAATAGAGTATATATAACCGAACTATCAAAATCAGAGATTGAAGTGAAATGGAGTTCTACCTATTTCAGAAAACTAACTAATCAATACTACTGATCTTTATCTCCTTATCTGTTAACATATTGAAACAATAACACATAACAATGAAACTTGAATAAAGTATAAAACTATCGTCTATCACTGCCTTATTCTTATCCTTATCTCATAACAGAAACTTGAATAAAACGAACTCTACACAAATTGGAGCTCCGGCGTAGCAATAATTCTTTCCAGGGCATCAAATCTCTCGTCTTTACTAATTTCTTTAAGGTCACGCCTAAGTCGCAAGAATGGCCGCCTCATTCATTAGGTTCTGCAAAACAAAACGCAAAACTTGAGCTAACAGAAGTTCAAAGCTATAAGCCTATAACTAATCTACAATCTGCAATTTGATACCTTTAATAGGAAGAATCCAAGAAGCACCTAAAGTGTCTTCACTCTACCAGCAACATCGGGCATATCCCGTATCCAGCCCCTCTCCGCCTACCGCATCGATCTCATCGATGAACACCATGCACGAAAGATGAAAGATGACGGCCAGATCTGGAGAAGATGGAAGAAATAGAGCTGATTTTGGAGGCATCTGAGAAGAGAGATGGAGGCATCTGAGGAGAGGAGAGAAAAGAAAATGTGCGATGGAGGCGAGAGGAGTGAAACGAGTTTAGGTTTACATCCGGTTATCAAATAACCGGTCCGTCAGAAAACCGACCGGTTCTCTGATAAACCGGCCGGTTTTTATATGCAAGGGTTATTAACTAAAATCAAACCGGACACATGGTCGGTTCAGACAAATTCCGGTTGGACCGCCCAGTCCGGTCCAATTTTTATAACCTTGATCTTAACACTCAGAGGTCTTTTATTCCTAGCTTGAATACAACATTGTGTAAACTCGAACAACTCTTTTTTTAAAACGTCAACTATTTGATGTTCTTATGGAACATAAGACATACACACTAACCCTTCCTTCAATTTTTCTCTAATGAAATGTCTATCATTCTCAATATGCTTTTCCTATCATGTTTTATAGGATTATGAATAATATTGATGGTTGACTTGTCATAATAGAGCTTCATAGGACCGTCCCATTTGACTCTCAAATCATATACAATAATCTTAAGCCAAAATAGTTCACCCAATTCTTGAGCAATAGCCTTAAATTCAAATTGTGCAGATGACCTTGTCACCACATTCTATTTCTTGCTTATCTATGTTACCAAATTAATTCTAAGAAAAGTACAATATCTTGTAGTTGATCTTCTATCCATTAAGGAACCTGCATAGTTAGCATCGGTGTAAGCTTTTAGAGAAAGAGTATTTATTTTCTTGAACAAAATTCCTTTCCTCGAATTGCCTTTCAAGTAATGTAGAACCCTGTAAACAACTTGAAGATGAGGTTCTCTTGGATCATGCATAAATTGATTGATCACACTTACCGAGTATCTTATGTTTGGCAGAGTGTGAGCAAGGTATATGAGTCTACCAATCAGTCTCTGGTACATTCTTTTATGAACAACTAGTTCTTCTTTAGCTTTCCCTAACTTATGATTTGGATCCATTGGGGTCAAGACTAGCTTACACCAATCTTCCCTGTTTCTGCCAATAAATCAGCATTGCCATCAACTATATGAATGATCCCTTCGGATTGGTATATACTTCATGTAGTTTGTATATGAGAGCTTGAATGTGAGTTGTGGAACATCGTTTTGGCATTTATCATAGTTGATGTAGTGCCTATTTGTTTCAGCTTTTAAAGAGTAAAAAATCACTTTTTTCTACCGCAAAATCTATTTTTAAGAAAAATGAGTATTTGGCCATAAAATTCAAAAGCATTTTTTTAATAGAAATGACTTTTTTAAAAGCTAAACTATATCTTTTTTAAGAAGCATAAATTTGGAGCTTTAAAAAAAACCCCTTATTTTAGCTTTTTCAGGTAGATTTTGCGTTTATAATTTGCGTCATTTACTTTTATAACAGTCCACCAAAACATGTCTCGATCTCTCCGACATTTGTAAAGCCAAACCAAAATTCCTATCTTCTCTCTGTTTGTGCTCTGCGATCTGGTCCTATCTTTTTAATACCTTCTTTGCTCTTTTTTATGTCTCATTATACCCTCTTGCAAGATCCAGAGGTCAGTTTTCTCTCCATCGTTGCTTCCTTTTCTTTCAATGAAGATGGGTTACTATTTCTTCTGTTTGATTAGAGGTGAAAATCGAGGCTTCGTGGGTTACTCTGTCTCACTGTGGGAAGAACAAAGCATGAAGTAGATAGAATAGAATAGGATTCGTGGGTTGCTCTGTCTCTCTCTCTTCCTACTTTGTGCCTTTTTATCGATCTTTCTCTCGATCTCTATGCACAAAGTTGTGAACTTTTTTCTTTTCTTTGTCAATTATCTTGAGATAGCTTTTTCTTTAATCGTTATCCATCTGGTTGCTTGAACACTACCAGGAGCTAAGCAGCAACTCGAAAGAAAGATTGTTTCCTTTTTTGTTTAAGAGAATACCAACTTCATTTTTAGTTATGCATTGAAGTTATCTTTAGTTGTGGCAAGATTATTGGAGCGAGAAAGGGAGATGCAGTTGTTGAGAATCTTGAATTTGGATACCCTTTTCTGTTATCTTTTTGTTGTGTGTAATCTTTAATTTGAATAGCAGTGATTTCTTGTTGCTGTAGGAGTAATTGATTGCAGGAAGGATTTACTTTTGCTAATTTTTTTGGATGGTTTATGACAAATAAGCAGTGTGTGCATCATGCCTTGTGATGGTTCTTTTTCTTCTTCTCATGTTATAGATATATTCTTCCCAATCAACATAAGCTTGTTCTCCCTTCATCTTAATATGACCAGCATACGAATGCAATGCTTTGCCTCTCAAATGGGGTACACTTTCTTGACTTTTTTTTTGGTAAGCCAAATTCTATATTGAAGTAGCTCCAACTACCAAAATTATCTCTATCAAATTCTGGAAACTTCATGTGAAGTGCTTACCAATAATTCGTCTACAAAAGTATTCGTCTGCCAATAATTTCTCTTCCTTCATCGCTTGTTGGCTGTTACTTCTCGATATTATTTGACAATTATTTATTATTTCTTTTTCTTTTAAAAAGTGTGATTAGTATGGAAATAGTTCCGTGCAAGCGATATGATCTGCTGTATATGTAGTATTATTATCAAATAATGTGCATCTTGATGTGGTATGCCTGTGTAAGTTGTAGTTGATAATGATAATTTGATCAATATATATCAGCTCACATTTGCCATATTAACTGGCTCTCTGAAATTCAGCTATTGCTTTTTAGTAGTTATTGTGCTATATTATATGTTTTGGGAACATGCACTATGTTGTAGGCAGCTACATCTTCATTGTTTTACTTTTTCATCAAATGGGGTTTAGGGCAACTGGGAGCTGGAATTCAGTTGAAAGATATTATCAAGGTCCCAGTCATTGTAGTTTTTGCGATAATCAATCTACCTTTCCCTTTTGGGATTCCAGTTGTGCATTTCCACTCTGCAACCTAAGTTGGAACTAACTCTTTCCGTTTTCAAATTGTAGAAATTGTTGAAAATTTAACATTTCCTGTGATGGAAAACAAACAAGTCAACTTGCGTTCACAACTTTATCTGAATGACAACTCCTCGTTTTGATTCAACTGTAGATATTGACGTACCTACTGATATCAGCCTCGTCATCAGCAGCCATACGAGTTAATGACTGGCAATCGAATAAGGGAAAAGACCAGTTCACAGAAATGGCAACTGACTCTGTTATAATGGCGTTCCTGGCTTGTATAGCTTTTGTAGTTAGCTCCCTTTTATTTAGTTACAATTTATGCAACCATGATTCCCATTGAACCGAATAAGCCACTTTATGATCAATAAAGTTGCAAGGAAGACATCAAATGCAAATCATTTTTCATGTTGTATAGACAGATTTAGTAGTTAGTTTCCCTGTTGCACTTTTTTTTCATCCTTGTATTCTACAAAAAAAAGTGTAAATGTTGGACTGGGATTATTTGATGTATATGAAAGAAACTGAGCTCTTATGAAACTAACTGATTCCGTGGGGCATTTGTATTAACTCTATCCTTTCTCCTTCCCCTTGTTTGTCCATGTATTAGCAATTTAAGGATGACAAGAATTTTGGGCATTATATGAAGTCAACAAAGAATTTTATCAAATTGAAATTAAAATTTGAATATTTTAGATTCCAAATTTGATTTGATATGATAAATTCCTTTAGATTTAATTAATAATTTAAAATTGAATTAATTAATAATTCAAAGTCAATGAGTTGAAATATGTTTGACTAAGATTGGGTTTATATTTGAATATTTTGAGATTATAATATTATTTAGTTTTTATATATATTTTAATATTTATTTTTCATATTAGTTTTATTTTCTACAAGAAAATGAGACATCTCTTTAAATAATTTCCTACAATATGGTTATCTAAAATTTCCTACACGATTTAAATGGAAGTGAATTTGTTAAACAGCTGTAAAGTACATGTAAACCCATTCTATTCATAAAAGATCTAATAGTAGTTGAATTCTTTCAAATCAAATGCATATTTTTTAATATAATTTAAATATTATTTATATGCATAAATAATTGTTATTACAAAATAAAATATAATTAAAATTAATAAAAGTGCTTTTTATTTTTATGTTGTCAAACAGTCTACTGTATGAAATTCTTCCAAAAAAGCTATTTTTTTAATTAACAGCCAAACAGTCATCTAGCTTCTTAAAAAAGCTCTATTGATAAAAGCTTTACTGACACAAGCTCTACTAATATAAGCCTATCCAAACATGCACGTACACTATAAGTGTGTGTTAATTTTTGCACTTGATAGTATATTGAATGTTACTTTTGTTTCACTAGCTTTAGTTACTTTCAAACTGCTTGACTCAATACATCTTACCTTACCTTTGCCTACATTACAACCTTGAAAAGTCCTTGAATCCATGATTTTGCATTTAAGCCTTAGTGGTGGAGAAATGAAATGATATGGAAAGTTGTAAAATGTCATGATTATAAATAGTGTTGAGTGTACCTATGAATATATCTTATTTAAGCACATTTTCCAAGTCTACTATTAGATTGCTTAATTTCTAAGGATGATGTTGATTGATTGATCATGAGTAAAAGCTTAGAATGTTAAGTTCTTGTTATGGTTTTTGAAAGTCATTCATCTTTGCTTATGATTATGTAGTCTTAGAAAATATGGGAATTGAGTAAATGCTTTTAGGTCTTTGAGCTTAATTTTGATGTTTTGCCTGAGGATGACCAAAAGCTAAATGCAGGAGAAATTGATATGTATTTAATTGATTATGAATTTATTCCCTAACACTTAGTTATTATTGCTATGCAAATGCTTAAGATACTCACTTTAACTAATATGTGATTTTAGGCATAATTTAGAACCAAAGAAGTTAAGGTGACCCGAAAGCATATGCATTAAGTCATTTTCTCGGTGTTTACACTCATTTGTCCTCGTGGAATAAAAAGAAGAAGAATTAGAGCAAAGAAGAGAAGATTTGGAGAAGGTTGGAGGAAGAACTCAGTGCATCGTGACAGAAGCTTGTCATAAATGCCACGATCGTGACAAAAGTTTGTCACACAGGCCACAATCGTGACCTGTACAATGACAACTCGGGGACTGCTCCCGAACTCAACTTATTGGGGGTTATTTCATACATTTTGGGCTAGGTAAAACCTAGTTTTTACCTTAATTGGAATGAATTATAAAAAGAAAAGAATGAAACCCTGATAGAGGGCTCCATTCTTGCTATATTTGGGAGAAAATCCAAGGAGAGTAAAGGAGCAACGGGTCTTCGACTGGGACATTCTTTAGGGGCTGAAGCATTATTTTTAGGAGCAAGCTTTTAACCTTGAGAGACCCATAGAGAGGTAGCTTTCCGACGTCAGTTTAGAGGCGATATCAACACCAACGACTCGGTTAAGTGTATTTCTCCTTACATTTGTTATTTCTTTATCTCTATAGAAATTGCTTATGTTATCCTATGTTTAATGTTTGAGTGTTATGTAAGAATGATTGAATGCTCTATTTGGTTATTTTTATGTGAGATCCCATTTTTAGAATTGAATACAATACGTAATCGTTGTTTTTCAAATTCATTTATAGAGACTAATGGTTCGTAATCATCAAGGATAACATAACCTAGGTTAAATAATCCGAGCTTATATAATTATTGATTAGATTGGTATGTTTTTCTCACTCGTAAGGCGACTGTTTGATTAAACCTAGTGAGCGTCTCCTAGGTAATTTGTAGCTAGAGTTAATTAACGAGCTTTTCTTAATTAATTAGGACCTAAAGAAAAATTGAGATTAACAGAGTTTTTTGTTAATTTACGACCAATAGTTCAAGAAGAGGTAAAAGAACAACAAATTAATGTAATATGTCTAATTAGTGGGAGTGCTGAAAAATGTGTTATGGATATTAGTGAAATAAAGGTTGATGTTTCATTACATATATATGTTTTATTTTCCACATCTATGTCAAATATTATCCTAGTGTTGGAAGAACAAAATAATTTTGGGCAAGATTTAGATGTAACAACACCTCATGAAGAAACTAACTTACAACTAATTAATTTAAATAAACCATATAGAATAACTTTGAATAAACTTGTAACAATAAGGAGATTAGTTATTTTTGATGACTATGTGGTGCAAGAGTTAGAATTTGATTATGGAATTAATATTGCTATGTTTTATTTTCACAAGCTATAGAAAGTGATAAGTCTTATAAATGGATTGATTATATAAAAGATGAGTTAAATTCAAGGGCACAAAACAATGTCTAAGACCTTGTTGATTTTCCAAAAGGACCTAAGTAAGTCAGATTGTCAAAATGCAAATGGGTCTTTAAGACCAAAGTGACTCGAATGGAAATATTGAACATTATAAAGCTAAATGTGTCGCCAGTTGTTGTATCAAAAGAATGACATTGATTTTTAAAGGACTTTTTCAACAATCTCAAAAAAGATTTAATGATAATAATCATGGGATTAATAGCTTTGTTTGATTTATAGCTATATTAAATGGATGCAAAAACTACCCTTCTGAATGGTGATCTTGAGAAGGAAGTTTATATGGATCAACCAGAAGAATTTTTCATAAAAGGAAAGGGGTCACATGGAGTGTAAACTTAAGAAATCAATATATGGACTTAAACAAGCTTCTCGATAAGGGTATATTAAGTTCAGTGATGCCATAACATCTTTTAGTTTTTAAGAAAATATTGTTGATTGTTGTATTTACCAGAAGATCAATGAGAATAAGTTTATATTTCTAGTTTCATATATGGATGAGACTTTACTTATTGCTAATGATTTGGACATATTTTATAAGAGTCAAGATTTTCTCTCTAAGAATTTTGAAATGAAAGATATGAGAGGGGCATCCTATGTGATAGGAATTTCAATATTTCGAGATAAGTCACAAAGATTGGAAGGATTGTCCCAAAAAGACTATATCAAATGAATTATTAAGAGATTTAATATGAACAAATGTTCAACATAAATTGTCTCGATATAAAAGGGGATATATTTAATCTCATGTAATATCCAAAGAATGATGTGGAACATAGACAAATGGAATCTATGTTATATGCTTCTATTGTTAGCAGTATGATGTATTTGCAAACATGTATAAGATTTGATATCAGCCTTGCGGTTAGAATGTTAGACAAATATCAAAGAAATCTGGGTATAGACCATTAGAAACTTACAAAGAAAGTCTTAAGATATCTTTAAGGAACAAAGGACTATATGCTCATATATAGAAGATCAAATTCATTAGAAGTAATTGGATATTCAATTTCAGATTTTATTAGATGCGTTGACGATATAAAGTCAACGTTTGGTTATTTTTTCTACTAGCGTAAGGAGCAATTTCATGAAAAAGTGCTAAAGAATCTATGATTGCTTTATCCACTATGAAAGCATAATTTGCAATTTGTTTTGAGGCTACAATTCATACCTTATGATTGTGAAAATTTATTTTAAGGTTTGAAGTTGTTGACACCATTAGTAAGCTGCTAAAAATTTATTATGATAATTTTGTAGTAGTTTTCTTCTCCAAGAATGACAAGTACTTTAGAGCTACTAAACATATGGAGTTGAAATATTTCATCATAAAAGAGGAAGTTTAAAAATAAAGTGTATGTATTAAACATATTAAGACAAATCTTATGATTGTAGATCCTTTAACTAGATGCCTTCCACCAAAGATATTTAAGGAACTTGCTCAAACAATAGGACTTGGTTATATTGATGATTATTTTTTATAACTTTTTGACACTCTTGAGTTTAATATAATTTCTAATTGGCAATTTTCTTATTTATTATGAATGTTTACATGTAATTATTGTTAAATAAAAAAATATAATTATCTATAAGACCTTAATGTATACCGTTATGATATTTATATATCTATTATGTTATATGGCTTAATAAATTACTAGTGTTATGATATATGTAAGGAAATATGTGATGTTGAAGTACATGACCGTCATGACTCGCATTACGTGGTTTATTGTGTTGAGATAAATTATGAAGATATTAAGAGATTTATTTGCACGCGTCTAATGTTTACACTATTAAAATAAAGTTTGAAGTATCAAGCTAAGTGAGAGATCGTTAGAATACGGCCTGATTAATGGCCATATATATATATATATATATATATATATATATATATTTGTGTGTGTGTGTGTGTGTGTGTGTGTGCGCTTTTACAGTTGTTTCTTTTGCTTACTAATGAATATCCTACTTTGTAAATATCCAATCATATATACAAAGGAGTAACAATTCCTCCAGTTTAAGATGTAAATGGTAACTATGTACTACTTTTCTGTTCATATATAAATGCATGACCAGTTCTGTGTTACTAAATGGTAGTGTGGCTTGTGAGCCTAAGAAGGAACAAAGGAAATCTCCTACCTAAAATGCTTTTGATCATTTCACTTTCTGCAGGGTTTGAACTTCTGGATTATTTGAGGATGTTGGTATATATGATTGATGGCTATCCACCTATGGTAGTAACCAATATTCAAATTCAAATATTAGGATAAGGTAATTGTTGTTAGTTACTATGGGATAAAACATGTTATCACAATCATCCTTATCTCCTTAGCTGCCTGATCAGTTTTTATTTTATAAGTATGTATAGAGCATACTTGAAAGAAAACTGTTAAGTGACTGAAGTCTAAAAAGTGACTAAGTGGCAGGTTATTGGATAATCACGATCTTTCACTGTTGATCGAGCAAAGATACTTGAATCGGTGGAATTAAGTTGTAAATTCTTCATTGGTATCAGGGCCTGATGATGATTCTTTTCATGTTCCTTAGTGAATCTAGATATGTTGTGCATGATTTCATTGGTTCTTGCGTATGACGATGATTGAGTATGTATATCTACAATGAATCGAACTTAAGAAACCGGTTCTACTAGAAGGAATTATTTGAAAAATTATTTTTGTTAATTAATATATGAAAGTGGATCTCATTAGAAAGTATAATTCACGAGGATTCTGATGGTATATTACATGTGTAAATTGGATATACAAAATGTGAAATGTGCCTTATTGCCATTTACAAACATTTTGAAGCACAAAACTTTAATATCGTATTGATGAAATATTTCACATATGTTTGATGACGGGCATGATAACATGACATCTTGTATGTTATTTGTTGTTTGTGATATGCTTACGTGCATTTTATATCTATTTGATGATTGATCTTATCATAAGAAATCAACAAATCAGTATACCATATAAATATGTAACATATCAGTTTTTGACATTATTGGCACAGCATGATGTGAATTAACCTAATGATATGGATGTCATTGGAAACTAGATTTTGAGAGAATTCCAACAGTATATTATGTGCACAAATCAAAGATTTTATTAAAAAGATATGACTTTTGAATGTTTAAAGAGTTTTGGGTAAAATTCTTAATTACCACTAAACCCCACGAAGATATAAGATAATATATATGTTACATGAGTCAAATGTTCTACGTATTGAATGTTTGATAAAGAGTGGACCTCGCATATTTCTTAAGAAAGAAATTTACAAGTTTTATTACTGTATCATGCTTAAATTTTGTTTGTTGTTACGTTGCTACATAAATAATATTTTTGAACATAACAATCCAGTAGGAAGTTAGTGGGAGTTTTTAATGTCATATTCCACATATGCCAAATTTTAATTGTTGAATTATTTCTTTATTTCCTATTTTTATGAAATTGCATGAAAATTGAAATAAATGTCCACATATATATGAAAATTCCAAAAAAAATGAAAATTGAAATAAATGTCCATATATATATATATATATGAAAATTCTACAGAATTGAAAAAATACTCTTGCTATTTTTGAATATTTTCTTGAGATTTTTTTTTCTGGAATTAGTTATATGTGATTATTTTGGCATTTTTTGAAATTACTTGATTTAGCGAATTTTGTTTAAGGCATGTTTATAATTGAATGTTACAAAATTGTAAAACATGTTAGGATGCCAAATATGATTTACATATAAGTGGGATTATATTGAGGTGAGTAAAATTTATTCCTCAATATATGATTTTTTTTGTTAGGAAAAATTATTTAAATAATTATATGTTGGAAACTTTATGATGTAACGTGATTCTGCAAGTATCAAAGTCTCCTTTACTCATTTATGTTTCATTATAATTATTTAATATGATTGTTGCTACAAAATTGATGTATATATGGTGCTAATAGAGATTTATTCAAATGTTGCACTACTTTTATATTAGATGGTTTCCAAACAAGTCATATCCGATCTTAACAAAGGTGAAAAGTTTAACAGTGATAATTTTGATATATAGCACCGCAAAATTGAGTATGTGCTTAAGGAGCAAGAGGTCTTAAAGGCCTTAACATCTATGATGGCTCAAGTCGAAGAGGGTATTACTACTAAACACCATCGAGAATGTGAAGCTTATGATAGTTAGAAAAAAAAAGTAATACCACTCGCATCACATTACTGAGCAATATGGAGAATGATCTCATGCGCGAGTATGAGCAATAACCCACTGCAAATGCCTTGTGAACAACTTTGAATATAAAATTTAGAAACACTTTCATAACTCAGATGCATGGTTTGACTCTCAAATTTGATAGCTATAAAAAGCATCTTGATCATTCAATGAAAAAGCATTTAAGAGTCATGTCTAGCATGAAATGTGAGTTGAAAGCAGCTGAAGTAGTCTTTTTGATGAGCAGCAAATCTAGGAGGTGATTCAATCAATTCCTGATAATTGGGAGCACATGAGGGTCAATTTGACACATAATGACACCATAAAAACTTTTGAGACTATTGCATGTCATTTAGAGTTGGAGGAAGAGCACTTAGGGGTAGCCAAACCTCCAAATGTGTTGGTTGCTGAGTCTAGTTCTCATAAGGCATTCAAGCCTAAGAGAAAAAGGACTAGAGGTGCTTATAAAGGAAATGATGAATGTAGGCTTAATAAGAAAGCCAAACGTAAGAGGGAAAAACGAGCTGGCAAAAAGGTCGAAAGCAAGATGAATTGCTACAATTGTGATCAAATCAGACATTTTGCTCGTGAATGCACTGAGGCGAAAAATGTACAAGAGGTAAACCTTAACCATATTCCTCATGTTACTTATTATGTAGCTACTACTATGTTAGTTGCTGAATCTCTCCATGCGTGGATTGCAGACTTAGGTGCAACTGAGTACATCATAAGGGCCTGTGTAGGTTCCTTGATTATTATCGACTTCTAGTTGGTAACATTAAAGTATACATGGGGAATGATTCTAGTGTTGATGTGCATGATATTGGCTCTTATAAACTGGATATGCGAAATGGTCTCCCATTGTATCTCCATAACGTACTTTATGCTCCGAATATTCGACAAATTTTACTTTATGTTCTTACTTTGTTTAAGCTTAGTTTTTACATGATACTTGAGAATAATCGTTTGGATATTTTCTTTGGAACAATTTATTGTGGCCCTAGTTATGTTATGAATCATTTTATATCTTTGGATATTATTAATAGTTCCGATATTCATAATAGTTCATTTTCGTTGCTCACTTTTATAGATAATAGAAATAATGATTTACTTATATGGCATAATAGATTGGGCCATATTGGGCAAGATAAAATGAAAAGGCTAGCTAGAGAAGGTCTTTTAGGTCCACTCACTAAAATAGACTTGCCTAGAGTGAACATTGTTTAGCAAGAAAGTTAACCATAAAACCTTTTACAAAGGCTCAAAGGGCAAATTTTCCTTTACAATTAATCCATTGTAACATCTGTGGACCATTAAATGTGAGGGCAAGGCATGGTAATTCTTAGTTTATCACATTTATAGATGATTATATGCGCTTTGGTCATATCTATTTGATCTCCCACAAATTTGAAGCATTGGATTGCTTTAGAAAATATATTGATGAGGTTGAGAATCAATTAGATAGAAAAATTAAAAGTTTAAAAACTGACTGAGGCCACGAGTATTTATCTGATCAATTTAAAGAAATATATGAAAGAAAAGGGATTATTAGGTAATTAATGATTCCAAGAACTCCACAATAAAATGTGTAACGGAAAGAAGGAATCACACTTTACTTGATATGGTTAGGTCAATGATGGCGTAAGCAAATTTGCCCGTTTCCTATTGGGGAGATGCATTGTTGACTGCAACTTATATACTTAATCGTGTGCCATCTAAATTAGTTTCTTCTACCACTTATGAACTTTGTACCGGTAAAAGGCTAAGTTTGGATAATTTGCGGTCACAGGGTTTTGATGCTTACATACACAACATTTTTCATCGACATGGAAAGTTGGGAGCTAGAGGTAAGAAATTTATCTTTTTAAGATATTTTAAGCACTCAAAAGGTTACGTGTTCATCGATGAGCAGCAAGATGGAAATGTAACTGAAATCGAGTGACGAGATGTGAAATTTTTAGAAGAAGAGTTCCCTAGTAGTGCGAGGTGAATGAAAATCTAAAACTCTTTGAACTAGAAGACACTAATATTGACACATCTCTTAACCTAATTGAAACTGACGAATTAATTCCTCAACAACTTAGGGATAGTGGGAGCAACATGTCTTTTAGTTTAGTACAACCTAATGAGAGTTCTGAACATTTTCATCTTTGAAAAGCAAACGTGGAAAAAATTCCCATCGTCATTTTGGTATTAAGGGGGAATATTTCATAGCTATTGTTAATGATGAAGATGAGCCTAGAAATTACCACGAGGCTATCCTATCAAAAGCTAATAAGGAATGGATTAATGTTATAAAGGATGAAATGGAGTCTATGAAGATCAACAAAGTCTGAGACTTGGTTGATCTTCCTTCTGGGTGGAATGCTATTGGGAACAAATGGGTTCTCAATATTGAATGCCAGGTAGATAGTTTCATTGAAAGGTATAAGGCTCAACTTATAGCCAAGGGCTATACTTAACAAGAGGGTATAGATTATGAGGAAACTTTTTCACCAATTGTTAGGTTTGCCTCGGTTCGTCTAATTTTGGCACTTATCGCATATTTTGATTTGGAACTTTACCAAATGGACTTTAAGACTGCATCTCTGAATGGAGAAATGGATGAAGAAATATATATGCAACAACCAGTTAGTTTTGTCGTAAAAGGTTAAAAGCACAAAGTTTGCAAGCTCAGTCGGTCTATTTATGGCTTAAAGAAATCATCCAGACAATGGTATCTTAAATTTCATCGAGCCATGCTAAATGATGGGTTCGATAGTTGAGGAAGACCATTGTGTGTGTGTTAGGCATTCTAAGAGAAGTTTCATAATTCTCTCATTATATGCGGATGATATTATATTAGGCAAAAATGACTAGGAATTGATAGTTATCATTAAACAGTGGTTGTCCTCAAATTTTGAAATGAAGGACATGGTTGAAGCAAGTTATGTACTTAGAGTGAAAATATTTCACGATCACTCTAAGAGACTTCTTGGTTTGTCACAATCGGCTTACTTGAGACAAGTGCTTAAACAATTTCAAATGCATAATTACAAACCCTTTGATACTCCTGTGGCTAAAGGTGAATCCTTAAGTCTTAATAACTGCCCTAAAACTCCTGAAGAAAAGGAGAAAATGAGTCGTTTTCCATATGCGATTGTTGTGGGTAAATTGATGTATGCCACAATGTGCACTCGACTTGACATATTTTTGCAATAGGTTTAGTAAGTTGTTTCCAAGCAAACCTTGGTTTAGATAATTGGAAAGTTATTAAAAGGATTCTTCACTACATATAAGGGACTCTGGATTATATATTGTGCTATCATGGTTCAAATTTACAACTTACTAGATATTTTGACTTTGATTAGGGCAGAGATCTAAATAAACATAAATTAACCTTTTGATATGCTTTATTAGTCAACAATGGCGCTATTCCTTGGATGAGTAAGAAACAAACATATATATCTTTATCCACAATGGAAGCATAGTTTGTGGCTTATACATCAGTTGTGCAAGAAGCAATGTGGCTTAAAAGGTTTCTTAAGGATCTTGATGTGCTTAAAGATGTATCTCAACCTATCACTGTCTATTGTGACAATACGACTGCTTTAGATTTCATCAAAGATTACAAGGATCATGGAAGAACCAAATACATTGATCTAAGGAATAATTCTATTCGACAAGGAGTGGTGTAATGAGATGTGGTTTTATAGCACATTTCTACGAACCAAATAGTTGCTGACCCTTTGACTAAACCTATATCGAGAGATATATTTTTGGGTCATGTTAAGACAATAGGGTTACGTAAGATTTAAGCTTATGATGCACAATGTAAACACCACTTCATCATTTGAATTATTGAATAATATCTTGATTTTATCATCTTATGTATTTGCATACATTGGTGATAGTTAGCGCGCACGCGCGCACACACACACACACATATATGTTTTTTATAAAAACAAGTTAGTTGACTCTCTCACACGAGTAATCATCTTTTTAGGGACTGTTGAGGGCGAGCAAAAGATGAGACACTTATATTGTCGCCTTAGCTAGATGTCAAGATGAGATCTAATAGTTAGATCACATATGGAGCACCCACAATCCATATATGCTTTTTTTTAAAAGCCAGATGTGAGGTCTTTAGTATATTTGATTAAATTAGAGAAAAATGAAAGATCTCGAGTAAGGTGTTTAAATAACAACTTGACTAAGATTTGTATGATATCTTGTTTGATATATCGTAGCATGCATGCATACGCATGTGCTTTGTGATCATAAAAGGAAGTTAGTGAATGAATCCCTGCTTCATCACTGTGTGAGTTCTTAAAGACATATAATTGGTCTTGTAATATATGCCCTTATGACTTTAGACTGTGTCAAGATGTTGATGGTTAATGTAGGCTACTTTGGCATGTTGACAGTCATGAGAGATTCGACCTTATGGAGCAATACTGGGAAAGTTATTAATTTGAAAACCAATTGACATTAGGGCAAAGGAAGAATATTTGAATTATGATCATGTACAATACTTATTCATCAACAGGTTATGGCGCTTTTAGAAAAGTAACATAATTTTAAATATAATACACAAAGTGTGGAGGTATAAGTATGCTCTGCGAGGGATTATAGATACTTTACCTAACATAATCAAATAGTTCTAGGTTTTACTGAGTCTTTAATTAATTTTCTCTATACTTAGAGGTTCATGTCTCCATGCTGGCCTTAATTGGTTTCTAGTATAGTGCTCCTGAATTTCGATAGACTCGGTGGTCACACCATTCATTTGTCTGTATGATTAAATTCAATAACAATGTTAAGGGATGAAATATGCAATGTCTTCCTCGTCATGTGGGAGTGGGAGACGTTGGCATATACGATTGATGGCTATCCCCCATAACAATAACCAATATTCAAAGTCAAATATAATAAGGTAATTGTTGTTAGTTATCATAGGATAAAACATGTTATCCCAATCATCCTTATCTGCCTGATCAGCTTTTTTTCTATAAGTACATATAAAGCGTACTTAAAAAAACTATTGAGTGACTAACTAAAATACAAAGTCTGAAAAGTGACTGAGTGGTAGCTTATTGGATAATCACAATCTTTCACTGTTGATTGAGCAAAGACATTTGAATCGGTGGAATCAAGTTGAACCTCTTATAGATTCAACATACAGTAAGTTAGGAACATCGTAAAAGCATCCTCCATTTGTTGCTTTTATCGTTTATAGTAAGTTGTTTGTAAATTCTTCAGAGGACGACTATGAAATGAAAGAAGCAATATCTACTTTCTAAAAATCTACCTTAGTTATCATCTCTTAAACTTAAAAGCGTGGTAAGTAGCTAGGACTCAAGGTTGAAAAGAAGGAAATAGGTTTATTGAGAGTGAAAGGACTTAAGGAAGGTAGAAAAGGGCCTTTGTCCATCATTGTAGAGATCTTTGAAGTAACTCAAGCTCTTCTTCTACTGAATTTTAGGAAATCTAATAGAGATACATTGAAATATCAAGAGACAATGAAAGAGGATAAGAGCGGAAGTAATTGGAACATGTTTCACAACATCTGTAGCTACAAAAATGAAGGTTACCTGCCCAAAATACTCATGTCATTTTATGTTTATGCAACATTTTCTGTTTTATATGAGTATTATATTCCAATTTGTTGTATTTGGTATGTTCTGGTTTATTATTTTTTCTAAAATCAATTTATGACATTTTGTGTCTACTTTAAGATTATATCGTTTATTCGCTATATTGCATTTAATTACTATACAATGTAGTTTTGAAAGTTTTGGTTTCTGCAAGATCTATTTGTAAAAATAGGGTTTAAATTTCATATTAATGGCATTTATAAAAGTTCATAAAAATCTTCAAATAAATAAACTCTAAGCTTCTAGACTTAGTTAAATAGTATTAAGATGAGATGGTCTATCAAATCTCTAAATTCTTTAATTATATTATATTAAAAATTCTTTAGAAAGTAATGTTTTAAAAACTATGATATAATACGTTAAAGTTTAAAAAGTTTAATCAGCATTAAATTATCTGGGAGATGGAGATAACTATATAGTACCAATGAGAGTCAACAAAATTGATTTTTTAACATTTGACGGTACTGGGGTAAGAAGTTGGAGTCAATGTGAGTAGGTTTTTATAAAATATGAAATAAAATTAAAAAATTTGAAATATAATTAAAAGATAACATTCTTATCCATTAAATAATTCAAAGTTTAAATGAAAAAGATTGTTAAATAAAAATTAACTTATTTATTTTATAAGTACTTAATAATTTATGAAAATTAATCGCTTAATTAATAAATTGATCAGTTTTTATTAATAAACATTATTAAAATAAAACTAAATTAAAAAAATAGATAACTTAAAATTTTTATGATTAAATTAATGGAAGTGATTGAATGTTCTAATATTCATACAAAATCTAAAATGGGAATTTTTTTTCTTACTTCTTGCTCCTCAATTTGGAGGATACTCATCTTTTTTCACCCTGTGTCTCGTAGTAGTAATTGACTCAGTTGAGCATTCGCTTACCAACGGTGACCGGAATACACGGTTTCAAATGTTTGTACAACGATTCCAATGGGCATCCAAAACCCTAACAAGAAACCCCATATCTCAATTCCTCTACCTCTCTCGCATCACTAACCATTCATTCTCTCATGATCCATATGACCCTCCTTTTACTCCCCTCTCCAAACCCACAAAAACCACCAATAAGCCTCTCGACAAAAACAAGAACTCTATTGTCATGGTAACAAGGTCTACTCAACAAGAATTAGGAGCTAGCAGGAAACCGCCATTGAACTCTGACCTCTCTTTTCACTTCAGATACACGTATTCGGAGTCCAATCCAGCGGTCGATCCA
The DNA here is from genome assembly GCA_027568895.1 of Erythroxylum shatona. NCBI lineage: Eukaryota > Viridiplantae > Streptophyta > Magnoliopsida > Malpighiales > Erythroxylaceae > Erythroxylum > Erythroxylum shatona. The sequence continues at coordinate 25,436,061 of JAOSBK010000005.1, read as the reverse complement.
ATTGGGTACCGTGAGCCGAAACGATTCTCTCCGTTCGGGCCGGGTCGGCTCGACAGAAAATGGACGGGCACAGCTGCTTTGGCTCCGCAGGAGGTAGATGAGGAGAAGGTAAGAGTGGAGAGGAATCGGATTCTTGGTGATCCACTTACAGATTGTGAAGTGGAGGAGCTTGTGGAACGATATCGGCATAGCGATTGTTCAAGACAAATCAATCTGGGTAAGTTGTTTCTAAAATGAACTTAGTGCAGCTATCTAACTAATAAAGATTGCAGCTTTTCTGTTTGTTTATGGCGAAGGTTGCATCTTTTTCTTGTTGTTTACAGTAAAGATTGTTCTGTGGTTAAGCAGAGATATCAGTATGAAGAAACAGCCTTTTAAGGACTCTTGACATAGGTTGACTTTGTTTATCATTTATTCTGTTACATTATTTTGATTGTGGTTGGCAAAAAATTGGCTTCAGTGATAGTTTCATATTATGCTAGGGAAGGGAGGAGTAACTCACAACATGTTAGATGATATTCATAATCATTGGAAACGAGCTGAAGCGGTGAGGATCAAGTGCATGGGAGTGCCAACTCTTGATATGGACAACGTCTGCTTCCACCTTGAGGTTGGTACTAAACTTATTGCTCTGGAGTTTACTGTTGCTGTGAAGTGTTTTAAGGATGATATCATCTGATATGATTATAGTTGTTCCGGTAGGACAAATCTGGTGGCAAGGTTATATATCGGCACAAAAATGTGCTTCTTTTATATAGAGGTCGGAACTATGATCCCAAGAACCGACCTGTAATTCCTCTGATGCTGTGGAAGCCTTATGCCCCAATTTTTCCAAAGCTCGTAAAGAACATAGCCGACGGGCTGACATTTGAAGAAACCAAAGAAATGAGGGACAGAGGACTGAAATCTCTTCCCTTGATGAAACTTAGTAAGTGAATACTTGAGGCTTGATTGGCAAGTTCTTGTTATTCCATTGTGAAATTGGAAGGCTGTTGAAAAATGAAATCAAATCCATGGTGTTGGTTGTGGATGTTCAGCCAGGAATGGTGTTTACGTGAATGTAGTGGAGAGAGTAAGGGAAGCCTTCAAGACTGAAGAGGTTCTCAGGCTTGACTGCAGCTATGTGGGCACCAGCGACTGCAAAAGGATTGGTGTAAAGCTAAGGGTACTCCTCTCACAATTTTAGTTTATGATTGCGTGTATTTTGTGAGGAATTAACAAATTTCACGAATAGCTGATGATAACTTCCCCCTTCTCCACAACGGCAGGATCTGGTACCCTGTGTTCCAATTCTATTTAAAGATGAGCAGATTATAATTTGGAGAGGCAAGATAGAAGAAGAAGAGACCTTGTCTACTTCATGAATGGCTTATGAGTTCAACAAGACCGATTCCTGCTTCGCTAGTTTGCCTTGGTGACTGAGTTGAGTTCATCCGGGAAGCTGATGGTCAGAATGTATATTATTTAATGGGTGGAATCTCAATGCATCATGTTGTGATTGATTTTAGCATATGGTCATGGTCTTGAATGGTATGTAATTAAATGAATCCAAGTTATTAACAACAAAGGGTGTATGACAGTGGCTGCAGCTAAAGGTTCATGGCTATCAACCCATTAAGCAGCATTGCCCCTGCCCCTGGACCCTTGGTCTCAATCAAAGCGCATCAAGATACAAAGAGAAGTTTGTCTAGACATTTTTACTAAAGGGGTTACCATTAAATGAACCAAGCAAAACCTAGAGCCACCTGCTTGTTAAATCGATCTTAAATGTTGATGACATGTGAATGAGGTTATGTTCTTTCTGTGCCTTTTCCTTTTACACTAATTGGATGCCAACAGACCTAAAAAGCTTTATTCACTCTACATTGTTTCACATTTCACACCTCATGCCTATCTTTGGTCTCCTTTTCAGGAAAACTAGGACGAATACCTCAGTAAAGCTCTCCCTTCTCTCAACCAAAAGCCATCCACCACCGGTTCTGATATGTAATATTGTCTTCTATTGGTTTTGCTTATATGCTCCGTTATGATTCTGCAACATATATTAATTAATCTACGGGTTCCTAAGATGGCGTTGAGAATGATAGGATTTGCGTTTACTGTTGAGCAGACAAACAGTATAGTAATTAGTAATCTATGGTTGACTTGAAAATTTGAGTCAAACTTTATGGGTTGATTATTTACCCCTTTTCTTTTCTTAGAATTTTGATCGTTCTTTCAGCTTTGATCGGCTATGTTTTTCTTTGCAAAGCTTGGGTTTACTTCTAGGCTTAGGGTTTTTAATTCTTTAAAAGAAAACTCCTTAATAAAATTAGGTATAAGTCTCAGGTTTTCAAAAAAAAAAAAAACTTAACGTAAACCTAAAGTTTTTTATTTACATGAACAATGCATATATTTTATTTAGTGTTTTGTTTGATTTTAATACTAAATTACTTTATTTTATTCATTTTTAATATCTTTCAAGTAATTGTACAAATTGAAATCTATGATGTCATAGGTAGACAAACATATTTAAGTGCAGAAACTTT
>JAOSBK010000005.1:25397808-25409380 GCA_027568895.1 Erythroxylum shatona | reverse complement strand
ACTTATTAAGGTGTTTTAGGTGATGTTAAAAGATGTATTATATATAACAATGAAATAAAAGAATACCAAGATATGTTTCATTAGATATGACTTGAAAAATCTTATTCATGAGTTTAAAAAAAAATTAGGGAGCATTGATAAATCTAAAACAATGATAAAGAAAAATCATAATGCCTCTTATAAGCCTTGAAGGCAATCCTGCTAACATCTTCCAGTTAAACTCTATTTGATGATACAAATGTCAAGTCAGGTTTAAAATACAAACTACAACTATAGAGCTTATTAAGAAACCCTTAATTAAGGGAATACGGAATTTTTCCTTACAATGTGCTTGTTAAGTTCTCTATAGTCTAACACATTCACAAGATATTATCTTTCTTCTTAAATAACACCACCAGGGGAAGCGTGTGGAGTAATATTATGTTGAATAAACCTTGTTTCATCAATTCCTACATTGTAATCTCAACAACATCCTTATATACTCCAAAATATAAGTGCTTGTTAGAGAATAAATTTACTAAACTAGCCCGACTGTGAAGATCCCAAGTGGAATATTACTTATGTTTATGAATTTTCTCATTATGATAGTTGTATCATTAATCTTTAGAGTTAAGATTACCAAAGTGGAATTCCTATGTTCCATTGTAATTCTTTGACTAAAGTAAACTTAAATTTGAAATCATTTTTTAAAATATTAATTATAAATTAATTACTAATTAGCAAGAATGAGCATAATTGGATTTAAATATAGTAAATACTAATTCCATAATCTATGTTCAACTTGAATATTAGATGAGAAAATGATTAAATTATATATTATAATCATGCAGAAAATAGGTTAAGTCAAACCACTTTGACATTTCTAATGTTTGAGTAGTCATGACATTATCACTAGATGTCAATCTTGATCTAAGATTATAAATTATTTACTTAGAGAATTAAATATAAATTAAAAAGGTTTCAATTTTTCTTATTTTAATTATGAATTATAATTATAATTTATAATCATTGTCAATATATTATAAACTTAATGGGTCACACATAAATAGCAGTTGAAAAATCAATTTAAAATAATTTGGACTTAATTTTAAAGAAACTTTAAAATTCAAATATGAGATATTTGATTTCATTATAATTATAACTAAAGTTAGAGATTAATTATAATTACAATTTTAATTTTAACTAAAAAGAAACCTTAGATCATTTTTTATAAATAGGAAAAGATACCAAAGAGCTAACACTCTTTTTTTTCCTCTCAAATATTTTTCTTTTCTTTACTTTGTGAATATTATTAGAAGCTAAACATATGAACAAACTATGCTTAATAGTTTAAGAAGAAAATTTCTAGAAGATTTTAAATTGAATATGCTTTAACCTTCTTATTTATGATTAATGTTTTCTAAATTATTCAATTAAAGAGATCCAATCAGAAAATTATAAAATTATTTTTTTGCCATACTCACAATTTGATCACAATCAATTTTCTAATAGTGGTATTAGAGCCTTCTTTAATTGTTTAACTTGGTTAAAGTTACTTGATATATATTGATTTGATAAGTTTTAAGGTTTAAAACATTATTTTATAGATTTGTCTAAGGCTTAATTAAAAGGGTTTATAGAAACTCAATCATGCCTCTGAAAAACAATGGCTTTATGTGTGTTTCTACTTTTATACTTTCATTGAATCACATTCCCTCCTTTTAATTTTTTTAAAAATTGTGTGAATATGGTCTTTATTATTTGTGTTTCATATAAACTTATCACATGCTTATGTTGTTTATGGAAAACATCTTACACGTCTTCCTTTATTTTAAAATTTATAAAAACGCTGCTGAACCTAAAAGGCCAAATTTTTGTATAATTCATTCCTTTTATCACATAATATTCCAATTAAACATATATTATACAATTAGTGCCTACTCTATTTAAGTTCAATCATATTAGTTTTCTATGATTAGTAATTGATTATATTAATGACATTTGAAAACTTTTTTTAAAGTATCATTTCACCTTATCTAAGAATTTCTCAAAGTAATACTAATTTAGAATAACAGAACATTTTCCCTTATTAATTTACGATGATGAATCTTATATTGATCACTTAAGTACCTTCATATAGTTCATACTATATCTAATGACTATAAATTGAGTTACCCATATCCAAGACATGTCATAAGTAGAATCAAAACATAAAGATTCTTATATAAGATAATTTAAAGATCTCAAGTTAAAAGATCACTTGTATAATTATCATAATTAGAATTTTCATAGACATTTAAGTAATATTCCAAATGGAATTCTTATATTGGTTTAATTTAATGAACTTATTATATAACAAGCACTCACATGTTTGTGAAGTATCTCCATAATTTAGTATATGAGATTAACTACTTTTTTGAGAAACTATAAAGGATATGTGGTCTGTTTTAGTTGCACATTTTAGAGTTACCTTAATACCTAAGTGAGATTACTTATTATCAAGTTTAACTCATAAGAAGTGATCATACCATATAATAGAAAAGCACGTGAGATATATGTGAAATATGTTAAGTAAGTTGTTGGATGTTAGTCATGAGTTATTATATAAGTAGCAAGCGCAAACTGTGATCCATTCACTACCTCAGAGTTAAAAGCATATGAAGATGCATCTAACTCGCAATAAAAGCATCAAGACAATGGAAGATGGTATTAAACATCTCATACTAGAAGAAGAACATCTTGAAGCTTCCAAAATGTCCTTTTAAGGTATATATAGTTGGTCCTAGCACACATTAAGCTAGGGACAAAAAGAATAAGCATCATGGTGGGCCCAAATAGAAAAAAGGTAAGAATAATATCCACTATACTAGCGATTCCAAGAAGGCGAAGTGGAAAACATGGAAAATGAAAACCTCCTCTAAAAAAGTAAAATACGAAAAGAGGTGCTTTGATTATGGCAATAAAAGTCACTTTTCTCACGTTTGTATCAAGCTTTAAAATGTATAATCTTATTGTATAGACATTTATTTTGTGAATATCTCTTACTTTGTTTTTCTAACTGACTCACATCTTGTATGGATTGTAGACTTAAAAACAACCAAACATATAGCAAAAGATAAAGATGCCTTTATAAAATTCTGGAAAGTCCCACATGGAACATGATAGATCATATAGGAGACAACTCAAAAGTTATTATGCAAGGGATTGGAACATGTGAACTAGACATATGTGGTGATTGATCCATAATCCTACATGAAGTGTCGTTTACTTCGAAGATTCATCAAAATCTTATTTCAATGTTAATATCGATTAACTTTGGTTTTTATGTAAATTTCCACAATGGTGGCATGAATTTATGTCTTAAAACCATTTATTATTGTCATGGATTTAGGTTGGATAGTTTTATTATCTAAGATATTGCTCATTCAAATAATAACATAAGTATTCCTTATTTACATCCTCGAGTAATTTTAATGACGATGTAATTTTATAACATGTTATGCTATATCACATTGGTCAATATTGAATAAGTCGATTAGTTAAAGAAGGCCTCTTAAGTTATTTACATAAAGTAGATTTACCTATTTATGAACATTACCTAGCTAGTAAAATGGAAAAAATCCATTTAAAAAAGAACACAAGCTTCCCCTCCATTGCAGTTAATTTATTATGATATATATAGTCCAATAAATGTAAAGATGTTATATAACTATGTATATTTCATTAACTTTATAAATGAATATCCTTAGTATAGTCATGTCTATTTGTTTTTTCATATATCAGAAACATTGAATTATTTTATAAAGTATATAAATTTGATAGAGAATCAATTAGATCAAGAAATAAAAGCAATAAGAACTGATTAGGGATAAGAATGCTTATTTGGTATGCTCAAAATATGATGTGATGAAAAAGGAATAAAAAAATAACTAACTATTCCTCAAACTCCACAACAGAATGGCATTAGATAAAGATGGAATATAGTGTTACTACAAATGATCAAGTCTATAGTGGCATAAGTAAATTTATCAATCACCTATTGAGGTGATGCTTGCTTAAAACCACTTATATACTTAATTAAGTTCCCTCAAAATTAGTTATGGACATTTAATATAAGTTATAGACAGGTAGAAAATCTAATATGAAAAACATATGGCCATACAAGTGTGGTTCTACATTTATGATCTTTCATATAAATATGGAAAACTAGGTCCATGAGGGAAGAAAAGTATCTTTATTAAATATTCTAAACAATTAAAATGATTTGTGTTTATAGATGAATAAGGTATTGAAGGAGTAACTGAATTTGAATTACAAGATATCACATTTTTAGAAAATAACTTTCTAAAGTGTGTTGAAATATGAAAAGACTTATGTTTACATTAGACTCTTGATTAGAATGATTCTATTATGAGAAATTATGAAGAGGGAATGTATCTAAGAGGGAGCAGTATAGGATTGAAGTATTAACCTAAGGTCCATTATGGATATAACCTACTGTATTTGATCCAAGTAAAAGTAATCAGGACATGCATGAATTTTATTCTCATCAACCTCTTTATGTACAAGTAATCGTGGAATAACTTCTCGATGTCATTTTAAGATAAAAGGATAAATTCACATGATTATCCAATAAGAAGAGGATAACCTAAGGAATATATATAAGGCTCTTACTAGTCATGCCAAAGCAGAATGGATGAAATAAATGAAAGAAGAAATGGCTTCTTTAAACTCAATTTAAGTATAAGATTTGGTTAACCTCCATAATGAGCATAAAGCTATTAGAAATAAATGGATTCTGAAAATAAACAAAAAAATGATGGAAGTATCAAAAGATATAAGGTATATTTTGCGCAAAAGGGTGTACATAATAAGTGGGAATTGATTATAATCAGGCATATTCATTTGTTGTGCAATTTGCTTCAATTCATCAAATTTGGCTATAGTAGCCAGTTTGAATCTTGAATTACATAAAAATGGATGTAAATACTGCTTTTTCTAAATGGAGAATTAGAAGAAGAAATCTATATAGAAAAACCTATAGTTTTTATTAAAAGCGGAAGGTTTGTTATTTATTAAAATTAATTTATGATGAAGTAGTTGTCAAAATAGTAGTACATTCCTTTTTATAACATAATGATTTCATATGATTGATGAAGACCATTGTGTATATATTAAGAGATCTAAAGATGAAATTTTGATTTTATCTTTACATATCGTTGACATTTTGATTGCTTATAATGATTATGAGTTTGTTAAGCAAATCAAAAATTGATTGGCATCCAAATTTGAGATGAAAGTCATAAGTGAAACTGCATATATTCTTGGGGCAAAGATTTCAATGGATCCTTTAAAAAAAATATCATTTTCTCAAGCGACCTATATTCAAAAGATTCTAAAACGATTTTGTATGCAAGATTGCAAACAAATTTATAATCATATTGCTAAAGGTGAAGGACTCAATAAGAAATTTGTCCATCAACATCGTAAAAAAGGGAATAAATGAAGTATTTCAATGTAGTTAGAAGTCTCATATATGTCATATCAATGTCAATTATTTGTCACATTGTTAGAATGGTGAGCAGTTATCAATCAAATATAGGACATGGACATTGGAAAGTATTAAATAGCATATTGAGGTATTGTGTTATCAACTTAACTACCTACATTTACAAAGGTATCAAATGATCACTATATCTATCATAAGTTGATAGATGAGAATTTAGGGAGATGAATTTAAGAATAAACTAGCCAAAGGTAAAAGATTATGTATGTTTGAACCAATATCTATATGATATTACAATAATGAAAGACATGCGCTCTAAATGAAAAGGAGTTAATGTTGTAGTACATGACTCTTATCATGTGCATAAAAATGATTGTGAAAAGGGATCAAAATAAGTCATAAGTTCTCAACCTACATTGTGTGAGACCCTAAAAGTTAATATATCCTTATGACTCTTATCTAATTCCTAAGAATTAAATTTAAAAGAATGTTATCATAAGATCATGTGTAATATAATCTTATAGGACAATTCTAAGAAAACAAACTAAATTCAATTTGAAAGAAATTAGAATGAAAGAAAGTCATTTTTTTAGTGACTCATAAAATGTGTATTTAAGGATGACCCCCGTCTCTTAGTCAAAAAATTAAATAAAATTGCAATACAATAAAATAAATGATATCAAAGGAGGTTAAAATACAATGGCCGCATTTTGTGAATGGCTTATCAGCCAAAATTTAACTGATTGACCATTTTAGCTTATTAACTATGTTAAACAGCTACCTGTTGTGTTTGGTGATTCAGCTGATTGGGTTGACTAATTGAACCCAATCAGCTGATTTTCAAAAAGCTCAGTAGAACTAGCTCTTTGCCTTCAGCTGATAAAAAATGATGAAATACCCACAAACACCGACAAAAAAAGTTTTGGATAGATTTTTCTCTCTTTTTTCTTTAAACGTCTTTTCTCTTCACAAACTTTTGTTTTGATCACGATATTCTACCAGCGTTTGATCTTCTACTCCTTCGTTCTGACCATGATTGTGTCGTCAAAAAAGAATAACCACAAACCTAAGAGGGTGTTGGCTCCTAAGACGATAGGCGATTAATGCCCATCATTAAACGTTATAGATGACGATGAAGCTTCCAGAAAAAGGTGGTATAAGATGCCATTGAAGGCCCCACCATGTTGAGCTTCATGAGATGGAGTTAGTTGCTGTAGTTTAAATTGGAGCGTGGCGACTGGAAGAGCACGAGGTAGTGGTAGTCTTAGAGGTTACACAGAGAAGGGGAAACGTGGGAAGCAATTTGTGATAGATGTAAATAGTAACTTAGGACTAAAAATCTCCTAACTTTATTTGTCAAATCAAGCTACTATATGTTGATAATGTAGGCAAATTGTTTTGTTAAGCTTTTGATTTTTTTAAAGACTTAATTTCAATTAAATGAGTTTAATTGAAGTTAAGTAATTTTAAATTCTTAATAAATTTTAAAAAATGTTTTTAATTATTTCAAAATTGTCTTCCAAGTTAATTTTATTAGGAATGTTTTAGAAGTTAATTTAATTTTTTTAATTTAATTATACCCTTTTTTTTTAAATCATATTTTTATAAGTCATTTTATACATAAACAACTAATACTAAACAGTTAATTTTATCAAACACCAAATGACACATAGCTAATGCAATCCGTTGATCAAATCAGCTGGTATAATCAACTATCAGCTAATAGCTGATAAAATCAACTAACAACTAATTGCCAATATATGACCTGAAATATATCATATCAAATCCACTAATAAATATATGACAATAACTTCTCGTTGTATCTCGTTAGTGATAGGATAACATCTATAAAAATTCAGTCGACTAAACCCACGATGCGTGGATAGAAAATAATAGTTATAGTCTATTGTCAGATATTTGTGTTCCAACTACTAAAGGTTGATTGTAATTTTGAATTAAACCATATAAATATCAAATTAAATTTGAAACTAATAAATTATCATAAAACATTTTAGATTGGATAAGTGACCACAAAATTTACTCTACACATAATATTAACAAGTGATGCATATCAGATCTTAGACTTTGCGTTTAAATTTCTTACACCTATCGCAGATTGTTTCATACCATATTTACACTAGACAGGAGATGCAGCCATGCTAATGCCCTAAGAGAATCTTACGTCGCTCGTCTCTTTTGTCAGCAATGCATCCTGAACTGATCAACGAGGTTATCCAGGTTTCATCAGATCTAACAGGTTCATCATCATCATTCCTGTGCCAGCTCCAATAGGCATGAGTCGAATTAACAATTTTGAGCTCCCCATGGCCAAAACTTGCTTCGCGGAAGGCTGACCACTCTGGCTGTGGCTCTTTGTATCTACGGACACGCACATCACAGAGTTAGTCTTACAGAATAAAATATCAACCAACAAAAGATCAGGCCGTTACTTCACCCTGAATTAATCACTATCTATTTTTTCTCCCTTTTGGTCCTCATACTTGCATTCCTACCCAATCAATGGTGCAGGATTTTATGCAAACACAAGAACAATATGGGACAATATTGCGCTTTTCACTGAGCAAGGTGGCCTGGTGCTTTATATATTCTTTAAACTTTTACAAAGATAATGAACCATCCAAAACATACAACTACCTAAGACTTTCAAAAGTTGATAACTAAGCAGTAGTTTAAACAATGAAACCATATAAATCTACCATCAACTTGATTGCTGGTAATCTTGAATTCTCAAGAGTGTCAGGTGAGAAAAATGATAAGATATTCAATTTCTACCACAAACATGAAATACTCAAGTTACGTGCAAATTGTGAATGCTCCAAGAAATGGGACATACTTGCGAGCTAAACCTTCTCTATTTCCCCCATCACCAATGGTTATATGAACCGCACCACAAGGATCATTTCTTCCATTATTCACACGTAGCTGTCAAAAAAGCAGCAGATAATAGTAGCCACTTTCTATTATATGAAAAGGAAAAGGAAAGTAAGATGGCTCCATACTGTTCGTTCATAAGCATGCACATGGCCAGCAAGTACTATATCAGCACTGGCAGCATAAAGTAGTGGCTCCATGGCTGCCATCATCCCATCCCCTTCACATTTATGGGCCTCATTACTATTATACCATGGTACATGGAATAGAACAATAAGCCAAGGAGTCTTCTTCCGGTCCACCTCTGCAAGATTTGCCTGCAGATCAAGAGTCAAATCGAGATCCATCATTTGAACAAATGAATTGAGGTCAGAGAACAGTGAGTTCTATCCTCTCATAGCTCTGTTTAGCTAAGAATTGACCAGGAAAAAGGAAAAAGAAAAAAGAAAAAAGAAAAAGAAATGTCCAGAGCCTAATCTGACATAATATATCTAGCTAGAAATAGAGTACAGAGGTCTAGATAACCAGATACATCATTATGAAATCTTCAGTTAACGATATAGTTTAATAGGGGACACAGATCAAATGTTCTTATTTTAGAGATACAACCAAAGGAATTAAGATAATTATCTAGTTGCCAGCACTTCTGCTTTTACACGATATATCTTCAGAACAGTACACAAAAATAATAGACCCTAAAGCAATCAAACATTCCTGATTTCACTCTAACATGAAACATGATTTAACATCCGTTTAGGAATCAATTCAACTCAGCATCGATAAACAAGTGGCAAGTTCCCACATGGAGGAAAAGGTCAGAATTCAAAAACAGAGAATCTCCCTAACCTTGAGCCAGTTATATTGATTCGAGAACTCATCATAATCTGTATAGGAACCAAGCATGATAATATGAGCTCCTGCAACTTCAAAAGAATAGTAAAGATTTGAATTTGATCCACTTTCCTCAAATGGCATCTTCCATCTAGAATTATAGGATTCAAACCCATGCTTGAAAAATGGTATACTTTCTTTTTCATGATTTCCTTCTGTTACCATCCACGGCCTTGCACTGGCTAGAGGCTGAACCAAATTGCCAAACGTGTCCCATCGATGCTGAATGTAATCAGCATAAGAAAGGTCCCCAGGAAGTAGATGAACATCATATTTACATTTGTCAATGTGGTTTAGGGTTGATTCAGTCCAGCCAGTCTGCCCCAAATCTCCAGCCACAGCAAAAGTAATGGGTAAATGAGCTGGTGGTGTCTTCAGCTGGAACTCAGGTCCTTGTCCTCCACATTGGTAGAAGTAAACTGTGTTAGGTTTTAGTGGCCCAATCAGGGTGTGGTGTATTTTTCCAGAGCTGTAGAGTAGATAATTATAGGACGTGCTCTCTCCTAAAGATGTTGCACTGTATTTCCCTGGAGAAGTTCCATAGTCAACTATGGAGGGAGCAGATTTATCTTCAGTGATCCATGAGACTCGCATGTGCTTGTCTCCAGCCAAGGAGATGTGAACCTGCAGTGAGTGGCCAAGCACAATAGAAGTGAAGGCCATCAGAACCAATCATGAAGGACCATAAGATGAGAACCATCGTATTGATAAGTAATAAAACGAAAATTGGTTATTACAATTTGCGTTTGGCAAAAACTGCTAGAAGTGTAGCAGAATTTTTTCTCAACTCATCAAGTTAAATTACCCACATCTCATATCCATGACCATGTCCTAGGACCCAAAAAGTTACACTCTTCCATCGCAATAAAAAGGGAAAAGGACAACAAAAACAAACAAACATCCAAGTTGATTCTCAATGAATCAAAAAAAAAAAAAAAATCAAAACCATGAATGATTGTCTACTTTCCCCTAAGACAATGAAAATTAAGAAAGATTATGATCACCAGATACTCTGCAACATTCATTTTCAATTATCACTTGAATAAGTGAACCTAGGGAACTTTGTTTTTTCTGTTTCGTTGCTCTCTTTTGCAGAATTATTACGAGACAAAACAATCAAGCAGCCGCATAGTTACAGGAAAAAAAGCAGGACCCATATCCGATCATAACATGATCAAACAGTTGAACACAAAATAATGACCAAAAAAATAGATTTTATAACGGAAAACAAACAAAGAAAATGGGGTTTTCACCTGCTGAGGATGGGAAGAGGGCTTTGGGTTCCATGGGAAACGGAGAGTTTTGCTAGGTGGGGGTCTCACATAATCACCTGTGACAGTTGCAAAAGAGATTAAAAGCACAAACGTTGAGCTTGTCACGAACAATTTTGAGTCCATCAAAAGTTGAATCCTGGAGGTTAGATTGCAACAACTGAGTGAGAAGACACAGGATTTCTTGTTTCTGTCTCGTCTTAAAGAGCTAAGCTTTTGAATCCTGTGGGTTTGTAGACAGCAACAACTGACTGAAAAACCAGAGTGAAGACACAGGATATCTTGCTTCCGTCTCTTCTTAAAGAGCTAACATTCCACCCAAAATGTCAAGAATGGGACAAATGGGAAATTCGGACAAGAGAATATTTATCTTGTTTTTACTCATTTTCGGTTTGTAATTTACTGTGGATATCATTAAACTGAAAATAGTAATACTAATTTCTCAATTAAACACACGTTTACGTAGCGTATTATGTATCGCAGTATTTAATTACTGTCATAACTTATTTTTGTCATGATTCTGTGTCATAGAAGCATAAATTTTTTGTTCCTTCTAAAATTATAAAATAAGATTTCTTGCTCATGTGATAAAAATAAAACATGTAGCAATTTTCAAAAATACTTCTCCTTTATATAAGCAATTATTATTATTATTATTATTATTAAATATTCATATAAATTTTCTACTTATTATTAAATTTATCAATTATTATTATTATTATTATTATTATTATTATTATTATTATTGTTATCATTATCATTATTATTATTATTATACAAAATTAATTATCTTATTATTATTATTAATTTATTATACGAACTTATTATTATTATTATTATTATTATTATAAATTTTGTACCTATTATTATTCTTATTATTATTCACAAAAACATAAATTTTGTACTTATTATTATTATTATTATTACTATTATTATTATTATTAATTATTGTTATTATTATTATTATAAATTTTGTACTTATTATTATTATTATTATTATTATTATTATTATTATTATTATTATTATTATTAT
>JAOSBK010000005.1:25370690-25381778 GCA_027568895.1 Erythroxylum shatona | reverse complement strand
GTCCCATGGTTTAAGAATCAAGTCATTTGAGTGACTAGAGAAGAAGTTATGGTCAGAAGAAAAAGACAGAAGATAGCGAAACACAGAAGATAACAAAAAGACAGAAGGAAGGGAAGAGTTGTTATAACTTTCCCTATAGAAATCAGATTAAGGCGTTCTTTATTTGGTTCAAAAGAGGACTTCAAGATCTACAACTTTCATGAAGACCTCGAAGACAAATTCTATTTTCTAAAGGATCGAAAATGGAACAGAAGATATGGGTGAACAGTAACCCAGAAGAAGCGAAAGGCAAAAGGAACAAAACACAAAAGATACGAAAGACATACAATACAAAGGCAGAAGAAGTGTATCGTCAAAACACAGAAGATATACAAAATACAGACGATACAAAAGACAGAAGAAGTGTATCGCCAAAACACAGAAGATATACAAAACACAGACGATACAAAAAACAGAAGAAGTGTATCGTCAAAACACGGAAGATATTTGTGCACAGTAATACAGAAGAAGTTTGTGTGTAGTAACACAGAAGAAGTTTATGCACAGTAACACAGAAGAAGCAAAAATATAAAAAGAACAAAACTAAGACGAAGCGAAGTCTTAGGCGGAGTAAAACACAGAAGGAGATGACGTCATCAATGATGTCATCACATAAGAAGCAAAAATACAGAAGATACAAAAACTAAGAAGAAGAGAGACTTCTTTAGACGAAGAAAAATACAGAAGAAGGTGACGTCATCAATGACATCATCACAGAAGAAGCAAAAATATAGACGATACAAAACTAAGAAGAAGCGAGGCTTCTTCAGACGTCCAAATTTCTACAATTTCTGAGGAGACAAATTTCTCTCATCTAACCTAGATTAATCCAGATTCTCCCTCGAATACAGAATATGAATTTTCTACATTCATTCAATGTACTGCACCCCATTCTCAACTTTATGACAAACTTGAGATTCTTAAAAATTGAATTTAAATTCGATATTTTCATAAGAAATGTAACCATAGGTTCCTAGTTTAATCCCATTCAGGAATCCTCTCGTTTGGAAAATGAGAGAATAACTATGGTTAATAGATCGAAGCTCAGTCTACTTCTCATTTTCAATCAAAACACATCTATAACAATTCTACCCGGAAGTTGTCAATGGATGCATGTACAATTATTTTCATGTGTGTAAGGATTAAAAATCCACATACGTGTATACTGACACTTTGTTGAGCATGACATGCAATTTTTTTTCTAACTCTCACATTGCTATTCTCTCCATTAGAGAAATCTAAATTCTAATCCTTAATATGGGGGCGGGATGTTACAATATTGATAGGTTGTAGTGTCCAAAATGGAGAGAATGTATCGAGATTCTATGCCAAACATTGGAGGTATGTTAATCTTATTATGTACTTAATGCTCTAAATAAAATTTAGATCTTGGCTTTGTGATTATAGATGATTGCTTTTGTGAATAACATAATATTTATGAGGAAAAGCAACAAAATGTGCAACCTTTATCAAGCGGTCTACCATAACCCAGATTGTTGTCTTCCCACAAGAGCTTGGTGAGTGGGTAATAAAATCCATTGTAATATCGTTCCGTATTTTTGATGGAATTAGAAGAGGCTGCAATGTACAATATGGTTTCTCAGTGAGGGCTTTGTTTTATTGGCATACATGACATTCACTAACTAATTTTTTGTCTTTGTGCATGTTGGGCTAGTAGAAGGATGATGTGAAGTGGTGAAGTTACACATGAATGGCATCCGATGGGAGTGGAATTCGGTAAGTAATTGTTGTTCGAATCTTGTAGGTTTAGGGATGTCAAGTCTGTTATGGTAATATAGGAGGCCTGATAGAATTTTGTCATTAATTTTGTGGACTAGCATAATAAACATAATTTTATACAAACCCAGATTAATTTGATTTAATTTGATGTCAATATAATTGGGCTTGATAATTATCTCTCAAACGTGTCATTGGTCCTGTGTTCATGGGCTTGCTATGATGGGTAAGTTTGGCCTATGTTTTGCAGTGCATAGGAGGCCCTACTGCTAGTCGATCTTAAATACAATCGCCCCATTGAGAATTGTATGTGCTTTTGCTGATTAGGGTTTAGAATAGAATTAGTCAATCATCTACGTCTCCGTCACTTCGCTTCACAGAAAATAATAATGGATTCAATTGTTCCACAATTTTCAGGTATTTGTCTATACAATTTTTGAATCCAGTATGTTGCAATTCTAGGGTTAATCAAGTTTGTTGATTAATTGTGAAATTAATATGTAATTTCGCATTTAGTTTCCTTCAATTGGTATTAGAGCGTGTTAACCCTAATTATGACTGCTAATTTTTTGGGTAATTTCGAGATATATTAATTTTTTATGGAATTTCGTTTTCAATTTTGTTAATTATTTCTGTGAAATAGATTTTTTGTTGTTGATGATTTGTTTCAGTTTAGTGTCAAAGCGTATGGTAAGTTTGTTCAATTTTTTGTTTTCTTTTGAAAGCTCAAGAACTGAAAAACGTAAACCATAACCGTTCCTTTTCGTTTTTTTCTCGAAACTATTCACTAGCTTCTTTTATTAAATTGATTGAGGAGTTTTATAGATCATTAAATTCTGAATCTATTGACATTAATTTCGTTGAAAACGGATCAAAATCGAGCAAGATATAGCCATTTTTCCTAATCGAGTTGCAAACCGGGTCAGGCGACTCGAATACCAGTCAACCGGGAGAGGAAGATGTAGCTTGACTCGGCTGAATGTTCCCCACATGGGGCGGTGGTGCATGGAGGAGCGTGCGGTCGCCTCTAGTGGCCGTTTTTTCCCAAATATTTCCTGTTTGCTTCCCTTGCCCAATTCTATTTTATGATATTTTTCTGGAACTTTTTGAATGCTAGAAATTTTATTTTTATTTTTTCAAAATTTTAAAATTAATAAAAATATAATGTATTCTTCGAATTTTTTCTTGAAAATTTTTATACTTGTTTTTAGTATTATTTGGGCTTGTAGGGTCTTGTGTACTCTCAATGTTATGTAGTTATACACCAAAATTAATTTTGGATGTAATTTATGCATATAATAGTATATTATATGATTATTATGGTTAATTTTGTAAATGTGGTGCTAACTGAACCTATGTGAACAATCTTGGGGAATGTTATCGGACTATTGTCATTCATTTTGTGTAATTGTGAGCTCCCCTATTGTGAGACCAATTATTACAAATTGCTGTTGTGATGTTGTTATTGGACATACATTAGATACTGTGTTAATGATGCACTTACCCTATCAGTTTGTCTTTATCAATGTGGTTTCTAATGTTTTTGTTTAATTCATTAAATTATATCTTTAAAGTTTTCAATATTCTATCGATATTAGCTTTAAGGCATAGTTTAATGTTCTGGGTGATCTGTATTGTAATTTGAGACCTTTAGGTAGGATTGCAATTGCATGAGAACCTAGTTGTGTTGTTTGCCTAAATTTATTAGTTGTTGATACATTTGCTAAATCTCCCTGCTTTGTATCAATTTCTAGCTTTGAATTCTTTAATTTAGCTGAATGGGACCAATTATGAGGATTGGCTTGAATCTTTGAATCTCTTTTTTGGCAGTTTCTAATGATGATGTTGCTCTTATTGAGGATGAGCCTGCACAACCCACTGCTAAGTTTTTCGCTACAGATAAAGCTAAATATGATAAGCGGGTTCATTTTAACAAGGTCTGTTTGATGACCATCAAGTACACAATGGAGAAGACTATTAAAGAGAGCATCACGGAAACTGATAATGCCAATAATTATCTCAAGGCTGTTGGTGAAAAATTTTCAGAAGTTTGATAAGACTGAAAAGTCTAATTACTTATCTTTATTGTCTAAGCTCAAGTATGATGGTGTGGGTGGTGTTTGTGAGCATGTTATGAAGCTTGTGAACTGGTATAACAAGTTGAAGGCCATGAAAGCTGTGTTGGGAGAGGATTATCTGATCTGACAGCTGTTTGAATCTCTTCCATCTAAATTTGATGTCCTCAGGACTACTTATCATGCTCAGAAAGATGAATAGAGCATTGATGAGCTGATTTCCATTCTTAATCAAGAGAAGCATACTATGAAGAAAGGAAAGTCCCACAGTATTGATTACACTTCTCACAAGAGTGGTGACAAGAAGAAATTTTATAGAAACAAACAGAGTAAGTCTCAATTTAAGAAGAAGGGGGAATGATAAACCTGCATTACCTTCTAGGCCTGGTGAGAGTTCTGGTGAGAAGTCCAAGCATGTTTTTAATGGAAGCTGCAACTTTTATCAAGAACATGGGCATAGGTAGCGTAATCGTGTGAAGTTTAAGAACTGGTTGACGAATAATAAAGGTATTCCTCAAATCTTTGTTTATTTTGAATTAAATCTGGTTGATGTTCCTCCTAATTCATGGTGTTTAGACACTAGTGCAACTATTCATGTAACGAACTCATTGCAGGAGTTCAAAAGCAGGGGAAAACCAAATAAAGGGGAGTTGATGGTGCAACTAGGAGATGGATTTAGTGTTAATGTTGAGCACATAGGAGTAGTTTCCTTGAAGTTGAGTAGTGAACATGATTTGCTTTTGAAAGATATTGTTTATGTGTCTTTTATACAAAGGAATTTGATTTCAGTTTCTGTTTTACACAGTTGTGGATACATTTTCCATAAAATCAATAATGATATTGTTTTGTGCTATGATTCTACTGTTGTTGATTATGCAATTATGCATGATGAATTGTTTATGCTAATTGTTAATTCTTCTCGTTTTGACCGACCACCTGATGATGTTAATGTTGTTGTTGGAAACAAACGTGGGAGAGTTACTAAAAAATCGTCTATGTTGGGGTATAAACGATTAGGACATATCTCTAAGGAGAGAATGGAGAGGTTGATTAAGGAAACTATTTTGCATGATTTGGACTTTTCTGATTTTGACACTTATGTTGATTGCTTAAAAGGGAAGTTTACAGCTAAAGTAAGAAAGGAGAAAATGACTAGGAAGGAGGAACCATTACAGATAATTCACACAGACATCTGTAGACCCATTATTCCTATTTCCATGGGAGGCTATAGGTACTTCATCACCTTTATTAATGATTTTTCTTGGTAAGGTTAGATTAACTTGTTGCACGAGAAATCTAAATCCTTGGATGCTTTTAAGTCATTAAAAAATGTTATTGAATTACAACTTGGGAAGCAGATTAAATATGTAAGATCTGATAGAGGTGGTGAGTATTATGATCGGTATGATGAAACTGGAAGAAACCTTGACCCTTTTGCTAGATACTTGCAGGATTGTGGAATTGAGGCGTAATATACCATGCCTAGCACTCCTCAACAAAATGGGATTGTAGAAAGACAAAATCATACTCTTATGGAGATGGTTTGGTGCATGCTTAGTCACTCCACCTTACCAGAGTTCTTGTGGGGAGACACCTTAAGGACTGTTGTTTATGTTCTTAATCATGTGCCTAATAAGTCTATACCAAAGACTCCTTTTAAGCTTATATCAGAAAAGAAGCCCAATTTGAAATATTTTCATGTTTGAGGTTGTAAGGTTGAGGTGAGGATTTATAATCCTCAGCTAAAGAAGCTTGATCCTAAAACTATTTCAGGTTACTTTATTGGTTATTGTACTGGTTCA
The DNA here is from genome assembly GCA_027568895.1 of Erythroxylum shatona. Classification (NCBI taxonomy): domain Eukaryota; kingdom Viridiplantae; phylum Streptophyta; class Magnoliopsida; order Malpighiales; family Erythroxylaceae; genus Erythroxylum; species Erythroxylum shatona. The sequence goes on along the minus strand of JAOSBK010000005.1, from coordinate 25,376,125 downwards.
AGAGGTTCAAGATTCTATTGTCCCAATCATACTACTAGAGTTATTGAATCAGATCGAGTTGTCTATTTTGAAGGGGACATGAAATATAATGAAAGGCATAAATCTCGTGTTGTTAATTTCAGAGAGGATCGTGTTATTGTTCCCACACCTATTATTTTTCATACTGAGGCAATTCAGTCTCCTCTAATTCATGATGATGTTGTTTATCTAGGAAATGATGTTGAAATTCCTCAACAGGTTGGCATTGATATTGAAGTCCCAGATATGGTTGTAGTTCCATTGAGGAGATCTGGAAGGATTCCTAAATCCACCGAGTCTTCTAAATTATGAGATTATTACATTTACTTGGAGCAGCATGAATTCAATTTAGTTGAAGACTCAGACCCAATTTCTTTTCAGGATGCCATTTCTAGTCATTGTAGCTCACAATGGTTAGTAGCCATAAAAGATGAGTTGGCTTCTATGCGTATTAATGGCGTTTAGGATTTGGTGGAACTACCCAATGGTTGTAAAACTGTTGGGTGTAAATGGGTTTTTAAGACTAAACGTGATGCTAGAGGTTAGATAGAAAGGTACAAAGCTAGACTTGTTGCAAAGGGGTATAACTAGAGGGAAGGTATAGACTATAAAGAGACTTTTTCCCCAGTCTCTATTAAAGATTCATTACGCATTGTGATGGCTTTGGTTGCTCATTTTGATTTGGAGCTCCTTCAAATGGATGTGAAAACTGCTTTCCTAAATGGTGATTTGTATGAAGATGTGTCCATGAATCAGCCTGCTGGTTTTGTTGAGAAAGGTAAGGAACATATGGTATGCAAATTGAGAAAATTCATTTATGGGCTGAAACAAGCCTCTAGACAATGGTACTTGAAGTTTGACCAAATTGTTTTCTCCTTTGGCTTCAAGGAAAATGTTGCTGATCAATGCATTTACTTGAAGAATAGTAGGAGAAAATTCATTGTTCTTATCTTATATGTTGATGACATTCTTTTATCCAGTAATGATATGGGTTTTCTTTCTAAGACTAAACAAATGTTGATAGGTCATTTTGATATGAAAGATCTCGACAATGCTTCTTTTGTTCTAGTCATTGAAATTCATCCATGATAGATCTCGTGGCGTTCTTGATTTGCCTCTGAAAAGGTATATTGAAAGGATCTTAAATAGATTCAACATGAAGACTTATAATCCTTACAGTGCACCTATTCAAAAGGGTGATAAACTCTCGAATAACCAATGTCCTCAAAATGATAAAGATAAGTCAAAGATTGAAAAGGTCCCATATGCTTCTGTTGTTGGTGGTCTTATATATGCTCAAGTTTATACACGTCCTGATATTGCTTTTGTTGTTGGTGTACTTGGGAGATACTTGAGCAACTTTGGTATGGGTCATTGGCAAGCTGTGAAACGAGTTCTGAGGTATCTACAAGGTACTAAAGATTACATGCTCACTTACAGGATGTCTGATCACCTTGAGGTGATAGGCTATTCTAATTCTGATTATGGTGGCTATCCTGATGATCACAAATCCATATCAGGATATTTCTTTATGCTTACTGGAGGAGCTATATCTTAGAAAAGTGTTAAACAAACACTTACAACAACTTCAACTATGGAAGCAGAGTATGTGGCTTGTTACGAAGCTACTCGATAGGCAATATGGTTGAGGAATTTCATTTCTGAGCTTCATCTTGTGGAGAGTATTTCCAGACCTCTAACCATTTATTGTGATAACTCTGTTGTGGTGGGCTTCTCTTAAATATGTAAGAACTCCAAGCGTCGAAGCATTTTGATACAAAGTATATGTTTGTTAGAGAAAAGGTTAAGGAGTTTCAGACACGTGTAGAGCAAATACCCACCAATCTTATGGTGGCAAACCCTCTAACCAAAGGCTTTACTATTAAGGTTTTTGTGAATCATGTAACCCTTAGGGATCTATTTAGATCTTTTGATGCCTTGAATTAGTGGGAGTCTGTCTTTTATGTTAATTTTTGATAGCAACATTATATTTAACTATTTTGTTATTTAGTCTAAAGACTTTTGCTTATAATTGTTGCTATTATTGTTAATATACTGCACAGATACGTTTAAATGTTTGTATATATATGGCATTTTATTGGAGACATTTTGTACCCAGTCTCATTTTGTTGTCCTGAGGTATTTTGTTAAATCTCAATTGGCATCTTGGATGGATGCTTGGGCCATTTTGTTTGGAATTGCACAAACGGTTCACTATTTTGTGCATTTTCTTATGACACATTCTGTTTAGGTCATTGAGGTATGAGTATCTTGCATATATTTTATCAGTACTCCTATCAGGTCTAATTTCTATACTGTTGAGGTACTTGTAACCTCATTTTGGACTTATGATTGAGAGATTGTTGGCTCTACTTTGACATCTTATTGTGGCCACATGTTGTTGTATATTAATCTGGGGATTTGTTTCTGTTGTTCATTGATGTTGGTTATGCTGTTCAAGTAGGAGAATGATAGAATTTTATCATTAATTTTGTGGACTAGCATAATAAATATAATTTTGTACAAACCTCGATTAATTAGATGTCAAGATAATTAGAGCATTTGTTGTATTTAGCCTAAAGCGGTGATTACTTTTGTAATTGGGCTTGGTACTTCTCTCAAACATGTCATTGGGCCTGTGTTCATGGGCTTGTTATGATGAGTAGGCTTGACCCATATTTTGTAGTGCACAGGAGGCCCTACTACTAGCCACCCTTAAATACAGTCGCCCCATTGAGAATTGTATTTGTTTCTAATTAGGGTTTAGAATAGCAATAGTCAATCCTTTGTATCTCTGTCACTTCGCTTCACAGAAAACAACAATGGACTCAATTGTTCCTCAATTTCCAAGTATTTATCCATACAAATATTGAATCTAGCATATTACAATCCTATGGTTAATCAATTGTATAGATTAATTATGAAATTAATTTGTGATTTCATCTTTATTATTCTTCACTCCCTTCATACAAGCCCTCCATGAGCTTTAAGTTATGTGAGGATTCAACAAGTCTAAACTATGCTTGAACCTTTTTTATAAGTAATGGGGCATCAACATGCCAACTACATCCTCCAAAGTGTGAACATTTTTTAGTAAAATCTAACTAGATGTAGTCAATCTCCTGATCATGTAAAACCTTACATCCTTTAACCAAGCCCCTATCTATCTATCTTTTTCTTGAATTTCCCTAATCCATCGAAAGATAGTTCCACACCCATCACTAATGATTAGAGCATATGCAATTGAGTTTCCTTAATCATTTCTCCTTGACCACCTGATAGTCTTGTTTGCTCTATTCTTGGCTAAACCATTTTGATGCTTTCTTCGTGACATTGTTCTACCTTCTGAATTAGAGTTTTCAGCTTTCTTAGCATGTGTTTCAAACTATTCTAGTGCCAATTGAATATTGAACTAGTATTGCTTATTAACAACCCTAACATGACCTTTCCATATACTTGTCTCAACATATGTTGCTCTCGAAACACAATATCATTAAAGGTTACCTTAGAATTTTTATAAGCACATGAAACTTACAAAAGTCTATCTTTTGTGTTTGTCACCCTTCAGTAAGCCATCCTTATAAAGTTTGCTCATCTCTCACTCATCAAGATGATTCACCCATATGTTTCATACAATAGTGATATCTTCTTTCTTGAAGACTAAGACACAAGTACCAATCCTAATATTGTCTTTCCCTTTAAGACATAAATATTTTGCTGTAATTTTTTTATATCATAATCAACATACTATTTACCATTTTAAGTTGCTCATTATCACTATAAAACTTATACCCTTGACTATCAAGAGTAACCATAAAAATTAGATTCATTTAAACCTCAAGAACATATTACATATTTAATGTTCTAGCAATTCCATCGCGCATCTTGATCTGCAATGAACCACCACCTTTGATAACATGCTCTCCATCATCACTTAATCTAATAGTATCTTTCCATTCTTTAATAAACAAAATCAATCCTTATTGAAAGTTATTGAACAAGAACCTCCGTTATTTCCACCTTTTATAAATTGAAGTCATCATATTTATTAAACTCTAATATCAAACATGTGCAAAGACATCTTTATAGTGAACCTTAGCTTTGCAAAGATAATATAGGATTTGGTACCAATTATTATGATATTTATTACTCTAATACTATTATTACACAAACAAAAGTAATATAAACAAAAATAAGCAAAGGAAAAATACAAGAATTTATATGATTCGGCCAATCTATATGACCTGTTCATAAATAAAAACAATTTTTAGTTACCGTCTTAAATGTTAATCATTTCATAGCTCCAGTAATCAATTACTCACTTTTTATTAAATAAAACAAAGTGAAGCTTATTTTCATTGGATGAAAAAACAAGTTTAACTTTTAATTTGATTAATTAAGTTTGATTTTCTCAACATGTAGAAAGTACTTATAACTTGTTAATATTATCCAACTTGAGTGGTTTTGTGAGGATATTTTTAATCAAGGTTTCATCATGATTCTTTTAATGATAATTTAATATTTGATATATCACTAATAATTTATTTTGGTATTATATTAAAACATAAAGAGAAAGAAATTACTTAGAGAATTTAAATAAGATGTATGGTAACTCTCAAGTGATTCAAATGGCAATTCATGTCATAAATAATTAAATATTAGTTTAATAAAGAACCAAACCTTTTATACTTAGAATTAAATATAAAAGAATTAAGTTTGATATTGTCCCTTAATTGGATTGTTTTTATATTTAATCACTAACTTAACTCAACATAAATATTTGTCTCACTTGTCAAAGTTAATTAGATCGATTATTTTTATAATTATGCACTCTTTGTTACTAAGAATAGAAAATTAAAGAAACTAAATAAAAATAGATAATACCTAAAACAAACCAATTATACTTCATAGGTGTAATAAGGGAGCAAGTATTTGATGAGATATTTGTTGGATCACGTATGGCCCGAGTATTTAAAATACGTTGAGGAAAAGACCATAACGCAACACGATGTATAACCGAAAACATATAAGATGCGCAAAAAATACCTTTTTGACATGGATTGGTGGTTGCTTTTTCAAATTCGTTAACACTGTTACACGCGAATGTCTTCTACCAGTATTCACACGAGTATGCACGATCCGGGCTGTGGCTATTGTGTGCTAGCATGTCCTAAAACTCTTTCCGAAAGCCGCACAATTTTCTCTCGAATGGTGCTAGGGTTTCGTATCACAATGGTGTCACAATATTATGAGACCTAAGTTTCTCTATTTATAGAGAAAACCTAATCCTATTAAAGCCCAATAAGTTTCGGCCCATTATATCTCATATAATAAAAGCCTGACAACTTAATTCAATCTAGCCCAATAAATATATCTACATATATTTATTCAATACCTAATAAATTAGGCCCAAGAGA
>JAOSBK010000005.1:25331720-25348577 GCA_027568895.1 Erythroxylum shatona | reverse complement strand
TTATTTATAAAAATATAATTAAACATTAATAAATAATTTAATTTTTGTAATTGTAATTTTCATTATACTTTGCCACAATTATCATAATAATTGTTAGATTTGTGTTCTTGTAGAGGTTCATATAAGTTTAATAATAATATGATTAAAATCACATATGAGGATTTGACAAGTTAATGTATGAATAATTAATAACATTTATATTATTTTATAGTTGAAAATTAAATAATACCATAAATAGTTGATAATACTAAATTTACTATTATGTTAATTCCCATTAAGGAAAAATTTTTATTACTTAAAATTTAATAAAAGTTATTTGATAATTAAATAATAATGTAAATAGTTGATATGATATACTCCATTTACATATGTTAATTACCATAAAAGAAAATTTTTATTACTTAAAATTTAATAAAAAAGTATTAATAATTTAGACCTTTATCTGGTTGCTTGACAAAATAATGTTCAATCATTTCCACAACTTGCAAAATAGGAAAATATTTGGCTTGACAAACTTATAATAGTTAAAAATCAGAATAGTTAATCAATTATAATATAATTTACTCCTGAGTATGTTAATTTCTTGTATTTTTAGAAATTGGTGTCACAAATATAATACCACTGATATATCTTGTATTTGCTCTTAATTTTTTCTTCTGTCATAGATATAATATCACTTTTATATCTTTTTGATATATTGTCAAGCTATTGGTGTTATGTTGTTCCTGTATACTTCTTCCAATTCTATACTAGTGCTTTTGTTCTTTTTCTAGTCCAGATGTATTATAATTTGTTTATATTACGTTGCCTAAAAAGCATTTGTATGGAAGTGAAAAAAGGGGAAAAAAAAAAGAAAAATAAGTGGAACAATTAATAGAATCCCAAAAAGGAGTAATTAATAAATTTATTAAAAGAGCAGGCTTCTCAAGTGAGAATCATGAGAAATTAGGTAAAGGTAGTTATGAACAACATAAAGAAAATTTAAGTGATGAGATTCATATTCATGAGGATATTAGAAACTTGAATGAGCATAATCATGTATCAAATGCATCCACTTTAGAAAATTTAAAGGCAAATGAGCAAGGAAGCCCTGTATTGGATATTCATGATCCTAAAAATTGAGATAATATTGATAATAAAGCAAAGGACATTTTATTTGAAAAAGGGCCTGTAAGAGAATTGAATCTTATGATTCCTTTAGACAATACCTTTCGATATTTTTCATTTTCTTATTATTATAGAAATTTGAGTAATTGAGAGATTATTGATAGAAAATGGTTGGTTTATTCTAAACATATAGATAAAGTATATTGCTTTTGTTATAAGTTGTTCAAATCTAATAGTAAACAAAGTGCATTAGCAAATGATGGATTTAGAAATTAGAAACATCATAGTGAGAGACTCAAAGAGCATGAGAATTGCATTGAGTATATGAATAATATGAGAACTTGGAATGAATTAAGAGTAAGATTGAGCATAAATCAAATAGTTGATAAAGAGTTGCAACAAGAAATTGTAAAAGAGAGAGAATGCTGGAGACATGTTTTAATAAGAATAGTTTCTGTTGTGAAATATCTTGCTAAATATAATTTGGTTTTTTTAGGATTCAAGGAGAAACTTTATCTAGATAGTAATGGTTAATTTTTTTAGGATTGATTAAGATGATTGATGGATTTGATGTAATAATGCAAGATCATGTCAGATGTATTCAAAATCATTAAATTCATCATCATTATCTTGGTCGCAAAAATTCAAAATGAGTTGATTTCTCTATTAGCTCATAGTGTTAGAAGTTCTATCATAGGATCATTAAAGGGGCAAAATAATTTTCTATTATTCTTGATTGTATCCCATATTTAAGTCATCAAGAACAAATGAGTTTGTTAGTATGATGTGTGAATATGTTAAATAAAAATAAAAATAGAGTACTTTTTAGAGTTATTGATTATAGATGACACATTTAGATTGAGACTTTTCAATAAATTATTGAATGCATTTAGGTCTCTTGATCTTAATGTCTATAACGTGAGGAGTCAATATTATGACAATGGTTCTAATATAAAGGGCAAATACCAAAAGGTTCAAAAATGATTACTTGAAATAAATCCGAGAGCATTATATATGTCATATACTTGTCATAATCTTAATCTTACTCTTAGTGATATGGCACACTCTTGTGTTAAAGATGTTTCATTTTTTGGAGTTGTGCAACACATATATGCATTATTTTCAAGTTCTCCTAAAAGGTGGAAGGTTTTACTTGATAATATTTTAGGCTTAACCATGAAATCATTGTCTAACACTCGTTAGGAGAGTCAAATGTTAAAGCTATTAGATTTCAAGCTTCTCAAATAAGATTGGATTTAATGGAATTATCTAGATCTTTTGATGATGCCAAGTTAAAGAGTGAAGCGGAAAATTTGGTTAATGTACTTGAGAGTTTTGAGTTTTTACTTGGTATGGTTATTTAGTATGATATTTTATTCGCTATTAACATGGTGAGTAAAAAAGTTGCAGTCTAAATCTATGTGTATTGACATTACCATAAAGTAATTAAAAGGTGTGATGGTATTTTTTAAGAAATATAGAGGTGAAGGGTTTAACTTTAATGTGAATATTGTCAAAAGTCTTGCACATGAGATGAATGTAGAGCCTACATTTCTAACTAAACATTGTATTATTAGGAAAAGACAATTTGATGAAATTGATCACGATAGAGAAATACAATCAGTTGAAGATTCTTTTAGAGTTAATTACTTTCTAGTTGTTGTGGATATAGGAATTACTTTGTTGAAGAATAGATTTGAACAATTAACAACATTTGAAAATATTTTTGGATTCAAAGAAGTTGAGGTTGATAGATGATAATCAATTAAGAGAATGTTGTACTAATTTTACAACAACTTTTTCTCATGATAATATGTCAGATGTGGAATTAAATGATCTTTTTTGAATTAAAAGTATTACAAATGGCTTTATCAAATGAGTTAATGTCATCAATTGAATTTTTAGAATTTGTTAAAATTGCAGATTGTTATCTAAATGTTTCAATTGGTTATCAAATTTTATTAACTATATCTGTGACTGTAGCATCAACTGAGAGAAGTTTTTCAAAGTTAAAATTATTGAAAAATTACTCGAGGTCATCAATATCACAAGAAAGGTTGAATTGTTAACTATTTTATATATCGAGAATGATATGTTGGATAATATTGATCTTAATAGATGCAAAATCATTAATAATATTATTAATGATTTTGCATCTAGAAATGCACTAATTTTTTTTCCATAAATCATGATCATTTGGTGTTTATTAGTGCAATTCTCTTAGTATTTTACAGTCTAATACTGTTGTTCAATTGATGCTATTGCTATTTTGTTACTGTTACTATTTTTAGTGATTTTATTATTACTGACAGTTGTAAGATATTATTAACTGATGTTATGATCATTTAATATTTTGTTAAGTATGTGGACTTATAAATTGACTCACTTATATATGAATATTAAATTTTAATAAATAAAAGTATACTTTTAAAGTTTTTACATGTTTATATATTGTCGATTTATTGAATCTTTTTTTACTTTGCGCAAGGCCTATAAAACGTTAAGAACCTGGTTATCAACCTTTATTTGTTTTTCTTTCTACCACTTGAGAAATATTGCAACAGGTAAGCCATTACTATACTATTTAGAAAAACAAAGGATAATAAATTTAGAAAATCATTTTAGAGATTTTATCAAAGAAAGTAATTGTCTATCTAAATTTCACCATTCACTTAATATTATATTTACTAAAATGATTATCGATATTTACATTATTTATATGTATTTGCTTTTCATGGAATAATTATACATATTGTCTTACTAGAATTTGCTTTTTTTCTTATTCATATTTCTATTTACTTATCTAAATACTAGTCATGAAAAGGTGGACACTAACTATATAACAAAAGACAAGCATTTTCTTTTTTTAGAAAAAGAGCAACAGTTTGTAAAAGTCAGGTAAGTAAGATTTCTACTGGATGGATGTTGTTGTTGTACTTAAGAGAAATATAAATTAATAATAGTTTTTTCATATTTTACTTAATATTCATACACATGTTGAAAATATTTATATTTTATAAATTAACTATAGAAATTGGGATTATAGGGGAACTTTTCAATGAATATTAGTTATTATATGTACATGTGTTAAAATTAAAATCTTTATTATTTACATTAAATAATGCCATATGTCAACAATTGGTATATATATCTACACATGTACAAATATAATTTTTTTTGAAAGTTGTATAAATATAATTGTTATGTGTTCAAGAATGAACACAAGTTATATTATATATTGATTTGTCAATATTAAAATAATTAATATTTTTAATTTTGTAAATATTCATATATATATATAATTATTGTGTTTAAAAAATGATTTATGCTCTCTTAATGTTTTTGAAAATGTACTTATCTTTCATAAAAAGAATTTATTTAAGATAATGCATTATAGTTAATTATCATAAATGTTTATTTCAAACATGAATTGAAATATGATTCATTTTTATTAAGATGTATAATGTATTAAATGATGATACAAATAGCTTTACTGTATATATATGACAAATATCTTTTCAGCTATTTTTTAGCTTATTGATTAAAAGTCTTATCAGCTATTTTTTAACTTATTGACTAAAAGCTAACTTTTGGATTATCTTAAAAAGTCATTGATATATTTAGTAAATGACTTATTAGTTAGTTTATTTAACTTCAATAAGCTGATTTTTAAAAGTTCTATAAGTGAAGTTTTTGGAATTAGCTGTTTACCTAATGAAAGTATTGCTTTCCACTTTATTCTCTTCTTTTGCTCTGTGTGTTTTTAAAGAGGGTTTTTTTTTATTGTGTTGAAGTTTAGAAGAATATAATAAAAGGGTTAATTAAATTTTTTAATATTTATTTAATTTTATAATATTAGTTTATATTTAAAATACCATAATATTAAGTTTTTGAACATAAAAAGTTACATCAAATTAATATTTTTAGTATATAACAACTATATATCGTATTTGTATTATACTATAATTATAGATATATTAATTTATTAAATAATAAAATTCATATATATTATATAAAAAACTTAAACGATGTAGCTCGCTGCATCATTCATATTATTAGAGAATTGAACGTTTGATTATTATTATTATTATTATTATTATTATTATTATTATTATTATTATATCAAAATTATAAACTTAATTATTGTAAAATTAAATATCTAAATTCTTATAAGAATATTCAACAAAATACTCAAAAATATAATATTTTTGCCCTCCTAATTTTTTTTAAAATAATGCCACATAATTTATTTTACATATTTAATACTAAACAGTTAATTTCATTAAATAACTTTAACAAATAATTAATATTATACTGATAAAATCAACTCAAATAAACAACTATTAGTTATTACTTAATCCAATCCGTTGTGTAGGCTAAACCCAAGACAAGACCAACCTTTCTTATCCTCTGTCCCAAACAAAGCCCGTACGTACAGTTCTCTTTCTCTCTCTTTCCACTCCCAATCTGAGGATTAGGAAAGATCCCTCAAATCATTGTAGGGTTTTATTCCCACCCACAGATCCACCAATCTCTATCCCCCAATCTACGCTTTTCCTCGACCACCAAGATGCAACAACAAGGTACCGGAGTTGTTCCCCAGCCCATGCCCGCAGCTGATCACCAGTACCAGCAGCAAAATCCGCCCTGGATGATGCAGCCGCAGCCAGTTCCCCCACCGTCCGGATGGAATCCTCCTCTGATTCCTCCGCCGTCTCAGTACGGCGTAGCACCGCAGCAGGCTGGTGCGGGTATTGCCGCTGCCGACGCCAACGAGGTCAAGTCGTTGTGGATCGGTGACTTGCAGCAATGGATGGATGAGAATTATCTCATGTCGATTTTTTCCTCGACTGGAGAGGTAAAGCTATTGAGTTTTGTTTATTTCAGATGTAAAGCTGCGAACTTAATTGGATTTGGCTTTGTTGTGTTCGTTGTATACTTTTGGCTTTGTGTGCGCATTGATGAATACGATTAAAGTGATGCTTATTCTATGTTTTGTACGAATTGTATCGACATTTGGATTAGTTGGATATTTGTTTTATAAAGGAGAATTTTTAGAATGATGGTATGGGTGTGTTTGCATATAATATTGAAATTTGAAATCTTCGATGAGAAAAATGGACTTGAAGTTTCGCTTATGTTGTTTTCATTTTGTTTTTTTTTTCACTTTGTTTTGTTCTATATTTTCATCAAAGCATAATTGTGTTGCAGGTTGTGTCAGCCAAGGTGATTCGCAATAAGCAAACAGGTTACCCTGAAGGTTATGGTTTCATTGAGTTTTTATCCCGGGCTGCAGCAGAGAGAATCTTGCAGACTTACAATGGTACACTAATGCCGAACACAGAGCAGAGTTTTCGACTGAACTGGGCTACTCTTACTGCTGGTGAAAGGCGTCAGGATGATGGTCCGGATTATACTATCTTTGTTGGTGATATAGCTGCTGATGTTAATGATTACTTATTGCAAGAGACATTCAAAAATGTATATCCATCGGTGAAAGGCGCAAAAGTTGTGACTGATCGGATCACTGGACGTTCCAAGGGATATGGCTTTGTGAGGTTTGGTGATGAAAATGAGCAGCAGCGTGCCATGGTTGAAATGAATGGACAGTACTGCTCAACTAGGCCAATGCGAATTGGACCAGCTGCTACTAAGAAGCCTGCGACCCAGCAATTCCAGAAAGGTTTGTACTATAAGTACTTACATATATAATCCCTTTATGTGGAGTGGATATTGTTATTCATTTGTATAGTGACAGTTTGTTTTTGTTGCATCAACCACTTTTTATGTGTTGACCCTTACATTCACTGTCTTGGATTCTGTTGTTGTGGACTACTTTTGTGTTTTCTTAACATGATACTGATTAAATAATGCTCTTAATTCGCTGTGCACTCAGTTTCAAGTTTGAGGATAGATGGAATTTCAAAGTCATTTCCTTCCAGCAATTACGATTGTAAACTTGGGCACATTTAATTGAACAAAAAAACATGCAAAAACTTATATAAAACTCATGTTGTTTAAAGCAGGACATCAAGCGGCTCTCATTTTGGGGGCCCTGGAACTGATTTCAGCTTGAAATGATTCCACCTAAATGCGTGGCCTCATTTTAGGTCAGTTATTTTGTTTACGTCATAAACTTACTTAATTTACTTGTGGCGTTTAGCCACATTCGGCAGTTAATTTTTCAGTTCCTTTCCTTTAGAGAGTCACAAGCTAAACTAGTTTTGTTCCTTTTCTCCAAGGTCGTTTAATTTCTTTTCAGAGCTCCTTAATTCTGCTAATTTATGTCAGCCTTTGTTCTATTTCTTCTATTCAGTTCCTTTGCAATGTTGAGACATATGGTCAAGACCTGTTTTTAGATTTCCATACGTTATTCTACTTCATGAGCAAACATGTGCTGTCTATATAGATTATCAATGGTGGAAACCATGTAAAATTGGCACAGTCTTGTAAGCATGTGCTGTGTATGTTACATCTGCCACCATGCAAACATGAATGCAGGTTTTTCCAAACTGATATTTACCTGGTCGAAGTTGCTATTGAATCCTCTCGCTGACTTTTATTTTTCAACAGGTTCTGAATTGTAATTCAGTTTAACATTGATGTGTCTATCCAAAAAGATTGCTCATCATTCTGTCAAATAAAAGCCCAAATAAAACTGAAGAGTCCTCAGTTTCCTTTGTTGTCCTTCATATATCAAGAGGCTTTTCCTGTCAAAGTAGTAACTGTATCATTTTTGTAGGATGTTTCCTATTAAATTAAGACTCAACAATCATTTTAAGAACAATGTTTAATAGTAATTAGTGATGCCTTGCTGAAGCATTCTGGCAAGCCAACACTTCCTGTTAGTGTAAGGCTCCAAACTTCAGAAGTTATATCTAACTTATTTCACAGGTTGAATTTGGTTGAAATTCTAAAGGATTTTTGCTGTTGTTTGCTGCAGTAGTAATTTTTCCCAAGTTTTTATTCATTACGCTGCTGTATGCCATTTTTTCATAGGCATTTCCTAAATATTGTCTAATTCAATCTTATGCCCTTGTAAATGTTTCTTGGTTGCTGCTTTGCTTGGCTAGCTAGTTCTATTTTGTTGAGTCTAAATATGATGAAACTGTGTAAGTACCTTAAACTTGTTTTTGGACAAGTTATGATTTAATGTGAGCTAATTGAAAAGTAAAATAGCATGCTTTTGAGATGGATATATCTTTTATTTGATTGACACTTTCACACATACAAGTAATTAGGTTTTCTAGTGTTTCTTTTGTTATTCATGTCTGTTTCATCCTTTTATCAGCTGTTATGTATCTTTTTACTTCATTTGTTATTGCAGCTACTTTTGACAATACTCAAGGAACTCAGGGCGAGAATGATCCAAATAATACAACTGTGGGTAGTTTGTTTGTTTTTTACATAATTAATTTTTTGCTACATCAATTGACTTTGTACTCTCCTCGATGCAGATTTTTGTTGGGGCTCTGGATCCAAGTGTTACTGATGATATTTTGAGAACTGTGTTTTGTAAATATGGTGAGCTAGTGCATGTGAAGATACCTGCCGGCAAGCGGTGCGGTTTTGTTCAGTTTGCAAATCGGTACTTGAGACTTAAAAACCCAAATTTCCACTTCATGATTTTCACTATCTTGATTTATTTTATTTTTTGGATATGTGTTGATCTAGTTCGTGCGCGGAGCAAGCACTCTTGATGTTGAATGGAACACAGCTAGCAGGACAATGTATTCGACTCTCATGGGGACGAAGTCCATCAAACAAACAGGTCTTTAAGTTGCCTTTACAAAATTTTCGAGTTTTTCTTCTGATGAAGTTTCCCAATTATTTAACCAAGGATGCTATGTTCAGTCTCAGGCAGAGCAGAACCAGTGGAGTGGTGGTTATTATGGGTATTCTCAAGGATATGATGCATATGGATATGCAGCTACTCCCCAAGATCCTAACATGTATTATGGAGGCTATCCTGGATATGGAAACTATCAGCAGCCAGGGGCTTACCAGCAACCCGGAGCTTATCAACAGCCAGGAACTTATCAACAACAGCCAGGAACTTATCAACAACAGCGGCAGGTAAATTACACAGTAGCTTCTTGAAAACATTTCTTTTGGAGATAAAGTTGCTAAAGCACATTGACTTTTAGGAAGCGTATTATATTAAACAATGCTTACAGTAATATCTCCGACAACTTTGTCATGTAATTTTACAGTCATTACTTATTGGACTCTACATGTTCCATTTATAGTTGAGCATTCATGTCAATTAGACTTTACGTCATCATATTATGTGCTACTATTTGATTAAAAATTGTGGGTGCATATCATTTCCGCATAATGACATTTTATGCTTTGTAATTGTGCAGTGATCTAGTTCTTCTGGTGCTCTTGATGGAGTTGACATGTTCTCTTAATGCAATCTGAAGTTGCAGATGTCAACTGGCTAACGTTTACCAGTGCTTGTTCTGCGGAATTACAGCGTCATGGTTTCGTTTTTAGGTTGGTTTTTATTGGTGAGAGGTCTGTATACACAACCGTTAACTGGGGCATTTCCGCTTTTTCAGGGCACAATTTTTTCTTCTTTCTTATATATCTGGTAGGACAACTGAGTTGATGAGACAACGTCTGGTGTTCATTTCTTATCCGCACCCTTCCATGTGGTTGTGTATTTGCTCCAATGTATGTGTGCACTTTGGTGTAATGGCTGAGCCAGGTATCAGCTTTTAAGCATTGCTAGGTCATTTCTAGTAACGAATGGGAGTTTTTAAGCATTGCATCCGGATATTTCAGTTTAGATTAGTTTGCTTGCATCATTACGAAGTGTATGTATTGCTGGTTACGTGCAATATTTATCTTTCACAGTGGGAAAAACCTGGGATTAAAGATAGATAAGGGTGCCTCAAAAACTTTAAACTCATTCAGGCATAGGACCTGTGACCAGTTTCCATTTCAAAGTAAATAGCTAACTAGAATTTATGAACGTCAAAGAATTTTAGTACGTAAAAAGGAATCAAATGAATCAATTTGTACCTTCATGCAAATAGGCATTATAAGGCATAACCATTTTTGGAAAACTCGTATATTAACTTGTACAAATTGACCTAATCCTTATGCTTTGATGGGTTAAGCTTGAAAATTAAAGGGTTAGGGTTCTAAGAATTAGTTTATGGATTTAGTTTGAATATAAAATATTTAAGGATTTTGTTTTGTTTATATAAAAAATAAAAAGTAAAATTTACTCTTAACATACATTTATAAGTATCTTGAATTTTTAGTCAACCTATTATTGTTGTTTAATAAATTCTCATTCACAAAATTATTAAGGAAGCTAGATTCTAGATGATACAAAACTCTCTAAGAAAGGTTTTATACAACTTTTTTCAGTTTGTAAATATTAATTCATATTTATCCTAGAGATCATTAGTGTTCTAACGAATGTTGATCTCATGAGAACTACAAGTAATAGTGATAATCATCAATCTCTTATTGAATCTAACAAAACGGATAATTGATATGAAAGGAATAATTAACTAAACTAAATTTACCAATCTAACATACCGAACCCTAGTAAATAAGACAAAAATAACTCATTGATAAACAAGACCTAAATGTAAAATCTCCATAAAATCTTTCTATGTTTATATTTATCTTTATTTTTATTATTAACCCTAGTTTCTCGGTCCAGTAAAAATTTAAAGTTACAACTCTATTCTTTTTCAAGGCATACAACCTTTACTGTTAAGTTAATTGATTTAAATATCTTTATAATCAAAATCTTTAAAAATGCATTAACTGATTATGTGAATTCCCACGATAGACTTAACTTATAAAGTTTATGTGGTATTTATTATCTCTGAGATTCTATATAATTCTTGTTATTTATGTCATAATCTATTCATACATATGATTTCTCAATAATAATATAATAAATTTAAAATTGAATCGAAATGCTAGCAAATTTCAATTTAGTAATAAGAAAAAGTCATTGAATAATTAGTAATAAAACTTGGGTTTTTCAATAGACCAAAGAATTAGTTCAAACAATAATTTTAGGATCCATCTTTTCTAGGTCTATTCTAACTTTGTTCATACTAAAAATAAGAAAACTAACAATAACAAAGAAACTAGAACTTTTGAGATTGCAACTATCAAACATAATGCCAGGTTAATTAGTTAGTATATCACGGGGGATTGTGTTATGTTATTGCTTATAGTGGCATTTGAAGCTTAGAATAAGAGGCTTAATAATATGTATTACGTAAGCTCAATTGACATTAGTGATGCGTTATGATATTTGTGGAGGTAGATACCTTAATCATGAATGTCAAGTGCCTTACAATATGTGGGAACTAATCAAGCAAGTTACTTTTGTAAAGAACTTGCCTTAGCCTATGTTTAGTTGGACATAAGGTTTTTAATGGAATAAAATAGTTTATAATAGAATATAATGTAAATAGATGTAATATTAGAAAAATGTTGTTTGGGAGGGATGGAATGGTTAATAATGTAATATTGTGAAATGTTGTTTGGAAGAAGGGTTCATAATGTAATATAGTGAAATGTTGTTTATCATTTTACATTCCATTCTAAACTTCCCAAATCGGAGGTAACCTATTTTTACTGTTTAGGATGGAATGAGATGTAATGTGAAACTTGCCCCTTCCATCCTATTTTATTCATTCCATTATAAGCCCTCCTCCTAAACGATAGAACAAAATTATATTCCATTCTATTTCATTAATAACCACCCAACCAAACATAGCCTTAAGGTAACCCCTATAGTAACATTTATAATCTAAGGTAGAGAAAATATTCTACCTTTTTATGAAACAATCAAGCTCTACCTGAATTTCAGTAACAACAACATCAATTAAGTAAGCCAAATCTTAAGGAGATTATGATGAAAGTTATCACTTCAACAGAGACTTGCTTTAAGAGTACTAAAGCATTTCTTCAAAACCAACAAGCCTTCGTCAATAACTTGGATATTTAAATTAGACAGCTTGCTAAGTTTTTCTCTGAAAAGCAGTTATGTACTTTGCCTAACAAAACTAAGCCAAATCTAAGGGAGCAAGTTAATATAATAACTTTGCGGAGTTGAGGGAGCCATAAGTTAAAGAATAGAGATATAAGAGAAGGAAAAAGGTTACCGTAAAAGTAAAGAAGGATGAGGAGAAGAAGAAAGAAAAGAATGAAGATCCAAAGAAGGAAGTGATCAAAGATTAAAACCTGAAGATTACCCAAAAAAGCTTATAATAGTTAGAAAGGAAGATGAATTTGGTAAGTTTCCAGAGTTTCTTAAAAAAAATACATGTTAACATTCTTTTTATTGAGACTCTTTCACAAATGCCAAAGTAACTAAATACTTAATAGGTCTCCTTTCCAATAAAAAGTTTGATAAGCTATTAATGGTTAATTTAAGTGAAGAGTGCTCCTACCTTAGAAGATGAAAGATCTATAGAGTTTTACTACTCCTTGTAATATTCGTAACTTACTAATTAAAACAAAATTTATGGCTTTAGGAGTTAGAATAACATGCTTAAGGAATTAGGATTACATGAACCTAATATATCTAGAATGATCATTTATTTTACAAAAATATTGATTAAGTATCCTAGGGTATTATGAAAGACAATTTGGTTATGGTTAATTAATTTATATTTTCTATAGACTTTATGATTTTGGATATAAAGGACGATATAAAGATTCCCTTAATCTTATGATGAAATTTTCTAGCTACTACTAAACATATCACAAATGTCCATAATATAAAATTAATCCTAAAGGTGGAGGATGAGGGAGTAGCTTTAGAAATATCCAATTCATGAAACATTTCATTGATAAAGTTGATACTAGTTTCTTATAGATGTGGTTAATACAGATATTTCTCTTATTATGAAGGAATAATCAAACAAAACCTACTAGAGACATATATCATACAAGGAGAAGAAGGAGAGATAAAAATTCAACTATAATGAAACATGTGGTATTTAGTGGCTTTTGATCACGAAGTAAAGTGGAATCACGTCTTTTGTTATTGGATCCGAGATGAGGGAAGGGCTTTAGTAACAAGTCCAACTAAAAGATTCAAAAAATACAACTAAAAGATTCAAAAAATAAGTGTTTGTTAAGAAGCAATCCAATATTTAGGTGTTTTTGTTTTAATTTTATAATTTTAAGATCTTTAACAATAATTTTGGTTTGCTTTTGTAGTTTTAAACTTATGGACTTAAGTTTATTTGATGTTCTTTCATTATTCAATCATGATTATTCTATTTAAGTTAAAATTGATGGCATTATGTAGGCTATATAAAACATGTTGCAAGAATTATTGGGCACCCCTATGCATTACAGTAAAGATCAGATTGCATCAACCCTGGATAGATATTAATGGAATTAAAAAAGGAAAATGATTTTTTTAAATTGTCAAAGGAGTACTGATTATCCTTACATTCTTTACAATTTTTTTCTATATTTTTCATTATTTTTGTATGATATATACATTGAGAACAATGTACAAATTAAATGAGGGGGGAAAAATTCTTTTTAAGCACTTCTATTATTCTATATAAAAAGAGAAAAAGACAATAAAAGAGAAAATTGTTTTGTTTGAATAAGTGAGCATTAAATAAAGAGTTAGTTATAAAAATATATCAAACTTTACTTAATTTTGTAATTATAACTCGAACTTTAAAAAGTGACAATGAACTATTTAAACTTTTAATTTTTTTTCAGCAATAACCCATTGTTAAACCCTCAATAAAGTGGTTAGAATCAACTAACCTATTTACAAATGGTTGTCCAATCATTGCCACATAACAATAAAGATTTTAAATTAAAATTAAAATGCTATAACACCCCTAAATTCTTAAAATACCTCTAGCCCCAGATTCTTCTAACTCTATGATGAAGAACAAAGGAAACATCTCTAATTGAAACTAAGCCACCCCTCCATCTTCACACCACTTTATTTTTTGAATATGATATGATAGATGGAATAAAAACAAAGGAAGGAGAATGTTTGTATAACACACTTGTGAGAATAATAATAATAATGACAAAAGCAAATTAGAATAGTGTTGATAATAAACGTGAGAAAGGAAAGGAGCAATAGTTAGGAACAAAAAAATAGTTAAAAAAGGATAGAGCACCAACTTGGTGAAAAAAGGGATAGGTAAGATATAAGGGAGATAGCATAAAGATAGAGGATGAAAAATAAGAACAAAAAGCTGGAAAAGAATAAAGGAGAGAGTCCTTTAGATCGAATTGATTTTCTTTAAGAAAATTAATGCCTACTAATTTTTTCAGTTCTCCCACCATCAATTACGGCCTCTGTTGCTAAACGCTTAGATTCTTACTCCTAATGCTTCTTAGTCACTCTTTTTATCCTCAAGAAAATGAATCTTCTTCTTCATTATATTATGTCCTTGTTTTATATCTTTGGAAGTTCCCAAACACTATAAATCTAAACTCGTCAATTTCACTACCTTTGGTCTCTACCATAACTCTATAACTTTGTCAAAATAAAAGTCATCATATTAATAGATCTAATACTTTTTAATCACTCATCTTTAAAACTCTTGACAGCATCAAAGAGCTCAGTTTTTAAACTAAATCCTTGCTTCAGCCTTCTCTAATTATTAATGTCGTATTCTCCTTATGTGTGTTGATTAGCACTACTTTAGTGTCAAAAGGTATCCCCTAGACCCTCTTATAAGCTTTATTTTCATTCTTTATTAATACATTTTCTTCTTTCTTTCTTTTTTAAAAATACTTTTTAATCACCTTATTTTCACCATGTACCATTTAGTTGTTGCACTGCATCACCTTGGCAAATTATTTGTTAGTTATTATTTCCAACGTCATTCTATTTATGAAGCTTTGAATGATTATCTAAAGATATCATGTTCAATAAAAAAAAAGGAACATGTGAATATAATATTTATTGGTTTTGTGATGGTTCTCTTTCTCTTAAGAGGTATTCCCACTATTTTTGTTCTTCAAGATGGAGTTAGAAAAATTTAGGAATAATGGTATTTTAGGAATTTAGGGATTTTAGGTTTTATCTTTTTAATTTAATTTTTAAGTATTTATTTGTCACTAGGAAATGATAAGACACGTATTAGCTAACATGGAAAATAGGTTAGCTGACATGACTAACCACATTAGCACCATTAATTAGAGGACTAATAATATACTATTTTTGTTTAAAAAATTAAATTTGAAGCATTTTATTTCCACTTTTTAAATTTTGGAATTATAAAATTGACTATACTTAGGAATTTTTTAATAATTAACCCTTAAAAATTCACTCTATTGGTTTCAAACCAAGTAAAAATAAGAAGTTAAAAAGTGATGCTAATATCCATTTAAAATAAATAATTAATTAAGTAACTAAGAGTATTCATGAGAAGTTGTTTACGCACATATTAAAAAATTAGGTCTTTTCAAATAAACTTCTAAATGCTCTTGTGTGTTAATTTAATGTTAATGTTTTGACTTTTTGTTCAGTAAGGGTTATAAAAATGTTAAAAAGTTGAAGCATCTTTCTCATATATGTTCATTTTATGCACTAGGATGTTTTATGGATTGAGTTGAAGTTTGAAGGATTGTAAAGTGAATTGGATTTAATTATAATTTGATGCAAGTAGTTAAGTGCCTAAAAATTTAATAAACTTTGCAATTGAATGAATAATGAAGAATCTAATTGATGCAATTGACTTGTTAAATTTTTGTGGAGTTACCACTTATTTAATTTAAGATTAATGAGATTAATTTGCTTGAGAATAAGTAAATGCTTAAGTGTAGGCGCATTTGATAAGTGCTAATTAAGTTGTATTTTAGCATGATTTTGAGAGTAATTGGCTTGTATTTGGATGATTGCTATAGGATTTGGTACTTAATATGACTTATATTTTGTTTACAAACCTTATCTTTGTTAGTTTATGCCCTACAGTCAATCGTTGTTGTTGGACACCGTTTCCGAAGCCCAACCTTTGTGAAAAATATCATAAGACTTGAGCGTGCGTATTACCTTGTAGGATTGTTTCAATGAACTCTTATTAGCCTTGCAGGGTTATTTCAAGAATCATCTCATTTAGATCTTTATAGATCAAGATATCATCCAAATACCAAAGTATGCTTAGTGAAACATCCAATTCATGCTCTTCCAACTGATACCCTTACTTTGATTCAATCAATCTTTTTCAAATCAATACCAAAATCTATAAATTTTTGTAGAAAGATAGAGAAATATGTTAGAAATCTAATGCTTCAAAAATCAGGTCATTTGAAGGTCAGATGACAAAAGTATGGTCAAAAGAGTGGAAGATGTTCAGGTTTGGGGGGAAGATCGGCAGGTCACGTTCGTGCATTTACGTGATCAGGACCTGTGTGTGCGTAGTCGCGAAGTTACGATCGTGCATTTGCGCGATTGCAACATTCGCGCAATGCTCGCAAAGTCACGATCACAACTTGTAGCGATCGCAACTTTGCCTGCTCTTCTTCCTCTGATTTATTTTGGTAAAAAGGGCATAACTTTCACTACAAATATCGGATTAAGGTCATTCAAAGACCATTTCGAAGAGAACTTCTAGACCTACAACTTCCATGAAGACTAGAAAACAATTTTTACCTCTATAAGGGTCAAAATTTCAAATCAATATAGCTATCCCGAAAGTCCATCCTAAACAACATCACAAACTTCTAATGATCATATCTCTCAACTCCATTGTCCAAAAATTTCATACT
>JAOSBK010000005.1:25276554-25293599 GCA_027568895.1 Erythroxylum shatona | reverse complement strand
ATGTAGATCAATATATGGTTTACAATAAACCTCCTGAAGGTGATACCTTACAATTGGTGAGGTTATGGCCTCTTCCGACTTCTTGGAAAATAAAGTCAAAGGATGCCTGTACTATGTAGTTGAGGGGAGCAAATTTATCTTCCTATCACTGCATGAGGATGATAAATTGTTCACATCAAGTCACTTGATCATGTTGTATGAGGATAAACAACTGTTGGTCAAGAACCTTGACATGAGGACCTTAGTATGGCATCTATTGTCCTAGGTATTTGGATTCACCGGGACATATCTCAACACTCAACAAATCTCTCAAAGAATGCATACATGAAGTATGTGTTACAAAGGTTTAATACGGTTGACAGTAAACCTGTCGTAACACCTGTCTCTTACAGTGAGAGATAATCTTTGGTACAGTACCCAAAGAATAAAGTAAAGAGAGATTATGAGGAATGTTCCGTATTCTAGTACGGTGGATAGCTTATGTATGCTTGGCTATGTACTAGATAGGACATTGCATTTACTGGTTGACTGTTTGGTCAATATCTGGTTAATCCAGTTTTAGACTTTTGGAATGCAGTCTAGTGAGCGTTGAGATACTTTAAGGACTTAAGGATTATATGCTGACATATAGAAAAGTCAACAGCTAAACCTCGTACGGAATTCAGATTTAAAGTTATCTATGTGTTCGGATGATAGAAAGTTCACTTAAAGTTACAGCTCAAGTTTGTAGATGGTACATTGTCGTAGAAGTGTGTCATAAAGACACGTGTAACTTCCTCTATTAGGCATGCAAAGTGCTTGCCAAGAGGCTACTTCGCAGACAGTTTAACTCAGAAATTTAATTTCTGAGTGGTTTGTGGTCCATTCAGTGGCTATACCCATCTGGTTTTACTGTGACATTCTTCTTACAATTTTGTTTAATAACAACGAAGAATATCACAGGGTCATATCAGTTAAAGATCAATTGTTTGACCATAAAGATGTTAACATGAAAAGTGACATCAAGGTTTGGAGCATTTAAGGACTGAGGAATTGTGAGTCAATCCTTTAACTAAATGGCTTCACCCACTTGTGTTTGTAACACAAATATACAGTATGGGTGTTTTGATGTCATTAGACACTGCCAGTTAGGGGATCGTTATGTTTGCTCCATGTACATTTGTACATTTTAAAGCATTATGATAGTATGATGGCTACTGGAAAAGATGATCATCGTTTATCCTCAGTATTACGTGTCATCATACATTGTCATAGTACATATGAAAGTCTTAAGATTTGTGTCAATCTTAAGCATTTAAAGGTCATTGGGCATATATACATATTGACCTTGTACCTATGTCATTTAGGAGCACACAGTTTAACATAGATATCTATAAAGTTTGACATGACATAGGAGATATAAGTTTTTAATCCCATAAAGGTTCTTTAATGCATTTTAGCATTTAGTTAGAGAACATAAAGGTTTTCTCTAATGTTGTTTAGCATTTGGTGAGAGAAAACAGGATTTCTCTAGTGCAGTTTAACACATACGGTTTAGCATAAAGATGGAGAAATCGAGACCTACAAACGAAGATGATACAATTAGATCATAAAGGTATCATCGTAGTTTGCCACACGCCATTTTCTCATTCATGTTAGTGAGGTATTAGATATTTGTGATTGTGTTGGATCTGTCACACAGGATACATGCATCTGATGCTTTTCAGTATCGAAAGCCTTGCGGGACAGAATGATGGACTTTCGTTATCTTTGGATCAAATGTTTCATTTTTAAAATTTAGTCGACTATACAGTAGCGTGGCTTAACCGAGTTTTAATTTTTTTCAAATTAGAGTCTACTGCAATTAATGCTTATCCAAATGGGAGATTGTAAGACATTTTTATCCTTAGGGACAATTTTGTCCATGTCTCATAAAGTTGAACTAACATTAATTGCAATTTTGGTTTTTAAATAAATTATCGGTTAAGTTGCGCTATTTGATCCAAATAAAGATAATAAAGTAGCCTAATAAATGATCTAGATTAATGGGTCAAAGTTCGGATGAAAAATGGGTCCCGATTAGTGTGGACCGGGTCCATATCGGTTTTGTGATGGAGAAGCCCGATATGGAAGCTATATAAGGTTATGGTCTCCTACAGTTACTCAAGAGTTCATTCACGAGCATAAGAATTCCTGACCCGTTAAGGAAGCTCGTGATCTAAGGAAACTATAGAAAGACCTAGCCTGTGAGTTGGTACTCATTTTCCACTAAAGGTCCCGGGAGATTCGGAGACGTTTGGAGCTCAGAATCGACATCGAAATCAGAGATAGAACCGAAATCTAGGTATTCCGCATTACCTTCGTTTTTAATCCTTTCATGTAGATTCGGGATACGTAATAAGGCTCTCCCTATGTATTACACCTTATACATCAGGTAAGCTTAGATATATCTCTTCTCCTAAGGGATCAGAGATTGTTGCTCCTCTATATGAAGTGTTGAATGTAGGAGTCAGGAAACAGAGATCTACCATTGTGGGATTCTTCTAGGAGAAAAGACTTTTTTTTCCTCAGATTAAGAGTTGGGCTACTGTTAATTGGCGCAAGCATATATTGGAAATAGTTTTGAGTAGTGGAGATGATTTCTTCTTATTTAAATTCTCCATTTAAGAATATGCTAATAAGATCATTGAGGGAGGTTCGTGGCATGTACAAGATAGGCCTTTCTTCATTCAGAAATAAAAACATAGAGTTAACCTAGACAAGGTATGCACGAAGAACATTCCCCTCTAGGTGAACTTTTACAAACTTCCCCTGGAATATTAGTTAACTGAAGGCCTAAGTTACCTTCCTAGTAAGCTAGATAAACGTTGATCCTTTGATGAAAATTAAATAATGCTAATATAAACCGTATAGGATATGCACATGTATGTACTGAAGTGGAATTATAAAAATAGCTGCTTAAATATGTCAAATACTTGAGACTAGTTGAAATGAGCAATCTAGTTGAAGACATAATGAAGCTATCCTATGCTTAAAAATTAAGTTATGTTGGAAATGGATTCCTAAAAATTAGGATTCCACTAAGATTGTGGTGGAAATAACCAATAGGAAGGAGACACCTCAATTGGAAAAGAAACCTTAAGAAGTGCTTGCGGAGCCACATAAGTGAGGCCTCAAAGTTTATGATCCCTAAGAAGCAATCAGAAACAAGTTCTTCCTTACTTGAGCTTCAACATCAACAGGCATCCCTTAAAACTCAGCAAGTTACTCCATTTTGTGTTTAAAAGAGGGGAAAGAAAAAGGTAAACATGTGGAGGATAAGAATCTTATAGAGAATGATATTGCATCTCTTGTTACCTCCAACCAAATAAGGAAAGTTAAAGAGAGAAAGTCGAAGAAGAAAAACCAACCTTACCCTTTGCTCATGGATCTATTAATATGGAACATTAAAGGTTTACACAACCCAAATAAATAACAGGCCCTAAAGGAGTTTTTATTCCTTACAAAGCCTCTTTTTTTGCTTTAATTGAAACAAAAATAAAGCTGGAGCAATTCACTAAGGAATTATGGTTCCGTAACAAAGAATGAATCACTTTAAGCAATCATAGTAAACAATACAATGGCAGAATCATCCTACCTTCAATCCTCAAACTTTCCAGCTTCATACTTAGGAATGCTCAGACCAATACATCCATTAAGAGGTATGGTGCTCCTCTATAAACTCTAAAATAACTATTACTACATTTTATGATTCCAACTTTGAATTTCAAAGGGAATAATTATGGGAAGACTTGTCAAGAATAAATATAGGGATCATTGTCGAGGACTTCAATTGTTAAAGCCAAGGCTAGGAATAATCCCTTACTTAAGCTTATCAGCTCACTGGGAATAGAGGATCTGAGACATTCAGGAAGTCACTTCACTTTGTAAAACAAACAAAATGGAAAGTACTTCATCTAAAAAAAGTTAGATAGAAGCCTTATAAAATTTGAATGGTTAAGACAATTTCCCTTTAGTTCCAGTGAATTCCACAGATGTTTAATCTTTTATCATCCCCTATAATCACTTTCCTTAAATTGTACTGGACAAAAAAGGAATGCTCCTTTTAGATTCTTCAATGCTTGGCTTAAGCATCCTAACTTCACATATTTGATCCAGGAGGAATTGAAGCAAGGAATGACTGGATCTAAAGCTTATACTTGCTAGTAGACTTTGGAAAAGTTTAAACAAGCTCTAATATGATTAAGCAATTATGACCCTTACTAATCTCTTAGTGGAATGTAAGATCTGTAAGCTCTCTGTTGGAAGTTCAACTTAACTTGACTACTAATCCTACTAACTAAAGTTTAAGGACTTTAGGAACATCTTCACTTAAGGAGTATTATAAGGCTTTAGAGTTTTTTAACTCTTAAGTTAAGTAGAAGGAAAGAATCAAATGGCTTAGAGATGGTGATATAAATACCAAGTTTTTTTACAATACAGTGTTGGTGAGAAGAAACATAAATAAGATAATCATCTTAACAGATAATGAAGGGATTTCAATCTCTAACTAAGAGGAACTCAAGGAGCTTGCCTTTAACCATTTTAACAATCTATTTGGAGATTGTAGGGAGGTAAGGCTCATTCCTGATGTGCTAATTCAATCTTTAAGTAACTCCTTTTCTAATTACCTAGAGCAGGACCAAACGAGGGAGGTTACATTTGGGGAGATCAAGCAAACCTTATTTGATCTACACCCAAATAAGGCATCGTGCTTAGATGGGTTTAACACAAGATTCTTCTAAGATACCAATGACCTCACAGTATAGATATTAACTGAAGTAATATAAGAGTTCTTCAAAATCCCCCATATGTTAAGAAAGTTGAACAAAACTTATGTGACACTAATTCCTAAAGTGCCTAATCTAACTTCCTTATATGATTTCAGGCCTATATCGTGTTGCATTGTGATATAGAAGGTTATTTTTAAGATTTTGGAAATAGCTCAGAAAACTCCTTAGTGTAATGATTAATCCCAACTAGACAACATTCATTCAAGGAAGAAGAATGAGTGATAACATCTTGATAATGTAGGAGTTATTTAAAAGATAACAAATCAAAAAGATCATCAACAATAGGGTAGTTAAAGTTAACTTCTCAAAAACTTTTGACTCAATCTGTTGGAGCTTCCTTATTCAAGCAATGTAAGCTTTCAGATTCCCTATCAAATTTATATCCTAGCTCCAAATTCATCATAACTGCTTCTCATGCTATTTTAATCAGTAGTGAGACAACTAGAGTATTTAGGTTTCTAAAGGACTAAGACAAGGGGCCCCTATCCCCTTAATTATTCCCAATAGCCATTAAAGTCTTATCAAGACTAATAAGACTTAACACTCAAGCTAAAGCCAACTTTAGATATTATTATAGATGTAGTAAGTTGGATCTAGTTAATTTGTCCTTTGTTGATGATTTGTTTATCCTATATGGTGCTAATATGGACTCCATCAAGCTCTTATTCAAGGTATTAAAGGATTTTGAACTTATGTCTAGCCTGAGCTTTATTCCCTTAAAGAGAAAAATTCTGCTCTCAGCAAGAATAAATTAAGAAGTTTTCATTTAACATTCTCATAGGACATCTCCTTATAAAATATTTGGGGTCCCTATTTCTTCTAGAAAGTTCTTTTTATCAAGACTATACCCTTTTATGGATGCAATATATAGAAAACTCATCAACTTGACATATAAAGCTCTCTCCTATCAGGGAAGCATTTACTTGATAATTTTTGTCTTATCTAACCTTTATAGTTACTGGTGCTCTAATTCGACCATTCCCATGCGAATTTGATAGGAGATTGATAAAAAATGAAGCATCTTCTTCGGATTGGCCTTAATGGTCCTAGGAAGAGGCCCAAAAGTAAAATGCTCTATAGCTTGTGCTTAAACAATGTACAGAGGATTGGGAATCACTTCTTTGAAATCAACATGCAAAGCACTACAAACTAAGAGAATATGACAAATTCTCACTGATAAAGAGAGCCTATGGGTAAAGTGGCTCCACTATTACCTCCTAAAGGGTTAAGGTATCTAAAAGTACACACTAAAGCCAATAGTTCCTACATATTAGGGAAAATCCTAAAGCTAAGGGACAACATACGTCTCTCCATTAAACGTTATATTGGAAATGGTGAAAACACTTATTTTTTGTACGATAACTTGTTGGATATAGGACATTTATACCAATGTATACATTTCCAACACCAAAAATCCTTATTCCATGATAACACAAAAGTACAAACTATAATTACATACAGATCTTAGTTTGGCCAATAAACACAACATAAGGATCATTGGAGCTACCAACTAACTTGCCTGCTTACTAAACTGATTCTATTGCACATGACACAATCATTTGGGAATTAGAGAGGAATGAAGCTTTCTCCACTAAATCATATAAGGCTAATGATAGGGAAACAATGCATTGAGTCAGTTAGTTTAAGTTAGTATGGAAACTAGTAATAGCTCCTTCCAGTGCTTTCTTATTCTGGATGGCAGCAATAAGTAAACTTAAATACTAGGTGCTTTGTTGAGTTCTTAATAAAGGACAAGTCATGCATCCTTTGTGCGCACCTGAGGCAGGACTTGGATCACCTATTTTTTAACTATTATTACACCAGGGGACTATAGGACACAATTCAAACTAGATTTAGAATTCATTGCCCGTACGACTCTTGCTAATAGCTTGGAAAATAGCCTAAGAGATGATTACCTTATATTTATATGTGGTTTGGTAACTATTGTAGATGATATTTTGTGTGAAAGAAAAGAAAGAAACTCTAGAGTTTTCAGCAATATGTCTTCCAGTAAGGAGGAGCTTACAATGAAGATAATATTGAGGATTAAACTTAATGCTATTGTTAGGGGCTTATCTTCTAGACTGTCTTCCCAAGTAAAAAAGGCTTGGTATCTATAAGACAAGGATAGGGTATGAAACATAATACTGTTATATTGTATTAAGTTCAAGCTGTATTTCTCACTTTTTCTATCTATAATTGTAACTAAGCTTTCAAGCTGAGTGATATGTGTTTAATTGTTGATATATTTAATTATTTACACTTAGCGATTAATGATACAAAAATGCTTAAGATATTCACTTTAATTTATATTTGATCTTAGGTACAATTTGGGAGCAAAGAAATTAAAGTGAGTCGGAAGCATTACATTTGGGTCGTTTTCTGAAGATTTATTTTTGTTTGTCTTCATAGAGCAAGAAAAAAAAAGAAGACAAGAAAAATGAAGTACAAAACGACAACAGAAGAAGGAAATAAGAGAATGAAACGACACAACATAATTAGAAGCCAAGGCCAAAATGCTGCAATATGGGTGGACTAAAGAGGAGCTAAACGACAGCACATAAGAAGAGAACAGAGGAGAGACGCGACGTTTGCATTTTATGGAGAACGTTGTATGTTAAACACACAACGTTCTTATGCAAAATGCAGATAACATTTGCGTTCAACGCAGATGTTGTGCGTTAAACGCAGGCGTTTTACTTAAAAAACGCTGAAGGAATACTTTAAAGGGGGAGAACAAGGTTTTAAGTGATGTGTGACCTTTATTGGTCACATCACAAGCACAGTAACGAAGGTAGGAGACGAGAAGCAGGCGTGAAAGATTTGGCTTGGACGCAGGTGTGACGGCTTCAGCTTGTGGCTGGAGGCGCAGAAGGCGTGACTCAGTAGCTGGGCAGTAAGGAGGCTGCAGTGAAATTGAAAGGGGCTGCGGCTGAATAGGAATTTAGGGATTTTGGCTAGGGATTAAGACGTGGCTGAAGTAATTTTTCGGGAAAGACCTATGAAGAGCTAAACGTCCCGACGCCAGTTCAGATGTGACATCGACGCCTATGACCCAAGTTAAGTAATTTTTTTATTAATTTGTTATTTCTTTCTATTTTTAGGAATTGATTGTGTTATCCTATGTTAATTGAATTAGGTATTTTGTATGGATAATCATATTTTTGTTATTATTCGGTTATTTGTGTATGAACTCGTTAAGTATTGTGAATTGATAATTTTGATGCGTTCATTGAATCGTTAATTTCAACCCCATTGCTAGAATTTCGATATAATCTGTAATTGTTATGTTGAAATTCATGTGTAGCGACTAATGATTCGTAATCATTAGGGATAACATGACCTAGGTTAAATGACGCATCGTATGTGGTTGTTGCCTTAATTAATCGGTTTTCCTAATTCGTAATGCTACTACCTAATTGAATCTAGAGATCGTATCCTAGGTTGTTCGGTGGTTAGATTTAATTAACGATCGTATCTTGATTAAACAAAACCTAAGGGAAAACTCAGTTTAATTTTTAACCCACGATTAATAATTGCTATGAGAGGTTAAAGAACAACAAATTAATAAAATATGCTTAATTAGGGTGTAGGCCGAGATTGAACCAAAGAATCAGGTCTCTACCGAATTCCCTACTTTTATCATTTTTTGCATGTTTTCTTTAATTTATTAGTTAGTTTTATTTTATTTTATTATTTCAAAAAATCTAAAACCTCCCTTTTCCTTAAACACCGATTAATTTCATTTCATAAACTTTACACACACTTTCTGTGGGATCGACATAGACTTGTCACTATTACAATAGTAGTCTAGTTATTTTATTTTAACTAACGAAACGACATGCAGTCAATTAAAATAATAGATTATATCTTAATCATACAAAAGAATACATAAATTATAAAAGTAAAACCCCTGTAACTAACAACGAAGACCTTCTGTTTTATGGTTTTGGAGCGTAGTGTTGGCGTCTACTGGGCCACAGGCTTTGGTTGTGGCTGCAGATTTTTGCTTCCTATTTTGTTAGCCATCTTTCTCTTTCTCACACAATTACCAACTTCTGTGACTTCTTCACATCTCTACCAAAACGCATGCTTCCTTTCAGGTTCTTATCGATTCCTGCTGTTTCACTTCTCTTTTCTTTTACTTGCTTCATTTTTCTCCTAAACGCGACTTTTAGTTCTCCTGAATTGTGTGCGCTCTTCCCTCCATTTTCCTATCTGGGTTCTTTTGCTTATTGTCCTCTGCACCTGTTACTTTTGGCTTCAAAATTTGAAGTTAGCTTCTTTACTGCTGATTGATTGTTGATGGCCACGGAAATTGGAATAAGCTTCTGTTGTGAAATGGATATTAAGAATTTAATCCGGTTCATTTTTCTTTGTTACGAATCAGAATAGGGGCCTGAGATAAAAGAGTAATTGAAAGCAAGACAGCCACCAAACCCCAGGTCTTCGGTGAACAAGTAATCACGATGAGGTGACTGAATTGTAAGAAATTAGATCATTTGAACATGACTTGATGGTGGGGAAGAAATGATTGTTGTCTAGTTAGCTTCATCCTCGATAGTGGTTGAAACTTTATAAGCAGGAAGGGGAACCCATAGCTTATTCTTGATCCGAAGTGTTCGACCTAAGAAAAAAATGGAAAAGAAAAAATGCATCGTAGAAGTTCTTGATGTGCTAGTTCATATGCATGTTTGTGTTTCATTTTTATCCCCATATGATGTTTGAAATTCTTTAGAATCAACGAATCATGTTATAAAGATGTTGTGGTAGCTGGTAATGATACTTTGTTGTTGTTGTTTTTTTTTAATTAGAATCTATTTGCAGTATGTAGCATCTAACTCTGTTCTTATTCTTACTTGAGCTTTTAGCTGCTGAAAGGAGAATGCTTTCTGCTGTTGTGTCTTTCTTGTCTTGATCTCTCCTGTGGCTATGAATGCAATAAAGGTTCCTAAGAGTGGTTTTGTGACTCATGGGAGAATTACCTCTGAAACAAATGGAATTGCATATAGTGTTGCTTTGTCGATGCAGCCAAGTAAACTGCATCCTGTAAATCAAAGACTTGAGCCTCGGCATCCAAGTGGTGTGCATCTCTTTGCAGAGAAATTTGGGCTTTGTGGTGAAGGATTGTTGGCAACACATGGGCAACTAATTAGTTTCACCGTCTCTAGGAGATATTCCATGCTATGCCGATCTATGCAAACTCATGGGACTGAAAAAAAAGAAAGTGCTGGACCTTACAGTGATTGTGCTGATGTATCGAGGTGACTTTTAAACTACTAGCTAAACTTCATTTTTTTCAGATTACTCAAGTCCTACTTGTTTGTGTTTTTCAATTCTTTTCATGCCAACTTTGAGGATGAAAGTAAATCAGCATCAAGATGTTAGTATGAGATCTTAGAAGACAAAGTACTTTAATAAGAGTCAATTGTCATTTTTGAATGAACCTCTCCAGCCAAAAAAACAGATGTTAGGAAGTTCTTTCATTTTGTTCAAATAGAAGATAGATTTCCATACCGACAAATAGAGCGCTCCTCATCTATCCTTAGCCTCCCCTTCAATAGCTAATAGGAAGATTGTCTCGCTTTATGTAGCTAAGTGGTGTATTTCAAATGAAACACTTTTTCTCGTTAGTCTAGCTTTCTATAAATATAGCATATATTTATGTCTCCAGGCTCCTTATGCATCATGTGAGTGGTCATGGAATTTTGATGGACAAGTGCTGATTACTTATTATATAATCTTTCTGATCTTATAGTGACACCCCCGAGTCTTCACTGAAATGATGAACAGATGGGTTTGTGGTGTAGTATTGGTCTTTGTTGAGACCCGTTACTAGCAGCAGTATAGTAGGAAGAGGAGAGTTGGGGTAGATGAGTAAATGGGAGAGTGTGAGGGAAATGATTATTATGCTGAGCTGGATAGTTAGTTAGAAGAAGGGAATAAAAGAGATTGTGTGGGGACAGTTGGGGGTATCACTGAATTTGTTATGAAAATGATGTACTAGGGAGGTTGCTTAGCCCTCGAAGCTTAGCCTATTGAGATATCTGATGCGTTGAATTTCTCTTCTTACTCTATTCTTCTCTGCTTTTCTTATTGTTTCTGTGCTTGAGTTTCTGGTGTTGCGACTATTTACTGAATTAGAACTTGTTAGGATTTTGGTTCCTAACAGTCTTCATCTTACTTTTTCTCTAAAACAATAGACCATGAGACAATTGCATGGAAGCTTCAATAATCAGAATGCAGCGAAATGCATGCATGATTATTGCTCAAGAAATTTTAACGAAACCCAATTTGCCATTCTTCTTCACAAGTGCTTAAATTAGTATCGTAAAAGGATGGCATTCCTATCATGCTAGAAAACAGATATTGTTGGGAAATTATCTTGTACGTTTTAAAATCAAAATGCTTAATCTCTACATATGATCTTATCAGTATTACATTTGAAGAAAATTTAACATAATTATATCCTTAAAATATAATAATTTTGCACATTATTTTTAGATTTTTTTTATGGACAAAGATTATGATTGTTTCTTATCTCGGGGTGACCATGATGATGATGACTACCATGTTAAAGTCTAGGAAAAGCGGAACTTGCATGACCTAAATTCATGTCGAAGAATCATTAAAAATGTCATATCTTACTCATAAAATAAATAGCGGACCTCCAGTCCACTGCCTATAATTTTAGTTTGGTCTTATTACTTGGATAAGCAAATAGAGCATGAGCATATGAAGTATTCCTTTTAATAGAAAGTTACAGTTCCACTTATATGACAAATGGATGTTCATCTGTACATGTATTTTTTAATCCACATTAATGTCAATACTCACCATTATTTCCTACCAAATTAGTGGCATATAATGAACACTTTTTTAGGTATGTCAGTTTTCTTTTAATATCACTATACTTGAAATGGTCTTCTTATCTATGTTCGGAAAGGTGTCTGCATTTCTTTTTCTTATATTCTGACTTTCTGTGAAACTTTCTGTTTGCACCATATCATTAAGAGCATAGCCCATGCTTCAAATTTTTAATACAGGATGCGTCATGTGTCAGTTCACAGATAGGAGAAGATGAAGATGAGCATCCAATCATCCTTGCAAGAATTATTCATTCAAGTCAAGGCTTAGCTGAAGCCTGTAAATTCGTATGCAATGATGCAAAATTTGTAAATGAAAGGGCTCGTAATGACATTATTTTGCTTTCACGGTAAGTTTATATATTCCATTTTTGTATGCTATATTGCTTGCGAAGAAAGATCATAAATCCATTGATTACCATATGTGTAATATCCCAATTTAGGAGAGAAGTATGCAATTGCCTGGTCTGACGTTTTAATAATTTCAGTGAAGATCAGGAGTTAGCGTTCAGCTGTTTGTATTATAAATGGTGGGGCTTAACATTTACTTAAAAAGAAGCTTCTATTAATATCTTAAATTTTCTCAAATTGTCAAAGTGAATTGCTGAAATGTTTAATGACCAAGGTTTGAAGAAGTTGTGTCTTGGCACATTCCACGCACACTTTAGGACATTTCAATTTCCTTTTTTTTAGTAGATACCATGCCGTTTGAATTTTGTACTTACTGTTTCTCCAATTTTGTTTAGTGGGATTATGAGGTTGAATGCCCGTGCACGTAAAGATGTTGCTATTCTTGGGTCTGGATTTCTCAAACTTGATGGTAAATTCTTTTGATTCAATGAATTTGAAACACTTTTCTCTTTTTAGTGTGAATATGAGGATTTTTTATTTTGTTCCATCTTTTGTTGTTGCGCCTTATAATCCTTGTACCACATAGCTCGGGCAAGAGAGGATACAGAGAAAATTGACCGTAATGTAAAGAAGAAAGCTGAACGACTTAACCATATTGCAACTGTATGTACTTCTACGTGCCAAGTATTGACTTGTTAATAAAGATATGTAACTTCAAGTCACTGTTGAAACTTTTTCCCCCCTTTTTGCAGATCTTAAAGAACAAAGCTCAGTCTAGATTAAAAACTGTAGCTGATAAGCATTGGAGTGATGGAGCTTTAGAGGTAACTGTCCTCTTTACTTTATGTGGATCATGATAGTGGAAGAGATATAAAATATCTAGACATTTATGCTTCACTAAAGACAGCTATAAATTATAACACACAGAGACAAACAGATGAAGCAACTAAATAAATCAAATCTTACTCATGACACCCAGGATTAGATGGAAATTTTATTTCTGCAATTATGGATACTTCCAATATGGGAGTAAGAGTAGAGTTCGTCCAACCAATAAATGTAAAACCCCAAACCTTTCCTTTCATTGAATAAAAATTTTTATTTTCGGTGAATAATATTTTTGGATGGATAGTGATTTTTTTAGGACCCAACCTTCAAATAATGAAAAATATCCAGAATAAGTTTTAGAGTTAAATGATAATCAAACAAATCAAACATATGTCCAATAGGATGGATTTCGGGAGTTGCGAAAGTTAAAGTAATGGGTATTAATGATTTTAAACCCATTCGAAAATTTGTAAAACATCCAATTAATAAGTATTGACCCTAATTAGAAAATTTCATGGTCAATTTGATGATAAGACGATGGCAGAATATTTTCAGAATGTGGTTTGATTAGTTGGTGATTTAAACTCATTAAGGGGCATTTTGGTCTTTTTGTGTATAATGGTGTGCGTGGATTAGTGAGTCATACCTAATGACCAAGTAAAGGCTTTCTTGAGGGTTAAACAATCATTTATTAAATGAATAATTAGTCATTAGAGACAGCTATTAAGACATTGACATGTGTAAAGCATTAAGTAAGTATAAAAAGAATAAAGTTAAGACTTTTGGCTTCATTTGAACATAACCGTGAGAGTGTTTGAGAGGGTAATGAGAGAGCAAAAACAAAAGTGAAAGGAAGAGAAGCAAGGTTGAAGGTCATCCAAGGACAGAGGAAGAAAAGGGCTTCCATTGTTGATGAGTTTTGATGGAGATTTGGAGAAACCTTGATCAAACTTAAGTTTTCATCATTTATTGAAAAGATTGGAGAAAGAAAGTGGTAAGTTTTCCTAACCTAAATTTTTGATTTTATTGGGTTTGTTTTGAGTGAGAAGGATGTGTTTAAGATTAGTGGATTCTTGGTGTTTCTTTACATCTAATTGATTGAATATAACAAGAGAGGAACGTGTAGTAGAATTCTGTCTTAGGTTAGTTTGAACTAATCCCATTATTTTGACTATAAGTCAGCCTAAAGACCTCCAAATTGAGTGATTCCAATTGGAGATGAAACCTTAGACATAGTACTAAAAATCTCTAGGATAAACCTAAACCTAAACCTAATTCTGGATGAATGATATCAAAGTTTGAGATTAAAAATGGTAACCTGATACTGCCCTTGTGTTGAAACAGATTGTGATATTTGATACATTTTTCATGATTTAGAAGTTCAAATGACATGATTTTTGATGATATGGAAACTAGAGACTTAGGGGAACAAATGTCTAGGGACCTCAAAGCCTAATTTAAACGTTTATTATGTGAAAAGTAGGGAACAAGTGGAGGTATGGATTTTAGACATAGGTCACAATTGTGACTCATCATGCATGATCATGATATGGTGAATTAAATTGAGTGAGATAGTGTTTTGAAGAAATTGAAAAGTTAGAATGGGCAAAACATGGTTTTAAGTGACTTTTGACATTAGAATTGGAAACGAAGAACAATAGGTTAGTTTACGGCAGTAAACGGAAATACGATTAGCGTACGTGTTACGTGATTAAATACTAAAAAATTGAACTTTTCATAACATATCTGCAATATACCCATACAATCATAAAGCTCATAGTAAAGCATTTGCCATAACAATTTATTCATGCATCATCAAATCTGGTAATAGCACAACATTGCGTAAAACACAAATTCAAATTTTCTAAAATACAATTTCGAAATTAAACTCATAACATAAAAGATTTTATTTTCTATTTTCCTTTTTTTTAAAAATAAACAGTGGTAACAATAAGTTTTCTGAAAACTTTTATACTGAAAATAAGTCAACCACTAGAATTGATACCATATGGTACCTCTCAAATCATTTTTAACATAATTAGTGGCGGAATTACTATTTTTATGACTTTCCTTACTTATCCCACCACTAGTTTCTTTACCATACGGTATTCTAGGCATAAAGTCACAGAGCTAGTTTTGCATTGCTTATTCGCGACTAGTTAACCACTATTTACGGAGCTGGTTCTGCATCGCTTACTCGTAATAGGTTAACCACTATAGACCCATAGTTACGGAGCTGATTATGCATCGCTTACCCCATAATAGGTTAATCGCTATAGATCCATAGTTACGAAACTAGTTCTGCATCATTTATATAAGTCACGGAGCTGGTTATACATCATTTATCAGTAATAGGTTAACCGCTATAAATATACTAGTATAATAACATGTATAAAGTCTAGTAGTGTACCATAGGCAGAAGTAACTCTTACATTTAAGACTCGTCTAATTTTCTAAATCAAATCTGAGAGGATTCATAATTGAATTATTTCAATGTAACTCCCAATCATACAAAAATTTAGCTTTCAAATTAAAACTCATATATTGCTAAAGCATACACTTATATTAGCAATATTCACTTATAATATCTTATTCACATAAAACATAACATAAATGTTCATTTCATGAAAACCATTTGCATAAAGTCGATTTAAAGAACATTCACATGTCATCAATTCTTTTGCAAGGAATTTAGTCATATAACTATTAAAATACACTCACAACTTGCTAATTTCCTTAAACAAAAATCACTTGCACAAAATCAATTTAAAGAACACTCGCATGACATCAGTTATTTTGCAAAGAAGTTTTTCAAATGAAACAATTAAAATACAATCACTCAAATGTCTTTTTTCACAAGTAGTGCACTTTGGCATTGAGGGCCTAGTGTCACAGGAATCTCTAGGCCTAGTGGGTAACCCAAGGGTCCCTAGTTGGACAATTCACCTCTACTAAACCTCTTGCCACCACTCCATCTTGACTTATTTTTCTTGGTTGAACCCTGCGATGAACTAGTTGGTGCGTTGCACTTTTGTTCTGATCTCGAACTCTGAGTGATTGTTATTGCATTTCTTTACACTTTTATCGCAGCTTCAACTAATTCCCCGTAATGTGTCTCTAAAGCCAAAGACAGATGGATTCATAATCTAGGACTCAAGCCTGCAGCAAACCTCTTGCACTTCTGCTCATCACTATCAGCAAAAAATGAAACACTTATGACAAGTTCTGAAAATCTCTTCTTATAGTCCGTCACTGATGTCAAACCTTGCTCTAGACGGAAGAACTTCTCTACCCTTGCATCCTTATAACTCTATGGGTAGAATTTATCTATGAATTTTCTTTGAAACTCTGCCCAAGATACCACATCTAGAAATCACCTCTCAATTGCCTCTCACCAATCCTTCGCCTTGTCCTCGAGGAGGAAGTTGAAAAATACAACTTTCTGCTCATCAACACATCCCACAACTCTGTATAACTTTTTCACTTGATCTAATTATGTGAGTGC
Organism: Erythroxylum shatona; assembly: GCA_027568895.1. NCBI lineage: Eukaryota > Viridiplantae > Streptophyta > Magnoliopsida > Malpighiales > Erythroxylaceae > Erythroxylum > Erythroxylum shatona. Next base: position 25,277,238 of record JAOSBK010000005.1, on the reverse strand, counting down.
ACTCTCGAGATCTCCACTCCCATCAAAAGTCTTGGCACCCAATTTATAGACGCGCTCAATTGAGCATCCAGAAGCTTCCACTCTTTCATGTGGCTGCCGCATCGTTGCAACGAGAATCTGAGTCATCAGTTTCACATTAAAGCGCACCCTGGCCAATTCCACCGGCCCTAACGATTGGGAATGTAGCTGGTTCATAGAGACACTTATTGAGTCTAGAATGTGGTCACCCTCCCATGCCGAAGGTGACTCAGGTGCAAGAGCTGTTGGAATGGCTCTCTCGGGACATCTATGGCCTCGTTTGTGCATCATGTTATGTATTGAACAAAAATGCAAATGTGTAAAGCTTTCAGTTTATGAAATCATATGCATGTAAAATTCAGGCTTGGATACCAACATTGACACACTCCTATCCTGAAATGACTAGGCGACCTGCCCGGCACCCCATGGTGACCTTCCGATCGATATCTGATCCAACTGAAAAGTTCTCATGGAGCAAAGCCTATTTCCTTTTTAATCAAAAAGTTTTAACGCATCATAAAAAGATATAGGCAATGGAATTTTTTTAATCATTTTTATTAAAAATTCTAGCAGTACAACGACTGTATTTTGATCTTTCCAAAATTTTCGTAGAAGTTCAAAAACACTTTTATAATCATCTCAAAATTCCCACTATAAATTTTGGAC
>JAOSBK010000005.1:25259392-25276454 GCA_027568895.1 Erythroxylum shatona | reverse complement strand
AAAGATGGAACCAAGGTCAGAAGTATGTTTGTTTGTAGGATATCCTACAGGAACTCGAGGGTACTATTTTTACAGTCTTCAAGATAAGAAGGTATTTGTATTGACAAATGCGACCTTCTTAAAGGAAGATTTTGTGAGAAATCACAAAGGAAGAGGTGAAGTAGTACTAAAGGAGTTAACTATTTCATCCAAACCAAGAGTTATTTTGGATATAACATAACAAGATGTCGAAATGGATTTAAGAGTTGAATCGGAAGTGCAACTTGAACATCAAGTTATGCCTAGACATAGTAGGAGGGTTGTGAGACAGCCAGATAGTTATCTAGGTTTAGGAGAAGGCTTAATTGCCATCTCAGACTAAGAGGAAATGGTTCCCATTACGTATATACATGTTATTAATGATGTTGATGCAGAAAAATGGCTCAAGGCGATAGAATCAGAAATAGATTCCATGTACATTAATGAAGTCTGGGTCCTTGTAGGTCTAACACCAGGTATAAAAGCCATAGAGTGTAAATGGATCTATAAAAGGAAAAGAGGATCATATGGAAAGGAAGAGACCTTTAAAGCTAGATTGGTAGCTAAAGGCTATACTCAAAAGGAGGGTATAGACTATGAGGATACTTTTTCTCCGGTTGCCATGCTTAAGTCCATGAGGATTCTTTTGGCCATAGTAGCCTATTTCGATTATGAAATATGGCAAATAGATGTCAAGACCGCATTTCTTAATGAAGATCTTGAGGAGACCATTTATATGACCCAACCAGAATGATTCATTGAGTCAGGAAGCATCTAGGTCTTGGAACATTAGGTTTGATAAGTCTATCAAAACCTATGGGTTCATACAAAACTCAGATGAGCCTTGTGTTTATAAAATAATACAAAAAGGTAAGATTACTTTCCTAATCATATATGTTGATGACATTCTGTTCATTAGGAATGATATAAGAATGTTATCTACAGTTAAGGGATGTCTGAATGAACAGTTTTCAATGAAGGATTTGGGAGAGGCTAACTATGTTCTAGGGATCAAACTTATAAAGGATCATAAGAACAAATAGATAGCTCTGTCTCAATTAACCTACATTGAGAATATGCTCAATAAGTTCGCCATGCAAGATTTCAAGAGGGGTTTCACTCCTACTAAACATGGAATCAAACTTTCAAAGGAACAAGCATCTAAAACCCATGAAGAGGTTGAATGCATACGTAACATTCCATATGCTTCGGCATTAGACCGCATATCTGTTATGCAGTGGGAATGATAAGCAGATTTCAGTCCAATCTAGGAATGGAACATTAGACTGCGATTAAGTTTATACTTGAGTATCGTCGTAGGACAAAAAACTTAATGCTTGTTTACTCTAGAAGTAATCTTATTCTGACAAGATAGAAAGATTTTGATTTCCAATCAGATGTTGACTCAAGGAAATCAACTTTTGGTTCTATATTTACTTTCGGAGGTGGAGACATAGTTTGGAGGAGTGCCAAGCAATCTTGTATTGCTGATTCAACTATAGAGGCTAAGTATGTTACTGCTTGTGAAGTAGCAAAGGAAGCAGTCTGGCTTTGGAAGTTCCAAAATGATTTGGAGGTAGTTCTAGAAATAGAAAAAGCCATTACACTTTATTGTGATAATAGTGAGGCAGTGGCTAATTGATATTGGCTTAATTGCTAATATTTTTAATTATTTATACTTAGCAATTAATGATACCAAAAAATTTAAGATACTCACTTTAATTCATATATTATTTTAGGTACAATTTGGAAGCAAAGAAATTAAAGTGATTCAGAAGAATTACATTTGGGTCATTTTCGAAGATTTATTTTTACTTGTCTTCATGGAATAAGAAGAGAAACAAAAAGAAGAAAGATAAGAAAAATGTAACACGAAAAATAAGAAAAATTTAAATGCAATCAGCTGGAAAAAAAAGAGAACAGAAGCAAATTTGGAAAATCAATAGAGTGGAAAGCATGTTGTGCGTTTTATTCAAAACGCAATGGAGAGGAGCGCAACATTTTACATAAAAATGCAGAAGACACAGGTGTAACAGGGATTAAAGAGGGAGCAAATTAAATGGTCCCATTGTCATGCTACAGTAAGTCAAGGTTTAATTGATGTGTGACCTTTATTGGTCACATCATCAACAATAGAGAAGAGGCTACAGGAGACGTGAAGAGAGTAGCAGCATGGAACGCATAAGAGAGGAATAAATCAAGGAGCATATTAAATAGTCAAGACGAATGACGATGCATTAGGGAGGAGAGTAGCGAGCTGGAGGCATGAGACACAACATACGCAACAGGAATGACGACGCAGCGTGACCCAGGAGATGAGGTTTTAAAAAGGGACTCAAACATAATTGTCCCATGATAGCACAATGTCATCAATAGGAGAGAGATGTATACAATGGCGGTGGCTTACCTGCGTTTAACGCAGTGCTGCGTGCGTTTCGTTTAACGCAGAACTAGACAAGCGCAACTTTGGGCAGTGAAGAACTAGCGAATTTTTTACTAGGGATTAAGATGGGGGTTGAAGCAATTTATCGGGGAAGACCCATAAAGAGCTAGACGTCTCGATGCCGATTTAGAGGTAACAACGTCATTGACGACCCAGATTAAGCATTTTTATTATTTTATTGTTCCTTTCTCTCATTAGGAATTGATCGTGTTATCCTATGTTAATTAATTTGGGTATTGTGTATGGATAATCGAATTTTCGTTGTTATTCAGTTATTTGTTTATGAACCCATCGGGTATTGTGAATTGATGATTTTAATGCATTCATTGAATTGTTAATTTCAAACTCATTGTTAGAATTTCGATATAATCCGTAATTGTTATGTTTAAATTCATGTGTCGCAACTAATGATTCGTAATCATTAGGGAAAACATGACTTAGGTTAAATGACACATCGTATATGGTTGTTGCCTAGATTAATCAGTTTTCCTAATTCGTAATGCTACTGCATAATTAAATCTAGAGATCGTATCCTAGGTTATTCAGTGGTTAGGCTTAATTAATGATCGTATCTTGATTAAACAAAACATAAAGGAAAACTCAAGTTAATTTTTAACCCATGATTAATAATTGTTAGAAGAGGTTAAAAAATAACAAATTAATAAAATATGCTTAATAAGGGTGTAGGCCGAGATTGAACCAAAGAACTAGGTCCCTATCGAATTCCCCACTTTTACCATTTTTCTGCACGTTTTCTTTAATTTGTTTTTATTAGTTAGTTTTATTTTATTTTCTTCTTTAAAAATCCAAAACCTCCCTTTTTCCTAAACACCGGTTAATTTCATTTCATAAACTTTACACACACTCTCTGTAGGATCGACCTAGACTCGCCACTCCTACAATAGTAGTCTAGTTATTTTATTTTGACTAGCGTAACGACGAGGTCACTGAGACTTACATTGTACTCTTGGCAATTCTATTAATTCAATTATTTCTTTTAAAAAGTATATAAAAGAGTCATTAGAGACTAGAATAGGTTACAACCTGACACTTAAACTAGCTAAATCAATAGAACATATCATAGAGTTTTCGAGAAATACTTTACTTAATCACTAAGATGTTGTCTCAGGGAATGTTCTAATTAAAGTTGAATATAGTGCTAAATTTATGCTTTTCCTTAAACAAGTAGATATGAAGTCTAATCTTGTTGCTTAGTATGTTGGAGAATGCTTCATTAACTAGGCTTTGATTTGAGTTTTTTTAAAATTTATTTCATCCCATATATATGTTACCAGATAGAACAATGAAATAAGGATAGGTATGTGTCTAAGTTTCAAATAGTAGCTGAATATGGCATTATCTAGATCGGATAGGCTTAATATTCCTTTTCAAACTATTCTACTATGGTCACATTGAAACAACAAGTGAGTAAGGGTTTCCATTGACATTTTACAAAGGATAGGTTAGTTAGGAATGTGTAATAATCTTCCTAGCCTATCCATTGTATGTAGTTTGTCTTTAACTACTAACCATAAAGTGTATTAGGAAGTAACTCTTTACCCTATACAACATTTGGGTTAATCACACTATACAACTTCTTGCAAGAGACACTTGTGAATTCACTTGATATTGTTATAAATCTAGGTGAATTTATCCTCATTATCATGTGGCATAAATTGAATATAAAGGAAGCAATGCTTGACATAAGGACTTATGTAGGTGTCGCAAATTGACATGGCCTTAACTACTATGACATTAAGGTGAATTGTGTCTTTAAGATGGTCAAGTCATTCCAATTCTCTAAAGGTCCATATAAGATCCATTTATCAATCCAAAAGGAAGCATGTTCCCATTTCCAACCATACTAATGCATTCCCTCCTAATTTTGTCTCTTATTTTGACTATGAATTTCATGATTAAGGATGAATTGAGAGGAAGCCTGAAATTTTATAATTTTATTGTCAACCTTTAATTTCTAACACTATATATCATAACCAAATGAAAATACATACTCGTGTATTTATTTTCAATATTGTTGTTTGTAACAATATTTAATTATATTGAACTGTCATATAATAAAAAAATGTGCATGTAATCCTTAACTCACTACATTTATATAACAATCATTTGAATTATGTCACTAGCACAATTTATAGTAAAATACATAAGTGTGTATTTTTATATCTCATGACATATAATATTGTAAAATAATTCTTAAAATAATTAAATATTTTATTTATAGTTTATAATATTTGAAATAATTTATTCTTTAATTTAAGTGTATATGTTCATAATTTTAACATTTTTTGGCCTTATATTGGACTACTTTTTATCTTCCAAACATTAATATACCATTTAATTTAAGTGCACATTATTAATTTTATTCCTATTGTCTAATTTTTCAACTATTAGTATCAGAATTCAAATGAAAATCTGTACCAATTACACTAGACTTACACTTAAACAAAGCAAAAGTATTAGTAAAAAACCTCAAAAGGTTTAATTAAGATAATAAAATGTCCTTTGAAACTTTATGAATAGGTTGAGTTAGTCTTTGTGAATTGCTCTTTTCTTCCTAATAAGAAGTATTCTTTAATGTCAATTTCAAAAGAAGGTAATAAGAAAACTATAGTTATTCCATATGTACTTGCTTCCAAACATATTGAAGTGGTTTTAACAGCATCCCTGCAACAAAGTATGAATAACATGCATTAACCAAATAATGATTTTGAAGACAAAGATTAAATAAAATACATATTTATTCAAACCTTGATTATACTAATAATTTCTTGCCAAATAAGATCATCTACATTATATAATCGGAAGAAAATTTGCAATGTTAAGTGAATCAATTATCGCAGACAATAGATCTCTAATGAAGGATGAAATGTATATTTTATTAAATTTCTATATAAAATCTATAATATGAACCTGGATCAATCATGTTAGATTATCAAGATAAACTTGATTATAGAAGTTTACCTAAGTTTCTTGGAATAAATGTGAATGAGGTATTCCTTTTAGCTTTGAATCTTCCTAAAGATGCATATAGGTTGTCTCCTTTTCAATAATGGGATATTAGAAAAGAAATCCCTATGCACTCTTTGAAATAATAACCACTTATTTATATAAGGCTTATTCCTAATTTATCCATCATAGGTTAGGAAACATAAGGGTTTCTACATATATAATAATCTATTTATAATTAGATGATTTAGGCCTATCGACTTAAAACTTATTACATCATTTTTAATATTAGGCCAAATATTATAATAGCCTATGACATGTAACTATTTATATATGTATATGTCCATTAAAAATTCCAACAATCTCCCACTTAAATTATATATACATAATATCTTATAATTATATGTCATAATAAACTTTATAAGCTCAAATTGATATTATTATAAAATCATCTTCAAACGATACACTCCATAAATCATATCAATATATAATCAAAGAGATCTTTGCACAGTTACTGTGACCAAACCCATTAGTGATCATATGCATCATCATAATTAACTACATGGATGAAGTATGGACGTGTAGCATGGAAATTTCATATTATGTGATCTTAACATGCATATTTCTAACTAATCCTACCTTGTTCCCTGGTGATATTAAACTAAACGACATTAGAGTGTGAACTCGCAAAATTGTTTATACTGTATTAAATCATAAAATTTCATTTAAGATATCATCAAATGGCATAACACCTATATGAGTAGCATGCTCATAAAAGACCTTAAGTGATAAACCTTTAGTTAGCGGATCTACAATCATGGAATTTGTCTCAATCTGTGTTATAGACATCTAACCAATATGAAATCTTTCTTTAATAACAAGGAACTTAACGTTGATATAATTTGACTTTGACAAGTTGTTGTTGTTGTTATAATACATTAATATTGACTTATTGTCATAAAACAACTTTAATTGTCTTTTGATGTCATCTATAATTTGAAGCCTAGTGATCAAGTTTTACAGTCAAATCTTATGACTGGATGTCTCATAAAATGCTATAGATTTAGCTGCCATAGAAGAAGAAGCTATGAGTGTCTACTTAGCACTCTTTTATGAAGTAGCCACTCTAACAAGCAGATAAATATAGCCTACAGGTCTACGAATATATTGGCATCCGACGACATTAGAGTTAGAATACCCAATGATCTCTAACTGATATGATCTCCTGTATGTAAGCTTGTAGTCTTTTGTTCTCAAAAGATATCACATAACCTTTCTGGCTACTTTCTAACGATAAATTATGAGATTACTTAAATATCTGCCCAATATTCCAATAATGTATGCAATAACATTTGGATGAGTAAATATATAAGCATATATTAGACTTCCTATAGTTAAAAATAAGGACTCTTTTGAATTTCTTTAGTCTCTAAAACATTATAGGGGCATTGATTGAGATTAAATTAGTCTCAATAGGGGTATCACCTGGTTTACTTTCATTCATGCCAAATGTCTAGAGTATCTTCTTGATATATCTCTTTTAAGATAACGCAATAATACCTCAATAATGATCTCGATGTATCTCAATCCATATTATAAACGAAGCTTGTGGTATACATAATTGTCAACTAAATCCATCTCAAAACCAAAAATTATGACAATTTGATGAAACTTGTAATACTATTAATGAAAAGCTCACTTAAGTCCATATATGAATTTCTTTAATTTTGCAAACCATCTTCTTTGAATCTTTATAAACAAAGTTTTCAAAATACGCTATATAAGTTAATTCATCAATATCACTATTAAAGAAAATTATTTCATTCGTCTAATATAACTTAAGATTAAAGTGTGTCACAAGTGCCATTCAAATCTTGAGAGAGTCTTTCAAAGAAACCATGGAGAAAATATCTCAACAACACCATTCATATTAAGGCTTCTGGTATAGTGTACTATAGGACAATACCTCATTCTTTTAGATATTGTTCACTTGAACCATCATATGAGTTATAATATTTATTATCACGGTCAGATCTAACACTTTAATCCTTTTCCCAAGTTAATTTTCACCCCTAATTTTATAACTTTAAAGATATCTAGTGCCTGTGACTCCTTATAAATGAGATAAATATACCTATAATGTTAGTAATTGTTTATGAAAGTAGTAAAATATTTTTTACCATTCTAAAAAGGTGTAAAAAATGGCCCACAGATATCTTTATGGATTAGTTCTAAAATATTTAAAGATCTTTTGGCACCTAATCTCCTTATGTTTATATTACTTTCCCTTTATAAACTCCATAGAAACTATAAGGTTTGATATATTAAGTAGATAAAAAATTCCATATGATATAAACCCTTTAATTCTTTGTTTAGAGATGTGTACTAAATATTTATTCCGTAATGAATCAGAATTATCAATTTATTAAATTTCTTTTAGTACTAGATGAATTAACATGTAAGTATTCATTAGATGAGACAACTATATTAAATATAGGTTACCAATTTTGATAAAGAATAAGAATCAATAAGTTTTAGCTCATAAAAGACTAAATTGTCCATTCTTAAAGGAATAATAATAACCAACATTGTCCAATATATAAATAGAAACCAAATTCCACCTAAAATTATACAATTTAAGAATTCTCACTTCTCCTAGTCCATTTTGTCATTAGAGCAAGTTGCATCCATAAAAGTAAGGGTCACCCAATTTGAAGAATAACATCTAGATCTAGTCAAGAACAATCATGTATATTCTCTTTCTAAACTTTAAAGTTTATATCATTTAGCACATGTATATAATTAGTGTTAGTAGATATTATTATAGCAGAACTATTCACTGAATATGGAACAAAAATAAACAAATCAATAAAAAAATAATTAAAATTTGAAAGCAACGTAATTAGCAAAATCAAAATATTGACAAACCTATTATAAAATACCTAACACAACATTGAAATTTAGTCTTTTAATAGAAATATTAATTTGTAGGTAGCGCTTTTATTATAGTTATGAAATATTAATAATACTTTCTTGTTAAAACATAGGTTTTTCTTTAGACCAACATATAACTTACCTGGAAATTCACACAATTGTCACATATTTATCACCACAAGTAAGTTTGAATTTTGGCTAAATAATAATATTCCTTTAGATCGATTATTATCCATATGAAATTCATCCACACACAGTCATCTTAATATTTTAATATTAATTAATGTACATAAAAGTAGTTACTTTGGTGACATATTATTTTTATTAATTATCTTAAATATAAATTAATGAAAATTGTAAAATAAAAATGCCAGATTTTGAATTTAATTAATTAATTAATTATTGAACTAATATTATAATTCCATATTATTTCATCCAGCAAATCAAAATCATAAAGTTATTAATCTTGGCCAAAACTAGAAACCAGAAAAGTTATAAACCTTAAAAGAATGATATGAACAACATTTAATAATTATATGATACTTGGCCAATCTTTAATCCAAACAAATAATGGCCTAGAAACATAAACATGGATGGTTAATTCTTGGTCAAACCAATAAACCACAATATGATTTTATTTTTTATTAATACAAAAGTTAGAGCAATATAAACTGTAAAGGAGACAATTTTGTTAACATATGAAAATGACCATATATGGGAAAACAACAAGATTACACTGAAATTAAAAAAATCTACAAATCTCAATAATCTAATATGATATATGTTCTAATACCACTTTAAATGTTAATATAAAATCTATAATATGAACCTAGATCAATCATGTATGATTATTTATAACAAACTTGATTATAAAAGTGTACCTGTTCATTATAATAGATGTGATTGAAGTCTTGCAGCTGCTTTTGGTATTTGGCCTTCAAAAAGATCCATATAGTTTGTCTACTTTTTCTAATGATGGGATATATGAAAAAAAAGACCCTATATTCTCTTGGGGACCAAGGCCACTTATTTATATATAATGCTTATTCCTAATTTGCCTAACATACGTTAGGAATAAAAAGAGTTTTTACACATATAATAACCTATACTTAATTCGATGATTTAGGCTCATTAACCTAAAACCTTATTATGCCAAACCTTATAATAGTCCATTACATATTATGTATACGCACACACACACACATACACACTAAAAATTCCAAAATCCCTTAATAAAATTGAACCAACAAAATTCTAACAATCTTGGCCAAGTGAACTAATGAAATGGAACCATTTAATGTACTCATCTAAAACTATATCATATAGATATTATGAACTTTTACTTCATTTAAGTCTCTTTCAACTACATCTTTAGAAATAGGAACGATTAGGCATTTTTATAATATATCTAGCTTTAGATTACATGAGACATTAAGGTGATGTACTTGGTTTTGAATTTTTGAAAAACAACAAAACAAATACAAAAATGCAAATATCATATTTTCTACATTTTTTCAATAGGTTTCTTTATCCAAAAAAAATAAGTCTAATTTCTAAAATCAAAAAATAGGAGTTCTAACTCTATTCTTATTTATGTTTTATCTATCCTTTTTGTTCTAGTTCTCCTTCTTCATTGTTTGTTTTATTTTATTGTATCTAAATTTAGACACCCTCAAAATGATTTCCAAAATTAAAGATTTTTAGGTAAGCCTCTTTTGTTCTTGCTGTTCATATTTGGGTATTATTTTCCTATCTTAAATAACTTGCTTAAAATGAAAAAAAAAAAACCCTTTGTTTAAGCCTCATACTCACTATAATGGTTTGTTGTAAGTTACTCCTTTATCTCTTATCCATGTATTAAGCAGCTGTTTTCTTTATTAATCTTCATTCTCATCTTTGATTCTTCTTTCTACTCCCTTTGAAACTAGTAGATATTGACCGATTTAATGAGTCATCCTTTATGTTATTACTGCTTAGATCTACCATATGTTCTTGAGTTTGTCATTTTTCCTAGGAATATGAATTACTATTGCAATTTAATTTTGCTTTCTTGTAAATAGAGGGAAACATTAGATGTTATTTTGGAAGGTAGGGTTTGATCACTAGATAATGTATAAGTTAACTAAATTTACTTAGTTGGGATTAGAATATGCTAACATAGAAATTATAAAGCCATAACATTAGGACTTTGTTCTTAGAAGAAAAGGAACAAAAATATTTATATAAACCCTCATATCCATATGAAAATATGAGGAATTCTAGGAAAAAGACTTTATATATGTGATAATTATTTCACTTTGTTTTAGTTTTAGAAACATTTCTCCATGTTATTGTAATCAAATATTGAAGTTCATCTCATATTTGCATGGATTAGAAATGCTAGAAAAGAAGAAAGAGAATTTGAAGATGGATCAAAGACATGAAAAATATGTTAGAAAAGAGGGATGTATATTCATATTAATTTACGTTGCCTTAAAACATGCTTTTAGAGAAATTGGTACTTAGATGGTATTATTAGGAAAATGATTCCTTGGGAAAGAGTGACAGATGAAGTATTTATTCGAAAGGACTTAGAGCTAATGAGAATGGTTGGACTACCTTTTTACTTAAGCCCAAAATGCTAGGTGAATGGAGTATTATATGCCTCTTGAGTTAAGGTTGAATGGTGTGTTTTATTATGTGGAAAAGGTAGTAATGTGAACTCAAAGAAAAAGTAGCCAAAATATCTCCTTTTATTAAAAGTATAGCATGTAATTCTTTACACTTCCCTTTTGGCTTTTATGATGAATAAGGAATATAGTTTAGTTCTGCCTTCTACCTAAGCACCGCAAAGATTTGATGTAGATGAATGGTAAAAGATTCCTACCCCCTTGTTATTAAGTACCCATGTGATTTGGAGAAAGACTAGTTACTTGTGAAGGTAAAATACTCTATACAAGTAATATATAATAAAGTACACTTTTTTCCCTAAAAATCGAAAAATATTGATGTAACAAAGCATAATCGGATTGTGATATCCATGTACTATATAAAGTTGGGTGTAACCTACAAGATTAGGTTTGTACATAAGATGTCATGAATAAATGACAAGTAATATATAGAAGACTATATATTTTTATCAAACTTTAGTGAATAGATCAATTAGTAGGTAATGGTCAATTCACTTACACTGAAGCATTAAATTGCTAGCTCATAGCCATGTGCTAACCTAGATTATAATCAATTCTTTAATAAAATGAGCAAATGTTATGATTTGTAAAACAAATTAATCAAAATAAAAAGAAAATATGAGTGCTAAATGGACTACAAAATTTACATAGTAAATATGCTATAAAATAACAAAGGAAATGATACAAGCTCAAACATTGGTTTTGCAAATGGAATACCATCAAAGAATATTATATCATTTATGAAATATAGACTTAAATAATATTACTGATATTGCATAGTCTACAGTGTAATTTGTAGAAAGTTAATACTTAACAATAACACTTTTATATAGAGTTTAGTGGCCTCCTATCCTTTAGTTTACATCCATAAAAAAACTTTATAAGAAGTTATATATGTAACTTGTACATTATTGTTCCAACCTTAACATGATTAAGACCTTATCAGGTTGTTAGGAACTTGGAATTTGAAATGTTATCATTTCCATACCATTGAAAACAACTAGGGAAAACAAAAGGGAAAACATTTCCAAGCTAAATTTAATTATTCATTAAAGAAACATGATTACACATATTCTAAATTAAGATTAGGCTTTAATAAATCGATTCCTACATAATCCAAAATCCATCTACTTTAATTGATTAAATCATCTACTAAATAAAAACAGAAGAATGTCATTATCTTGCATTGTTGCATGTTTTAAGAGATAATTTAAGCGGTAAAAGAACAACCTAGTACCCCATAACGGCAATCTATTAAATGATGTGCCAATATTGTTGATGTTTAAACCACTTGGTCATTATAAGCTGAAATGTCCAACTTGAACATAAGAATGGAATTTCAAATTACCAATCTCAATTACTCAGGGAGTTTGATAGGTAATATGAGAAAATTGTTTGAGAACTTTCCTTTTCTCTTATATTATGTTTATGAGATTATATCAAGCTTACATGTAAATACCATTTTGAAATAAAGATAATGAAGTTTATAATGAAATTTCTGATCTAATATAGTTTTTTCTTGTTAATTTCTCGAGTTGTCACTTATACGGAATTACTTTTAGTGATAGAAGCTTTGAATAATATAAATGATTCTAATGATTATTTGGAAATAAATAAAAGGATGGGGTAGTTTTAATAATGTAAATGATTCTAGTGATTACGTGTAAACAAATAAAAAGGATGGGGTATGGCATCGAATCTCACTAATGATTGAAGAAGTAAAGAAGAGAAATCGAATACTACTACCTTTTTTAAATATGTTCGAAATAATATTAAGGCAAGTCTTTAAAAAAAATTTGATAAACAGTGTATCGATATTCAATTGAAGAAAAAGCATAATCCGTTGACGGCAAAATTGAAGAATTTCAAAAACTTATTCAAAGAAATGGGAATTAGTTACAACTCTTGCACTGGTGAGTTAATACTACAGATGAATGTTGGAAAATTTTATTTAAGGCAAAATTTATCTTTGTTTATTAATATATCATAATTTTTTTCTCATATATGCTTTCCATTATTATGAGTGTATAAAATGGCTTATAAATTCAGGACTTATCACCTCTTCATCTATTATTTAATGCTTTGCATACATCGATTCAATGTATATCTCCATTTGACCTTCTTGAACTAGTTGCAATGGATTTTTAATAAAGTTGACTTGATCGAGTTAACAAATCAGGAATCATGTTGGCTACCACTTCTCTCTAATGGATTTTGTATTGCTGGTGATGTTTTCAAGAATTTGTGTACTTTTTTATAGCCCGTGACAAAGGAAGTGCCATTTTAATGGACACTAGAAGAATAGATTTTCATTTTGTATATTATAAAGGATATTTATCATTTTGCGTGCAAGTTGGCCGCCAAGTGTGATTTGGATTATGCTTATAGTTGTTTGATAGACGCCATTAATGCTGTTTATAGAGAATAAATTTTATGCAACAAGGAATGCTTCATCCTTTATGTTTGGTGTTGTCACGAGTTATTATGGGCACTCCTTTGGAGATTTTTTCTTAGGCATGTCTAGGACTGGCATGAGTAAAGATAATTATCATTTCTTTTTGTTGAATCAAGTCCCTTGCACTTTTCAGTCTTTGGGAGGATTTATCTAAATAGTTTTAAACATAGATTAGCTTTTCAAGATCAAGGTGGTTGAAGAGCACTCTGCTTTAAGACTATGTTTGGTTGGACGTAAAGTTTTTAATGGAGTGGAATAAAATAAAATGGAATGATTTATAATGGAATAGAACGTAAATTGATGTAATGTTAGAAAATTGTTGTTTGGGAGGGAAGGAAGGGTTCATAATGTAATATAGTAAAATGTTATTTAGATGAAGGGTTTATTATTTAGGATAGAATGAGATGTAATATGAAACTCTCATCTTCGATCTCATTCTATTTCATTCCATCATAAAATCTCCTCCCAAATGATGGAATAATATTACATTTTATTCCATCCATTATAAAACTCCCAACCAAACATAGCCCAACTCTATCATATGAGGACTCTATGATTCTTCTGCCTGCTGCTTTGTCGTACATTCTATTTTCACAATATGGTAAAAGCAACATTGAATAGTTTTTGAAGTTATACCTTCATTTTATTCAAAATTGATCTTAAACATTTTCCATCAATGGGAGAATTTTAGCTCTAAATTTGTACTTAAGGAGGTTTTTAGCAAATCTTTTCCATCTTCCGCTGGTCAATCATATAAATAGTAGTCTTTTGTTAAAAAGCTGGTTTTTTGTGTCAAAAGAAGCAGATGGGAAATAGGAGGTTTCTTTTGAAAAGATTTTCGATAAAGTAAGTCGGTGTAAAATGCGTTCTATAAATGTTTTAGTTGGCATTTGGCAATCTACGGTTAAGAAATTCTTATTTATCTCATAATACTGCAGATCAGGAAAGACTCTAGATGTTTTTGGCCTTTTTTTTTCAAATGCCTGAATCATTTTAAGAACCATTCTTGAATTAATCACAAAGATCCCTCCCTGTTGGGTTAACCAAATCTCTTTCTATGCAATCAATAAGATCATCCTTTTTTTATAAGTTTGATGATTCCTTCGCTAATTTTTTTAATATTAATACACGTTCATATGTTATAACAATTCTTATTTTATTAATATTATCATTCTTCTATTTAAAAATATAAATTAAAATAAATTCTGATATAAAGCAATTAATTATTTTTTTTCAAATACACAAATTATTATATAATTACATTTGCATTCATATTTGAAGTAATGTTATTTGCAATCATACACAAATCATAATAATAGAAATTTAAAATAACATCAATTTATTTATTTTATTAATATTATTTCACATATAAATAATAACTACAATTAATATGAAAAAACTCATTTAATCATCATACAAATCTAAAATTAAAAATAATACAAAATATTTAAAATATTATAATTTTAGCATATGATAAATATTAATTACATCAAATGAAAAGAATGATAAATATCCATGACTTTTTAACAATTACAATTTACAACAAGAATTCGTACCGAAGAGCTAACTAGAAGTGAAACCTGAAATAAAAATATTTATAACCCTATCTCCTAACATTCTTACAATTACACTAAAGCGATTTCAGATGGTTCTAGTAACTAACAATGATATCTTCCATTTTGTCATTAAAAGATTCTCATCTATAACTCACACTTGATTTTACATCCATTTAAATTTGGAAAGCTCAATAAGCCAATCCAGTTCCCTAAAGTCCTTAACCTACCACATATATATATATATATATAAGTGAGACAAGTGATAAAACCCCCCATTTTACAAGCTTTATGGAGTGATTGTGCACTTGGATGTGATGAATGTTGCATTTTCAAGACATTACACTTACTATGCCAAAAATATCCAAAACAAATGGTTCAAAATTGATGACAACATAGTATTTTCCCTATTTAGACAATCATTATTGGAGCAAGATTTACTAGACATTTATATGTCTCTTAAAATATAACTCATTGAAGATTGATTAGCCATGTAAAAACATTCAAATAGTAGATATTCTCTTGCTAGATATCTCCATGTACCACTCCAATTAAAATTTCAATTATGTTGTAGAAAAACTTTAAATCATTTTGTTGCAAGAATATCTTAAATGAGTTATTATGCTCCAATTCTTTGAATATCAGACAATGCTAAGAAGAATCACAAACTCTTGGTCATAAATTTAGGTTACATACAGTAGTTTGTCAACCACATAAAAACTCAGAGAGTCAATTCATACAACTTATAATTCTGGTAGGCTCTCTAGGATAGTGGAATCTTTTGTCGGCTTCAGTTTTTTTTGTAACAGCCCAGACTATTTGCTAACAGATATTGTCTGCTTTGGGTTGCCCATCGGGTCAAGGCCCTTACAGTTTTGCTCTTCCCCCTAGGAAAACCCGTCTATAGTGAAGAGGTATTCGAACCCTTATAAGGCATACTCTGTTCTCCTCTCCAACTGATGTGGGATCTCACATTTTTTCCCCTTCCTCTTTTATGTTGTTGATATCTTTCAAAATGCCTTCGCCATCCAATTCTCTCATTTTTAATTTGTCCATTATGTAATTGAAATAAGCTGAAATATTTTTCCTATGCTTTTGATATTGCGGTTGCCATGCTTGCTAGGTAACTATTGTTGAACTTGAGAGTGTCCTCATAAATGGCGCATTGTTACGTTCCAAAAAGATCTTAAACCACAATTATCCAAAATCCTTAATAGTTCCAAAAGAGAAAAGTTTATCAGACGTCAAAGTATTCTATACAACACAACTACCCAAGCTGTCACATAATATATATATATATACACACATTCAAATAACTTTACTAAAGTAATCTTCTGGACCCACCTAATTTTCATTTATTAATCACATACATTTGGGGTTATTGAAAATCATTCGATTTTTAAAAAAAAATAGTGGCAAGGGTTGAGCTGCCTACTCAATACGGGTAACCGACCATATCCTTAAAATCAAATAACTCAATATAAAAATATAAAGCTTAGTCAAGTGACTAAAACATTCATGTAATATAAGGATACACAACAATACTCAGTCTAATTTGAAAAATTATCAAAAATTTCAAAAATTTACCAAACAAAGATTAACACAAATATTAATTTATAATTGTCATTTATGCTTTATCTCATAATTAACTAAATTGTCTAACCCTATTTAACCTAGTAGGCTTACATCCAATGGTCTGTCAACTCATCTCTACTTATTATAAACTCTCATCAAGTGAAAATGTAATTAGATGTATAAATATGAGCACAAGACACCTCAATTTCTCAATCTCTCTAGGTACCCCGGTACTACTCCAGTACTTAATTGTTTCCACAAGATATCCTCAAAACTCAGGATATCTCGGTACCACTCTGATACCTAGCCAGTGCCGGCCCTGGGTAAGGGTCAGCAAGGCACCTGCCCAGGGCCCATGATGAGGAGGGGCCCCTAATCTCATGGTAAAAACTTTTTTTAAAGATATAAATAAAAGAATATTAATCAGCCATAGAATTAAGCTCTAAAA
>JAOSBK010000005.1:25228164-25249502 GCA_027568895.1 Erythroxylum shatona | reverse complement strand
ACGAGGATATCATACGATCAAATGATTATGCACCCGCCATTTCCATTCACCTTAGATGCAAGATAACACTACGAACTTATTTGTTTCAACTTTTGGAAATCTTAAAAATATTTTTTTTTATTATAAAATTTATTTTTAAAAAAAGTGAATATTTGGCTGTAAAATCTAAAAATAATTCTTTTCATATAAATAACTTTTTCAGAAACTAAAATACAGCTTTTCAAGAAACTCAAATTTGAAGCTTAAAAAAAAAGTACTTTTTCAGATAAATTTTTTAGATCAATTAATACGCCTATTTTTAGTCCATTTTATCTTTATGTTTTATACATAATTTTTATAATATCCACAAATACATCTCTATATTTATTTTAAGATTTATATAATATTATTTAATTTTTTATATATTTTAATATTTATTTTTAATATTAATTTTAAGAAGTGTTTACAACAAAGAAAACAAAAGGGAGTGGCGTTTTTGTAATTGCTCATAGATCTTGGTACAGAAGAAAAGAAAACTCGTCATCATTAAATGAACCAATCAGCATAAAAACTAGGGAAGGGAGGAGGGGCGGAGCCACTCTAGACTCTAGTTTTGGATATGAGCCGGCCCCCACATCCACGTGGTGAAGCAAACGGCCAAGACCTGTCTGCCTATTTGGTGGCCGTCTCCAAAGGAAACCACGATCATGATGGTCAACGTCAATTTGAATATAAACACTGTTTCATACAATTAGGTATTTATAAAAGAGAAGGATTTAGATCTTGGCAAAGACCCAACTATAAGATATCGTAATAAAAGGTCACGCCCATGTGGGTACACTTCTGTCGCCTACCCAGAAAGCATATGTTATAAAGTAGGCTTTTTGGAGAGTTCATGGGTATGGTCTATGGTGCCATCATGTGCCACGTGGATTTCCCCTTGGATGCTTTTCTGTAGGATTATATTATTTTAGAAGTGGGGCACATCTAGGTGGAGATGTAACAAGTACAATCAATAATGTGTACAACCCTAATTCTGTTTTTCTTATCATATATGAATTTATTTCCATTCTTGAATTTCTCATTTCAACTCGAAGAAGATTTAATAGCCTTGGTAAGTACGATAAATATTTTAAATTATACACATTTTTTTGTTAAAGAAGTTAAATTACATCCAACATCATGATCTTGCAGTTAACTTAAAATGATTTACTTGTTGTATTCATCAATACCTAATTGAAGTCTTGCTGAAACGTAAAGTCGAGAGAAATATAAGGTGATTTATTTGAAAGGTCTAATTGTTGTGAATATATATATTTATTTATATGTATGTTACAAAATTAACAATATTTATTTTTCTTATATTTTGTATCTAATATTACCAAATAAATTTATTTTCTAAATATAAGAGGCAAATATTAATTTCTATGGGGTCATATTGGAAATCCCAGTGATTCCTCCATGACACATGTTATTATTCTTTTCCTCTTTTAAACTAATATAACTTGGTAACCCAATACATAGGTGATAGGACAACTCATGTCGTAGACTATCCTTCAAGTAATGAACAAAATAAAGCACAAAATAAGAATGCAAACGACAGCGTATGCTTCAGTCATCTATTAATATACCAATCTATAACGTCTCTCTGCGCCACGCACGTGCAATTGCCGCTTATTTCTCTTCCTCTTCGTCGTCGTATCAGCTTTACTACTGTACCCTTAAATATACGACCCATCGTATATGTACGATTACGTTTCCATACCGATTGATTGTCATCACTTGAAAAAACAAGTCCACATTAGAATTTTGATTAAAACTGTTAGCTAATGTCTAATACAACTGTAAAACGGTTCCTTAACATACGTATCCGTAGGTGTCTCGTATACCTATGCATGTGTTTGTCTTTCCCCCGCTACTAAAATCTCTCTCTTTCTCTGTTACTCTGTACTTTCTCACACTTCACACACAGACTCACACATTCACACGTACACACAAACACGCACAGAGACTATCTCCGTGAAAAAGCTTTGAGATTTGGACTTAGTTAGCTAGTGGCCTAAATGGGTTCTTGTTTCCTGGAGAAATGAAGATCACCGGAAACTCGAATTCCGCCGCCGCATTTCAGGCCAACTCCTTAGCTTCCAAGGTCCTAAACCCACCTCCTGACTCAGATCTCAGAACCTCCCCCAAGCCCCGCCGAAGGACCCGGAACCCGAGCTTGACTCGATTGAAGAGAGTCGGAGCTCCGGTTGGAAGGCGGAGCAGACCCGAGACCCCCTTACTGAAATGGAAAATCGAAGATAGAGTGGTCAATGTGGAGGATGAAGACGGTGGTGAGGCGGCAGGGGAGGAGGAGAAGAAGAATGGTGGGCCGAAAGGCCGCCGGAGAAGCGTGAAAGTTGTGTCGGCTAGGAGGCTTGCTGCCGGGTTGTGGCGGTTGCAGCTGCCGGAAACGGTGGTCGGTGGTGGTGAACAGAGGAGGAGGAGGAGTAGGAAGGACCTGGTAGGGTTTCAGGTGGTTTTCACTCTTGCCTTGTCCTTGTTGTTTGCTCTAGAAAGATCAGTGTTTTGTTTTATTTTAACTTAATTTGGATGACAAAGTGAGCAAGTTGAATGCAATGGTTCTGCTTTGATTGCTTTGTGTGATGAATGTGGTTTGATCGAGTGGTTAAAGTTTATAAGTTATGATTGATTGTTGCTTAGTTTAAAAGTTTGTCTCCACGATGATGGTATTGATATTAGCAGTAATACGATTTATTCTCGTGATTATTATTGAAATGAATGTCATCAAACGAATCTTCGTGAAAGGAAACTAATTAGCTGGAAGCTTGTAGTTGGATAAAAGACGGGAACTTTGTTGTTTATTTGAAACTGTTTTTGTTTTTAGATGTACATGTTATCAATGCATTGATGGGTTTTAGTAGATGATTTTAAAAACCGGTGTCTGTTTACTGCATGGTTTCCAAATTGAGGGTTGTTCTCCTGTTGGTTGTTAGACAATCCCATTCCCAGGGGATGTGGAATTTGATTTGTAATGTTTTTGACTTTTTGCTTTTGTTTTGCTTTTTGTCTTTGCAGCCTGGTTCTCGTCATGTGGCAATCCAATTTGAACCTTGGCGCGAGGAGAAAGTACATATGTTTGGAGCAAAGGATCCATCAGAGAGCCCTAGTTCTGTCTCTGGCATGAAGACCAGATTCTTGTGTAAGGTATGTCTGTTCCTGAAGTGTCGGGTGGAAATAACATGTTCAATGTGGACAAAACCAGCAAGGATCGTTAAAGGATTTAAACTTCTAATTTTTCTGTTCATCAAATCAAATGTTATATTGCTTAGTGAGCATGTTCAGTGGACTTAATTCATTTTGAAGTTTTCTTCTATTTTAAATGGCATCTTCCATATACAAAAAGCATCTTGTGCTGTTAACCTCCTGCATATAATTTCCTCCCTGAAGGTGAGATGGGAGGGTAGTCTAATTTGTTGTTTAGTCTTTTCTGCTGCGAAACATTTTTAACATTTTATGTTTATGAAAACAGATGTATGAGAAGGAAATGAACTTTAATACATTACAGTTTTTCAGATCTAATGCAATGTCCCTTGGTATCAAGGATTGTTTTACTTTTCATTTCATTGGTTTATGTACATATTTTTGAGTTAGAACCACTGAATGGTTTTGTAGTATAGACAAGAGTTGTTTTGGCGAGGATAGGCAGGGTTAAAAACCTAATTGACTGGTTTGTTCCTATGGACAGTAGCCATTTTTAGCTATCGAAATATGCCTTCCTCATTGCTATCTACCAGGAGTTTGGAACAGTGGCACAGTCCTTTTGTATTGACTTCAGAAGCTTATTCTAAAGTTATACCAACTAATAATTTCACCCTTTTAATTGTTCAAGCATTAAACTTGCTTTAGTTTGTCATTTTATCCCACAATCTCACACATAAAAGTAAGCTACATGATGGCTTGTGCATACTTATATCACTGTTAGTTATATATGTCGTTGTCTAATATAGACCTGCTGACTTCTACTTTAGATTGAACCCTCATATCAGTTCTCCAGCTCTGCGATGGAGGGCGCGACAAAGTGGAATCCTGTCTGTGTGGGGGCATCGGATGAGGCACGCCAGATATACAGCAACATGAAGTGTCTCAATCAACAGGTGAGTGCTGTATCAGTAGTTTCTGCACTTGAAGCTGAACTGGAGCAGGCACGACAACGCGTTCAAGATCTGGAGACTGAGCGTCGGTCCTCAAAAAAGAAACTGGAGCATTTCTTGAAGAAAGTAAGCGAGGAAAGGGCTGCTTGGAGGAGTAGAGAGCATGAGAAAATTCGTGCATTTATAGATGATGTCAAAGCTGACTTGAACCATGAAAGGAAAAATCGTCAAAGACTGGAAATAATCAATTCAAAATTGGTGAATGAGCTGGCTGATGCAAAGGTATCAGCAAAGCGATACATGCAGGATTATGACAAGGAAAGAAAGGCGAGAGAACTAATAGAGGAAGTATGTGATGAACTTGCTAAGGAAATTGGTGAGGATAAAGCTGAAGTTGACACATTAAAGAGGGAATCAGTGAAACTTCGGGAAGAAGTGGATGAGGAAAGGAAGATGCTGCAGATGGCTGAGGTTTGGCGTGAAGAGCGTGTTCAAATGAAATTGGTTGATGCAAAGGTGGCTCTTGAAGAGAAGTATTCACAGATGAAGAAGCTTGTAGCTGATTTAGAAACTTTCCTAATGTCAAAAAGCACAAATTTAGAGGTGAAGGAAATAAGAGAAGCTGAATTGCTTATGCAGGCAGCAGCCTCTGTGAATATTCAGGACACAAAAGCATTTGTGTATGAACCCCCTAACTCGGATGATATTTTTTCTGTTCTTGAAGATGTTAATCTTGGTGAAGCCAATGAACGTGAGATTGAACCTTGCATTGCTTACAGTCCTGCAAGCCATGCCTCAAAAATTCACACCGTTAGTCCTGAAGTCAACCTTACTTACAAAGATGGTCATAGACATGTGGAGGAAGATGAAAGTGGCTGGGAAACTGCGAGCCATTTTGAGGATCAGGGATCAAGTTACTCACCAGAAGGGAGTGTCCCATCTGTCAATAAGAACATGCAGGAAAGGAATGTCTCAGGGAGTGAAACAGAACTAGAAGGAAGCGCGTGTGAAGGAACTCCCATTACCGAGATCAGTGAACTCTGCAGCGTGCCAACAAAGCATTTCAAGAAGGCCTCTTCCATTACAAGGCTCTGGAGATCTTGTCCAAATAACGGGGAGAATTACAAGATTATCTCAGTGGATGGAATAAATGGTAGGCTTTCAAATGGAAGGAAATCTAATGGGAGCATTATATCTCCAGATCAAGGGTCAGGTAAAGGTGGCCTGAGCCCCTCCGATATGATGGGAGAGTGGAGCTCACCAGACTCGGAAAATCCTCACATAGCTAGAGGAATGAAAGGATGCATCGATTGGCCGCGTGGCGTACAGAAGAATAGCTTAAAGGCAAAGCTCTTGGAGGCAAGGATGGAGAGTCAGAAAATTCAATTGCGTCATGTACTTAAACAGAAGATCTAAGTCTAGTGATGCATAACTTGTTAATTGATATTATTACTGATAAAGCCAGATCAAAAATAAATGGTCTCATTTTGACATGGAAGAATGCTCTTTCTACTTTTTGTAAATGCTTAGGGGAGAATTTGCACCTTTAGCTTCTTCCGCTTTCATCTTAATGCTTTATTTTGCATTTGCATTTATTCTAATGCATCTCTAGGATATTGGAGCTTGTCACACTGGCCAAATGGATACAGTCGAAATAACCCTACTGGTGTTCTCCTTTTCTGTTGCCATTGAGCATGCAAAGAAATTTTTAGCCTTACCAATATTCCTGTTGTTACTTGGCCTTCATAATCATATGTATTATTATACTGTAATGTACTTATATGCATTGGTTGAACTTTGCATGTTCTCCCAAAAGACAAACTGTGCAATGTACCCTCAAGGCAAGACAAGTCAAGTAAGAGAATTATATAATTGCAATCTCAGATACATCTTTTCGCAATATGGTCATCCAAGATAAGGTAATGCTCGTTACTCTGCATGATGCTTCAACTATCCCAATAAAGGGTATATTATACTAAGAAAAGTAACTAATTTTAAAGTGTTCCAACTTTTTGAGAATTGAGATATAATATTATTATATCTCTAACTCTTATTTAGTGTTTTATTATTATTAGTAATACAATATAATTAACTCGATGTTAATAACTAATTAAATTTTTCTTTAAAAATGTTTGAAACTAAAATCATAAAACTGACTATTATTTTTTACACTATTTACTAACATAAATACTATTACAAAATTATAAATTGGCTAACAACGCATTTTTTTAATCGTTTTCTTTTTATAATAAAAGTGTGATTTCATGAATTAATTATAAAGTTTAAAAGGTTAGGATGGATGTTCTTAAGAACAATTAGATATTAATAACAGTTTTTCTGAATTTATAGATTGCAAATATTGAAGAAAATTCGTAATAATTTAATCTATTAATATTTATGTAAGCCATGATGTGAATTGAAGAACAAAAGTATATGTAATCCATAGCTTGTGCATTGTGTTATCTTAAACCTGGCAACATAATTATAGTTATAGCATTACAAGCATTGTTTTATTAGTTTTACAGGATTTCGAACCTTAGTGTATGTCAATCCCAGATCAACGGAAACAAGTTTGTTTTCCAAAGTTTGTGTCAACTATATTCTTGGAAGTTGACATGGCCTGTGGCTTGAGCATGCTCAACAGCCTCCTGTGCGTTCGCATTAGAATTCGAAAGAGCAAAAGTCACGTCAATATACTAATATTGACAAAGTGTTCATACATTAGCAATTTCATATGAACTCACCTTCTGACCAACTACACCGATTTGGCATACCCCACAACGCAAAGTGAAGTTAGCAGTATCAGTATATCTTCTCCTCCTGCAAGTAATAGCATAAAAAATTTATGTCTATAGCTCAGCTTATAAATATATAATACAAGTGCAACTCTTTCCATCTCCACACGTTCCAGCCATGTAGAAAATGTTCACTGTACTTTTACCATGTTAAGCAATGGCCGTGTCTAGACATATATACATGCAAACCTAACAGCACATTGTAAAAAACAAAATGAATTCCTAACATCCACTGTAAGCCAGTGCATGGGGCGATTAAGATATATGCCAAAATGCAGAACATCTAATTAGCAAAACTTACTCAAAATATAGAGGAAAAAAATTGGAGTTATGAAGAAACTTGGGCTTAGAATAACAAAATGCGTCATCCAAACACTCATTGAGTTGTTGTAAAGAGTATCTTGATGAGTTCCCATGACCTACTGATGCTTCAAGAATTTTTTTGCATTGAGAAAAATACTGCAGAGTTATAAACTATTTAAGTCTAAAGGAGGCACTGAACATTACCTTTGTTGATCTTTGACAAGATTAAGAGCAAGTCCCTCAACTGGCCCAATAGTCCTGTTCTTTTGTACAGCAAATATGGTCTGATCAAACTCCTCCGATGCTCCCTCAAATGGAGACCTCTGATCACAGGAATTAGCAGAATGAGCATTTCAATAAGTTGAATATCAATAAGACTGCAAATATACAGATAGGAGTGGAGCAGAGAAGATCTCTTGAATTTGAATAGAAAGAAGATGACTGTTTAACAATTGTGATCAGAAGTTTCCTGCCTAATCAGCTCGAGGCATATGTTTCTAGCTAGTGTGCAGGTATCTATCTAGGCTATAGTTGCTAGTAAACCTTCCCCTTGTTTCTCTTCACCATTGCTCGGCACAACATTCCAATCAGAAGACCTCCCTCTTTTGGGAGACATCTAGGCATTCAGCATAATTTCCACTATCCTTTCATTTCAAGAAGGTACTTGACCAGAAGAAAATCAGAATAAGGCCAAAAAACAAAACAATAATAAAACAACTTACAGCCAAAGCATCATAGTGGAGCCCATCATAAATCAGCATAACTCTTTCAGAGTAATTCCTGTCCTGTCAAATGATAACCAGAGGAAGAGAATAGGTACTCATTATTGATCAAAGGTAGACTCAAATGTAAAAAGAATTGATCAGCTTTGCTGACCTGGCCATACAAATCACATCGCCCGGTTTGGATATCATAAGCGGCAATTTCACGACCATAATAATCAGCTAATATGGAAAGCTCAATTGCACCTATATGAAAATTTAATAGGAAGCAAATCAGTGAAACAAATCTAGGTTCTTTGCTTTTGCTTGATTTGTAAAATAACAATATCATGGATATTTTGGGAGAATATATTTTCATAGGTCTTAGATTGTTGGTGTAATTTGTTGTTATTCTTTACAAATGTGAATCATAAGAATTCTATATTGTATATATTCATAAGATTACGAGATGTACAGGTTTATAGTTATACAGCAACCTAAATAATGAAAGAATCCTAGAAAATAAAGATTAATTGACAAAACTATACAAGAGCTATTCTAGGAAACTAAATTATAAATAGATCACCTAATCACGTAAATCTTGTATCATCCCCCCTCAAATTGGCTTGAAGATGCCTTCCATAGCTAGCTTGCTGACTAGAAATTCATACTAACCCTTTTATAGTCTTTTGGTGAGTATATCGACTATGTGATCTATAGATGGTACATAAGGAACACAAGTTTACCAATTTTTTATTTTCACTTTGATAAAATGCTTGTAAACTTCAACATGGTTCGTTCTATCATGCAAAACCAAGTTGTGAGCAATTAAGGTGTCAACCCAGTTATTACAGTAGACCTTCATGGGAAGTGTAACTGGAATCTTAAGGTCTTCAAATAGTCTTTTTCTTTTTTTCACAATATCTCGCAAATTCCATAAGCAAGAGACCTGAACTCTGCCTCAACGCTGCTTCGAACCATAACATGATGTTTTTTGCTTCGCCATGTAACAAGATTTCCTGTAGCAAAGGTGTCGTAGCTCAAAGTTGATCATTTGTCAATGGTCCAACCAGCCCACTCTACATCTACATAGACTTCTATTTGTAGGTTGGTATGTTTCTGAAACATAAGACCCTTTTTAAGAGTTCCTTTCAAGTATTTTAATATCCTATAAGCTGCATCAACATGCGCTTGTCTAGGTGAGTGCATATATTGGCTAACTATATTCACAGCAAAAGTGATGTCAAGATGGGTATGAGAAGCAAATTAATTCTTCGATAGTCTCTGAAACTTCTCTCCATCGGCCACATCTTCAGCTTTACTATAATCAAGTTTTAGATTAGCGTCAAGAGGAGTTTTAACATTTTTACAACCTAGGAAACTTGTATATGTAAGAAGGTCAAGAATATATTTCTTTGTTGCATACAAACACCTTCTTTTGATCTAGCAAACTCCATGCCAAGGAGATATTTTAATAATCCTAGATTCTTGATCTCAAAGTCTCGTGCCAATTTCTTTTTCAGTTATATTAGTCCTTCAACAGCATCACCTGTCAAAGACTATATCATCCACACAGACGAATAGGATAGATAACTTACTTTCCTTCAATCACTTGTAGAACATTGTGTGATCAGCTTGGATTTGTTGATAACCATAACTTTTCATTACCTTCCCAAAGTGTATGAAACATGCTTGCAGAGAATTTTTAAGTCTATTGAGTTTATTCTGATCAAACATCTTCTCAAATCCTGGAGGTAGGCTCATAAAGACTTCTTTTCCTAAATCTCCATTAAGAAAAGCATTTTTGCTATCTAACTGGTATAGAGGCCAAATACAATTAAAAGGATAGTACTTGGATGGAGTTGATTTTGATAACTGGAGTGAAAGTTTCTTAATAATCAATTAAAAGGATAGTACTTATCTGGATTTGAATTAATACTACCAAAGCCTTAAGCTTCTTTATTCTTGTAATCTTCATCTTTAAAAAAGTAGATGCCATCTATCAATTCAGCACTGCCAATTGTCTTCCCAAGCTCAATTCTTGAAAAACACAGCGGGGACTAAAAAGATGACAATTAGAGCCCTAGATAATTTACTAACTGATAGCATATCACAACTAAGTTTAGGAACATGTAGAACAATTTTTGAGGGATAATTTTCGAGACATTTATCAAACCTTTTCCAGCTATAGTGGAATAAGAACTATCTCATATATGAATTTTATCATGACCAGAATTTACAATCCAAGAAGTAGAATAATTAGGTAAATGACAAGATAGTGCCTTTGAAATACTACTTGCTTAACAATGGAAGTACTAGGATCATTCAATGCTTGAGATGGATTTCAACAGCTTCAAGAGTTTATCAAAATGCTCTTTGTTCAAGGAAACTGAGTCTGTCTTATGTGCAGTAGGATGATTTAATCGGTCTTCGTGAGAGCCCTTCAATTAATTGGTTTTCTGTTAATATTAACGTCAGTCTCACGTGTATGACAAGGCTTATTACAATAATCACACTGAATACGACTTTTATCATTAGGTTTCTCAACAGTGTTTTGGAAACCCTCACCTTGACAACCAAGGCTGAATTTTCAATAAAATGAACAAGGCTCTTTTTGTTGAAAAGACAATGACTCTCCTTATGATGTACCTCAAAGAAGACTTCTCCAAGTGATGGAAGGGGTTATCAGTGAATAATTCTGTCTCTAACTTCATCAAACCCCACACTTAGACCAATAAGGAATTTAAAATATGGTTATCTTCCACGAACATTATCCCAAAGCTCCTCTGTCGTGTGATAGCACAACTAGTTGGAGCTTACGTACTCCTCCATTGAGTTTACCAACCACGTTATCACCATCGAGTTCTCCGCATCACATATTGGATAAGTTGGATCACTCTTTTCAGATTCCTTATTCTCACTGATCAAATAGCCAATTTTGCTCCTACCACAGATATACATGCGCCCAAATTGAGACCAGCACAAATAATTCTCCATTTAGTTTAATAGTGAAGATCTGAGTGGAGTGAGAATATGAGGTAGGAGCCTGAGTAGTAGTAGCAGATGTAGGCAAGCCTTCAGGGGTGTTTACAGGCTGTTTAGGAGGAATGGTTGTCTCAAAATCGTCAGACATTATGATAGAAAAACAAAATAGGTAGAGGAAGATAAACTAGTTCAGGTAAAAGGCTACTGTTCAGGATTTTTTGCAACTTTATTGGCAACTAGGGTTAATAGGAATGGATTCCTGCTTTGATACCATATGAATGTGAATTGTAAGAATTATACATTGTATATATTTGTAAGAGTACAAGTTGTACAAATTTGTAGTTATAAAACCACCTAAGTAAGGAATGAATCCTAGAAATAGGTTGACAATTATAAGGAGTTATTCTAAGAAATTAAATTACAACCACATCACCCTAATTACGTGGGTTATTTTTCATGTCCAATTATTGTCCTAGTTTTAAGGAGGTAGGGGTAACAATCAAACCTTATGTATCAACTCTTCTACAATTATGAATGAAAGCATACCGAGTTTTTCTACAAACAAAACCAAGATATTGTTCTTGAGATCTTCAGGTCCAGTTATTATCCTAATTTTGAGGAGGTAGTTAGTAACAGTCAAACCTTACGTATCAACCCTTCTGCAATTATGATTGAAAGCAACTGAGTTTTTCTACAAACAAAACCAAGGTATTGTTCTAGAGATCTTCGGGTTCTCTCTAATCCAAAAGTAGCCTCTCTCTAATCCAAAAGTAGCCTTGTATTCTAAAAAAATAGGCAGAAAAAGGAAGTAAGAAAATACTCTAGGACCACCAGAGTGTTTGCCTAAGCGGAGAAGACCTATGACTCAATTGTTTCTAAGGAAACGTGATAGTAAATCCAGAAAAAACAGAAAATAAAAATAGAAGAATAATGGCAGAAACAAAAGTGCAAGGATCTTAACACTAAATTTCTCCACTAAGTGAGTCCGTAAGTGGACTAAACTCAAATACCAATGCTTTATTAAATTCTCTTTTTTTTCCCATAACTAGTTCCTGTGGGTATTTATAAGAGAGGAATCCTATCTAATCTATACTACGTAAACAATAAAACGTAAACTTCCTAAACAATATGAAACTCTGTTTTTAAAGTAAACTTTAAACTCTTTTCTTCTGCTTGGATAGACTTCGTTTTCCGCTTCCCTCTAGGACTTCGTTTTCCTTTTCCTTCTAGAATAAGTAAGCAGTGGTTTACTGCTATCAATGCTCCCCTCCTGAAATTTCTCCTTGTCCTCAAGGGGAAAATGAGGAAATTGAGCTGCGAGTAAATCATAATCTTCCCAGCTTTGATCTTCCAATGGTCGATTAAGCCATTGGATCAATAGTTCAAGAGAAGAACCTGAAGAATTGTTGACCCATCGATGTGCTAACACTTGGGCTGGTTGCAGCAGTAATTCCCACTCATTGGAAAGTGGAAGAGGAGGTGGGTCAGTAGGCAATAGTTGGCCTAGAGCTGGTCGGAGTAAGGAGACATGAAAAATGGGATGAATCCGAGACGTCGGGGGTAATTCTAATTCATAAGCAACCTGTCCTACTTTTCGTAGAATTTTATAAGGCCCAAAAAATCGTGGAGACAGCTTCTCATGTTTCTTCTTAGCTAAGGAATGTTGTTTGTACGGTTGGAGGCGCACTAAAACAGCATCACCTACATTAAAAGAGAGTTCTCGCCTTTTAGAGTCTGCTTGAGCCTTCATACGGTCTTGCGCCTTTTGGAGGTGAGACTGAATGATTTTAAGCATGTCATCCCTCTGTTGCAGCTGCTGTTCCAGATCAATAAGATGAGTTTCTCCTTGTACAAAGGGGTGGAGAGCTGGTGGGTCTCGTCCATAAAGGATTTTGAAGGGGGTAGTACCCGTAGAGGTGTGAAAACCTGTGTTAAAAGAAAATTCTGCCCAACATAAAAAGTTACTCCACTGTTGAGGTTGTTCATGACAGAAACAACGGAGATAAGCTTCTAGACAACGATTTACTACTTCAGTTTGGCCATCACTTTGTGGGTGGTAGGCGGAGCTCATGTGCAAGCAGGTCTTGCTAAGTTTAAATAACTCTGTCCAAAAGGAGCTAAGGAAGATGGAGTCGCGGTCAGAGACAATAGAACGGGGTAAACCATGGAGCCGAACGACCTCTTTGCAAAAGATGGCAGCCACTGTACGGGCTGTATAGGGATGAGAAAGAGGAATGAAATGGCTGTATTTGCTCAATCTGTCCACAATTACTAGTATTGTGTCAAATCCTTTAGATTTTGGTAGCCCAATGATGAAGTCCATAGAGATATCTTCCCAAACCTTGTTGGGGATTGGTAATGGTTGCAAGAGTCCTGCTGGAGAGAGAGTTTGATACTTAGTTTGTTGACAGATCAAACAATGTTGCACGTACCTTTTGACATCCCTATGGAGTGATGGCCAATAAAAATTAGAACGAATTCGCTGTAAGGTTTTCAAATATCCCCCATGACCACCCGAAGGGGTATTATGAGCTTCTTCAAGCAAGGTTTGCTTGAGTGCTGGTGCATCCGGAATAACAAGTCTATTATTGTAGAATAGATGTCCACCCGCCAAGGAGAAGTGAGGTAGGCCTTTTGGATCGGTAGAAAGCAATTGTATTTGTTCCCGAGTGACTGGATCTTGTACCAAAGCTGTTTGTAACCCCTCAAAATCAAGCTGAATGGGCATGGTAAGTGCAAGGAAAGTAGCATGGGAAGGCTTTCTTGATAAAGCATCGGCGCCTATGTTGTCTTGGCCTTGTTTGTAAGTAATGGAGAAATCAAAAGGCAACAACTTCATAATTAAGCGTTGCTGTTCTGTAGTAGAAAGACGCTGGTCAAGCAAGAATTTGAGACTTCGATGATCGGTTCGAATTATAAAGTGCCTTCCCAATAAATAATGTCTCCATTTTTGTAATGCCAACACGAGAGCAAGGAGTTCCCTGTCATAGGCAAACTTAATACGATTGGAATAGGACAGCCCTTTGCTAAAGTATGCTATGGGATGTTCATCTTGCATGAGTATTGCTCCAACTCCATCTAAAGAGGCATCGCATTCTACAACAAAAACTTTGTCAAAGTTAGGGAGTTGTAGTACAGGGGTGGAAGTTAATACCTGTTTTAATTGTAGGAAGGCGTTCTCCGCCTTAGGAGACCAAATGAAAGCGTCCTTTTTTGTCAATTCAGTGAGAGGTCGGGCTAGGATGCCATAGTTCCGTACAAAGCGCCTGTAATAACCTGTGAGACCCAAAAAGCCTCGCAACTCCTTGACATTAACTGGTCGGGGCCAGTCCATAACATCTTTAATTTTGTTATCCTCCACAGATAATCCTCCTCCAGACACCACATGGCCCAGAAAGTGTACTGATGGTTGACCAAACAAACACTTACTAGATTTGGCAAAGTAGGAATGGTCTAGAAGTGCTTGGAGTGTCCATTGAAGGTGTTGTTGGTGCTGCTCCAAATTTTGACTATACACCAGGATGTCGTCAAAGAAAACGAGAACGAATTTGCGAAGATAAGGCCTAAAAAGCTCATTCATAGCTGACTGAAACGTAGAGGGGGCGTTGGTAAGCCCAAATGGCATGACAGTGAACTCGTAGTGGCCATTATGAGTACGAAAGGCGGTTTTATGGATGTCGTCTGGCTGTACACGAATTTGATGATATCCGGAGCGAAGATCAATCTTTGAAAATACCTGCGAGCCATGTAACTCATCAAGGAGTTCATCAATAGTAGGGATTGGATACTTATCCGGTACAGTAATCTGATTAAGCTTCCGGTAGTCAATGCACAATCGCCATGTTGAGTCTTTTTTCGGTACCAATAACACCGGGCTAGCAAATGGACTGGTGCTGGGGCGGATGAATCCCATCTTGAGAAGTTCTGCAACCTGTTTCTCTATCTCTGTTTTATGATGATAAGGACATCGGTAAGGACGAATGTTGGGGGCAGTTGAATAGGGAAGAAGTGGAATAGCATGAGAGTGTTCTCGAAGAGGAGGTAAGGTTGTAGGCTCCTTGAAAACTGCGGCAAATTGTTGCAGCACTTGCTGAATTAATGAAGGTGTTTCCACCTTAGTTGTGCAATCATCCCCTTTGACCATACTTTGGAGAGAGACTTGTGTAGGACCAGATTTTGGCACTCCCTGAAGTTTGTATTTCTTCCCATTAATATGAAAAATGAGGAACATCTTGTTCCAGTTGGCTTGGACAGTGTTTAGTGATGCCAACCATTTGATACCCAAAACTAAGTCTGCGCCGCCTATGGAGAAAGGATAAAAATCTTCAATGATAGATAAACCTGAGAGATGAACTTCTACCTGTTTACAAACTAAATGGCAGTGAATAACATCCCCGTTTCCAATCTGGACTCCAAATGACTTCACATCTTGAGTTGGGAGTTGTAATTCCTTGACCACACTCTGAGAGATGAAGTTATGAGTAGAACCACTATCCACCAAAATGAGAACATCTTTATTCCTGATTTTACCTCTTAGTTTCATAGTAGAAGTAGAATTGTTGCCCAGAATTGCATGTAGTGAAATTTCAGCCATGCTTGCCATATTTTCGAAATCCTCGACGTCTTCAGGGGGCTGTTCAGATTCGGGATCGTCCTCTGTAATTTCCAACAGGGATAACGACGGTGTTTTGCAGCGATGACCAGGTTGAAAACGCTCGTTACACCTAAAACAGAGACCCTTATCTCTCCGAATTTGTCTCTCAGCGTCAAACGCACGCTGGGGATATGCTGCAGATTGCGTTGCGCTGGGAATGAGATTGGGTTGGTGTGCTAACGTTGTGTTAGCGATAACAGGTGTGCGTGGTGCGTTAGGAGCAAATGGGTGTCGTGTTTTCTCTTGATTGTGAGCCGAAAATCTGCTGTGTGCTAGAGTAGGATAGTTCTTCTGAATTTTAATTGGGCCCAACTTTGTTTCATACTCCAGGGCCAAACTAACAGCCTTGTAAACACTCCTCGGTTTGTGTATCCTCACGTCAGATTTCAACTCCTCTTTCAGCCCATTAAGAAAAACGCCAAGAAGACAGTGCTCTGGCCAATTTTTAACTCGTGCTGACCGCTTTGTGAATTCTTGACGATATTCCTGTATAGTACCAGTTTGGCGGATGCCACACAAGTGTTCATCAGGATTTTGGAATTCGGCAGGCCCGTACTGTTCTTGTAGTGCTCTCACCAATTCATCCCAGTACAAAATCGTCCTTTCTGAGTTGATCCAAGCAAAGAGATCAAGTGCATCTCCTTCTAGATACATAGCTGCCACATCAACCCTCAATTCCTCCGGTGTTTGATAATAACGAAAGTACTTTTCTGCCTTCAAAATCCATCCACGTGGGTCTCCTCCATCGAATTTAGGGAAGTCAATTTTGGTGTAGGGAATTTTTTTAGGGCCACGACTCCCCCATGATTGTTCCCCTTCCTCATCATCTTCCTTCCAATGATTTCTACCACGATTGCTGTCTTCACCAAAATCTTGACTTTTTCCCTTGCTACGATTTGCCTTAAGTGCTGCTACTTCGGCTGCCAAGGTGTCAACTACGTCCAATCTTGCTGCCAGGGCTGAAAGTTGCTGTGATACTGCTTCCATCGACGATTCAGGTATATTGGTATGTGTTTCGGGGTTTGTGGATGTGGAACGAGTAGTGACCATGGAAGTTAACCTGCTCTGATACCAATGATAGTAAATCCAGAAAAAACAGAAAATAAAAATAGAAGAATAATGGCAGAAACAAAAGTGCAAGGATCTTAACACTAAATTTCTCCACTAAGTGAGTCCGTAAGTGGACTAAACTCAAATACCAATGCTTTATTAAATTCTCTTTTTTTTCCCATAACTAGTTCCTGTGGGTATTTATAAGAGAGGAATCCTATCTAATCTATACTACGTAAACAATAAAACGTAAACTTCCTAAACAATATGAAACTCTGTTTTTAAAGTAAACTTTAAACTCTTTTCTTCTGCTTGGATAGACTTCGTTTTCCGCTTCCCTCTAGGACTTCGTTTTCCTTTTCCTTCTAGAATAAGTAAGCAGTGGTTTACTGCTATCAAAACGTCACAAAAATACATCACAGAGATTTTTCTGACACAGACATCCTTGGTAGCACGCTTGAGTTGTAACATGGACAATATAAAAATGTTTAACAACAGAGACAATTATGCTTTACTAATTTCAAATACTGGTGCGATTACATTCATAAGTAGCTTGATCCATTTTTATTTCATTTCATACATGTTCGAGGATCCATATATTCCTCAATTAAAAATGAAGGGATTTAGAACAAGAGTTTACTATCTTTTGTCTCATCCCCTCTATCGAACATGTCGATTTCAAGAGTTATTGGCTTTACGCCTGATAGCCCACATCACCTAGGCTAGTTCCAAGCTATGTAAAAACATAACTGTCACAAAGAGCAAAGTAAGGTTCCTCTCCTTTTAGTCGAGTTAGCTTCGCTCCTATTAAAACACACTCAAAAAGGCAACCAACTTTCAATAATAGTTAGGGTTATTTTGATAAATACATTAAACCAACTCCAATCTTTTTACAGATATATAATTATGAGAATAACTGTTTGAGTCAGGTAGATAGAATCGCACATATGAGAAAGGGTCACAATTTTTAGTAACGGGAATTCAAATATTATTTATGCGAGCACATAACTATCCAATTTTATGAATTCTTCAAATGTAAGTCAAATTACATGGCTAATACATTTCAAGTAGATTAGATGCAAAATATATTGGCAGCATGTTTATGAGATAAGGATTAGTAGAAAGGTCGTTTTCAAGTGCTACAATAATGAAAACCCTCAACAAAAATAAGAATATATAACTAAAGTAACAAATATCCATTATCTTAAATAATATACAAGACAACACAAAGTGCTGTCTTTAACATAATAGATGCTCCAAACAAGTAATATAGGATT
This sequence comes from Erythroxylum shatona, assembly GCA_027568895.1. NCBI lineage: Eukaryota > Viridiplantae > Streptophyta > Magnoliopsida > Malpighiales > Erythroxylaceae > Erythroxylum > Erythroxylum shatona. The sequence goes on along the minus strand of JAOSBK010000005.1, from coordinate 25,231,601 downwards.
CAATTTATGAAACCATAGATGCATTAAACTATATTATTCGCTCACCACACATGCATTATGCTCTTGCACTTTAGCTACTGCTTAGTTAATAAACTCAAGTTCTGGTTACCACATTGTTATCAGTCATTAGTTTCTAGTTAATGAAGCATGCACTCAACAAGAGGAGAAAATGAAGTGAACATACCTCCCCACTTTTCGGAGTCAAGAATCCAAGAGCAATATTCACTGTTTGGTTTTCCAAGAAAAGCTTCATTATATCTTACCGGATCACTTGCCACATTTGCTGCTATTATCTTCAAACAACATTGGAAGCAAAAGAAGTCACGAAATGATGCAGTAAAAGACAATTTGCAAGTGAGCGCAGCAATTTAGGAGATAAATATACAAAATCCAGAAATTCATGTCCATCAATCAATCAATGCATTAATTCTTTATGTTTTCCCCTAAAATAAAAAACAAGTTGCATAATGCAAAACTCTTAAGTGACATAATCTGCAATCAAAGCCAAAACTTGCAAAGCATTAACACTCACAAGCTTCAAGAATAGTTTATTTTATCCCTACATTCAAACAGCATGAAAATCAGCATTATACACATAGGTACAGTCTTTAACTACAGAAAGAAGAAACAATGAGACATATCTAAGATCTTTGCAAGGCAAAGTTTAAGAAAGTTCAGGAAACTTACTAGGCCAACATTGAGAAGGAACAAAACTTAAAATATGAAAACACTACAAAAGCTATTTAAATTATCCATAGAAAGTTGCAAGGTAGTCCTGATCCATTTGTCTCAAATCTATTCCAGGGAACATTCTCATACTCATGGGAGTGTATAATCATTGGGATCCTACTAAAAGTGGAAGATAGCAACATATACAAAGACACTACAAAAACATCCAACCCATGTCTTTGTTATTTTATGTCTCAGTAGTGACACAAACCATGGGTATAAATGCATTTGTTCTCATTCAAATGATACAAGTCTTCATTCCATTTAAAGTTTCGTATTAAAGAAACTAGTTCCCATGGCCCAAAAGACTTCTTTTTTTAAGGATAAACATTGTAATATCAGTCATTTCTTTGCAGTGAAAAAGCCCCCAACTTCTGTTAAACAATGTCAAACATATTGAAAAACTTCTTCACAGCTTAGGTCCACAGTCATCACCAAACACTAGGGAATAGACTTTTTCTATTTGGCTGCCACTACATATGTATTTTTATGAACTTCCGATGCAACTTTTGCACAATCAATCACCATAAAAGTTACTCCACAGACTTGCATTACAATAATTATCCTGTTATGGTAAGATATTTATATATATACCCTCCAATAAACTAAATACGCATTCAAAAGTTATCATACATTAATCACTAAATGATCCAATTGCAAACAAAACATGCCATAAAGTAACTCTGCGTCATGCATAGATAAGAATTGACCGATCAATTAAATACATATTCAAAAGTTATCATATGTTAATCACCAAAATAATCTGATTGCAAAAAAATCATGCCATAAAGTAACGCTTGCATCATGCATAGATAAGAATTGAAACGTAACATGCCAAGAGTTGATCGATATCTGTTCTGGGAAAATGAGCAAAATAGGCGCAATCTTAAACACGAGTAGATGAATTTAAATTGAATTCCTGCAATTAACTCTCGCAAAATAAGCACACAGATGTTTAAGAATTGAAATATATATAGCAAATTGGCAGAAAATCTAAAGTGATGGATGGCAACCTGTCTCAATTCTGGAGCTTTGTTCTTGTCATGATCCATTACACACCTGCAAAGATTAGAAAAGGAAAATCAATGATCAAGACTAAAAAGAACAAATGAATAACTATAGACTTTCTGCAATCTCAAAACATACCCCACGGCATTGAAAAGGCAACTGTTATCAGAGGGAATAACTCTTCTAACAATGATTTCCTCCATGTGTAAATATGCACCTGGGAACAATGACAGGAACCTTAGTTGTTCTGCAGTTTCGACATAAAAGTAGAGCATAAAGTTGCATGATTGATCACAAAACGATAAATTGCAGGCCAAGTATTAATATACTATTGTAGTTGAATCCATGTACCAGAACCTAACTCCTGAAAACATGCATCTAGAACTCACAACTTTGTCATGCATTATTTCCACGTATATCTTAATCTTTTTTATCCTTTAAAATTAAGATTGTTTATAACTATGCAGGTATTGCCAAAGTCCATTATTGAGCTAAGGCAAGACCAATAAAACAAAACATAAAAAGGAATGGGCTAGCGCTATATTGAGCTAAACTTTTACGACAGAACTGAAGTTTATAAGTGAAAAGGAAAACCGCGACCAAGAAACAATATGGAACCTTATAATAAAGACCCCATAAACAAGCTCAACAACTCGCCCCCGAAAATAGCACACCGAAAGAATAAAAGAACCTAGCTAGTTGAGTTCCACAAGCAATACCAACCCAGAAGCAAAAAACAGCAAGGAAAAGCAGCGTTCTGAAGAAGTTAACAAATACAGGACTTCAAAATGCAGGAAACGAAGAAGATATAATAAACAAGAAGATAAAGAGCAAATCTTTAGATCTGAAAGCATACCGCGAACAAGTTTTAAGGTAAAAAGACTACAACAGAGCAAGACAAGAACGAAAGAAAAGGAGCCCAGATTCAGAAATATATAGATATAGGTGAAAGCAGAAACCTTTCTGAAATTGGGAAGGATAAGGAGGAGTTGGTGACGGTTAGATAGAGAACGAGAAGGTTGGTTCCTTTAGATATCCGGCTAAAGAAAGATGGCAATGAAAAGAAAGGAATCAAATTAGAAAAGAAGCGTGAATATTATGCTTTAAAGAGGAAGCTACCGAATGATTCCAGCCGTGCGTGCCCCTTCCGTAACTATACTTGTATACAACTTTCCTTTTATCCTTTCGATAAAAAAGAGAAAAAAAAAAGAGGGGTTAAATATTTAAATTAAAATATTTTGATACTTTTTTAAAAATTAATATTTCATAAAATTTCAATTTAAGTTTTCTATTAATCCTATTAAGGATATATTTAATATTTTTAAAATCTTTTTGTCAAATGCCTATTAAAAAAGTAAAATCTGTATGCTCTCTCCCCCCACCCATCTAGAAGAGTTGTGTAAGTAGTTAAATTTGAAGGTAGGCCATTGGAACACACTTTTCAAACACTTTTGGTAGACTGTGGATTCTTTCTGCTTGACATAAGTCTCGTACGATGAATGTTATGAATATTGTATCGGGCTCGGTACTGGATTGAATTCTGGAACGGAACTGTACCGATACCGGTCAGTACCGGGTACCGTTTCGGGATATTTTTAAAATTTATAAAATAGTCCCTAAAATTTTTAAAAATTGCAAAATAGTCCAAATAGATATATTATACAGCTGTACTGTATACTTTACTAGTTTACTGTTTACAT
>JAOSBK010000005.1:25202658-25219863 GCA_027568895.1 Erythroxylum shatona | reverse complement strand
TAAAACCAAAATAAATCTTTTCCACATCAATTTTCTTTAAGCACATAAACATCTATAACACAATACCTACACAAAAACACTTATTTCATTTCATTTAATAATTCTAAATGTCACTTAAAAATCGGGGTCCAACAATAACCTTATGATAAAACTAGATTTTGATTTGTCTCCTTTTTAGCCTTTATCCTTTCATATAATTTCAAGATGGAATAAAATTGATCTTAAAAAGGCATAACGAGGAGAAATTAAAATACAAATGATTTCGTTTTAATTAATTTTATTTTATTTGACACTCTATGAACATAAAAGTACAAGTATCTCATTTCAAATGACTAATAAGATTCAGAAACTTAAATCATTAAATCAAATATAGGCCACTTAATGAAATTATGTAGCACATGGTTGATTATGTACATATTCATCCTAACCTCCAATTGTTGAACCCATTTATTATCATTTCAATTCTCTAGAAAAATCTATCTGATTATTATATATGGTTATATTTTTGGATTGGAAAATATTTCCCACGAGCTTTTCCACTATTGATATATAGAAAGAATACATGTGAGAGGAGTCATCAGATCCAACTTGTATGTTAAAACCATTTTGTCAAACCTTCAGTGGTTTTCTAACCAACATCTCTCCCTAACATTTTTTCGTATTTATATGGATCTATCAGATAAATGAGGTTCAAATCTTAAGTTAAGATATAGTAATGAGGAAAATTTTCAATTGCATAGATTATACAATCAAGTCAAGTGTAGAGATGAGACATAACATCACACCACCCTTAAGTTTACTTCCACAAACTAGGTAGATTTTTGATACCATAGCAAGTGTGTACAAATTTGAAAGTCACTTAAGACTAATGGTAATATGTACTTTCTTAGGAAAGAATAAAATGCACTCATTGAAGAGCAAAATTAATTTAGAAAAGTATGAAACTAAACGCAAGTTACAATAAAGGAATGATGGAGATATCACTAATTATAATAATATTCTTTCCAAAAAAACAAAAACATGACTAATAATGGCTAAAAACAGCTAAAAGTAAGAATTATAAAATATGTGCAAGCAATATAACCCCCATAATGTATCTAAATCATGAATCATTATTGGATAAGCAATAAAGGCAAACATTATGTATATAATACTTTGTAGCATAATTAGTATAAAGGTTTGGATAGGTTGAGTTGTAACTAAAAAGTCTTGGCATTCGTCTCCTTCTTGATGACAAAAACTCCCCAATTAGTCAATAGCTTGAAAGCAAATAAGTGTCCTTTTATATATGAACCTGACTTGTTCTACCCATGAAACTAATACAGTCAGAATTCATAACTCGTAAATTGGAGTGCCAAGCACGTACGAGAAGGAAAACTCCTCCAAGTTTAGTATCTTAAATTTTTTTATACGAACTTTCACACACGTAATCAGATGTGATAGGATCTTCTGTCCAATTTTATAGTGTCTTATTCTGTCTTATAAATCTCAGCTATTCATTTATGTGGATCCCGTGTTTATTTATGCGGGACCTACGCGGAACTCGTACAAATAAATGGCTGAAATTTGTGGGACAAAATAAGACACCATAAAATTGGACAGAAGATCTATACTCTAATCAGATAGGTTGTGTTCGGCTTAGGTAGACCTGCCCGAGACACGAAGAACAAGCTCGTTATGGTATCTTAAAGCATTCTAATATACAAATATGTGATTAGGCTGTGTACTTTAAATAAGCCCCAGAGTTATATTTAGTAGTGGTCAGTTGAAGATTACATTTTGACCCTATAAACAAAGACTACAGCTTCAGATGGATATTACTTCTATAAAGCAGATATAATAGCGTGAGTTTTGTTGACTTGAAGTAAACTACATAGAAAAAGAATATTAAACTGCTAATGTTACCCCAAATTATTTAAGACAAGACAGCAACCTTGGAGGGTCTGGTGTCCAATAATGATCGTATTAGTTTCACTTGTCGTATATAATAGGCCTAATATTCTTTGTTTATTCGGTCTGATGATGTTTAAGCAAACAAGATGACAATTTCCTAATTAAGGTTAAGACAAAATGTCTTATCTTGTTAATTAGAAAAGCATATCCTTCCGTTTAATTTCACTTCTATTCTTTATAGCTTTTCGTTTTTATTTAAAAATATCAATATAGATAAACTTTTAATAATATTATTAATTATTAAATACTAAATAAAATTTAGAGATAAATTAATTTTATGATTTAAATATTCATTAATTTTATCTTGATCTATACAATATTTTTTGAAAAATGATTAAAGATTTATTTAAAAAAATAGCAAAAGCTATGACGTGTTACAACAATACAATGATTACATAAAAACCAAGAACTCTAACCTATCTCACATAGCATCGGTTTTTCTGGGGGTAACAAAAAAAACCTACAAGTATCAGGAACTGTTGAAGCTACCACTACTCATACGTTCCATTTGGCTTGCATGCGGGAAGATAGATGAAGATCAGCTCGTTTGGCAATGAGGACAACTCGGATCGGGTTGAGGATTTTATTCGTTAGCTTGTTCTTGTCTTCTTCCATTTGCTTATGAAGTCTATTATTTCTTTCCTTTCAAAGCATGTATATGGTGGTGGTGAATTCACCTTGAATTTAATCTTCTCTAGTAGTGGAATATAGTCTACATGTTTGAGCTTAGAAGTGGTGATAGGCACACCAAGATAATGTATCGAAGGAGATTGTATGTTCATCCCCATCATATTGCTCAATACTTTCCCACTGCTCACATTCGAGGAAGATGTATAAACTGCATTTATCTACATTGATCTTGAGACCTGACCACTTGGAAAATAAATTCAGAGTTTTCCGTATGATGATGATTGGATACATATCTGCTCCACTGAACAAGAGGAGGTCATCAGCAAATATCAGATGAGTGAGGGAAATTTCAGCCCACTTGTGATGGAATTTGAAGTTGTCATTGTGAGTCGTGAAAGCCTTAAGTGGTCTTGATATGCCTTTCATTGATCTATACAATATTTATTAATATAATTAATAGTATTTTATTAAAATAAATAATTGCATATTTTTATCTATAAAATACTATTCATTTTTAATATATAGTTTAATTATTAATAATATTATTATTTAAATTAAAATTTATATTTAAAAAATTATTTGATAAATAAATATTTAGAATTTTGAAATGTATATATTTTAAATTTTAAATATATTTATTAAATAATTATCATATTAATAAATTTCAAAATATCAATACTTTCTTAGTTTCTTTGTAAGAAATAAGTCTATTTCTAATGCTTTTATCTCTTGTAAAACTAAAGGTACATTTAAAAAATAAGAAATTTACTCAATTTTACAATACTATATTACACTTTAAAAAGTAAAGCTAAAATGATCCAAATGTTTTTTTCATTTCTCAAAAAAAAACTATCAATCTCTATAACAAAAATAGCCTACTATTAGACTCCTAGTTAATGGTCGTGTCTAAAACATTGGGACTAAATCCTACATGTCAAATAAAATTATTAAAAATTAATAAATGAGCGAAATGAGACGAGAAAAATTCGACATTAATCAAATAAATTTCGACTAATTATCTTGAAATGCTCCACTACAGGAGCTTACCCAAAATGAGCTAATTAGGTTGAATCAGCCAATCCAACCAGCTAATAACCAAACAATTCTAATAGCTTTTTTTATAAAGTTAATAAGCTGAAATGAGTCAAAAAGTTAAAAAGAACTTATAAGCTCTTTACCAAACAAGGTCAAAAAGACACTAATAAGTTAGGCAAAATCCCAATAAACCACTACTTTCTTAGTATCAATTGTTGTACCACTTTTACATTACCATCAAACCACTATTGTACCACCATTGCAAACAAGGTCCCATTATCACTCACTATAGATCTTATTCTACCATCAAACCATCGTCTCCAACCAAATTGTTATATAATGAAGAGATTATGTCCTTCATCGAATCTTATTTCCATTTTCCCTCCCTTTATTCTTGTTTATTTAGCCCTTGATTTTTTGTTACTACTGTGGCATGCAAGCATTACGCCTTCTAAAGCCACTAAAGTCTCTTCTTTTTTTGGTTTTAGTTTATAGACTTTCTAGAATTTATGGCCTCTTTTATATTCTTTGAGTTTAGTTTCCCTTATTGTGTATATGCTCTAACAGTTTTGGACCTCTCTACTACCTGTTTTGATATTTCATAGTAATAGTAGTTAGTTAGTATCTTTCTGTTACATAGATCAGCACTGATACTGTATTATTCATATTATTCGTGTATATCATCATAGATACTTAGCATTTAGTTTGTTACAACAACTCTGTGTATATATTCTTAAACTCAATACGTAATACACAAGCTTTTCCTCTGGAAACTATCTCGTATCCTTATACATAGTAACCTTTAACTTGCGTTTGAATTTTTCATTAAAATTATATTGCTTATGCTTTCGTATTATCTTTGTTTCCCCTTTATATTAGATCAAAATGTGCTAAATGGTTTTGCGTCTTTGAGCTTTGATAGACCAAAGGTTCTCATTTATCTTTGGCTTTTTAATTATGGCGATCTTTTAATTAAATAGCTATGTATTTACAGAACATAAGTATGTTTCATCTTCATAAAGCTCGTAAGACATGGTTTTAATAGTCATCTAAAAGCTTATTTTAGACTATATAAGAGGATTAAGTCATGATACTCCTACCCACAGTATATTCATGATTCTAAATTTTTTAATTACGATACTGAGAGACATTGATATTGTGAAACTTATTGAAGCTATTCTCTAAAGGTTTAGAGTATTTGGATCAAATTTTTTTATTTAGCATAATATCATTGCAATTTTATTTCAAATAGTTCATGTTACTTTGTATTGCCACTCATGATTATTTTATGACTAAACCTTTTTTATAATTGTTTAATCTATTGATTCTTGGAAATATGTTTGATCATGCTTATGTCTTAAAGGAATTCATAAGGAAAATTGAATATGAACGTTTGTAACTATTCATTCATGTTTTCATGTTGTCTCTTTATGCATTAAAAATATAATATAGCTTTTCATTTAAAAAAACTTACAGTAAAACACATAATAGGAGGGCTAGAAGGGAGCAATAGTAATTAAAAAAAACAATACTTGAAACATTAAGCCTATTTTGGTTTAAACACAACCAAACATCCAAATTCATATGCTTAAAAATGTTTTATGATTGTATATATTTTTGTATTGCTATCAACATTGAAAGGATTTCTCATACATCTTGAGAGCTTTAAAATCTCATAGACTTTAAATGTTTTGTATAAAAAATAATATTACAATTATTTGTAGTATAGATGTTAGTAAATTTTTAATTTTATTACAATGGAGTATTGGAAAGAAATGGTGACAAAAATATGTTGAGGGTAAGATTAAAAGGAAGAAGAACACAAGCGTTAATGAGCTTAGCGTACTTGTATTAAAAGAAGTGTTAAAAGATAACATACATTATTATCTTTTGTAAATTTTCTAAACAGTTGATGGTAAGTGAGCTTACACTATAATGAGCATATATCATCAATGCTTAATCGTATACAAAAATTGAACTAACATAATATTGAAGTCTATTATGAGCATGGTTATGAGAATCCTACAATAGACGATAAAGAACATAATTTTGCTATGAAACAAATACACAATAAAATATAAGTATGAATGAAGAAGGGTTATTCTAAGTTTATATGAAACAAGATGATGAAGATTTTGTTGTTGTGGAGATGAGTGAATATGAAAATGATTCACGTGATGACAAAACATATGCAACTAATGATGAAGAATATGTTATTGCGAGAGCACATGAGAAGAAATATAAAAAAAGGTATGTAGTGAATTTGAATATGATGAAGTTATGGATAGGGTTGGAAGTAGTTAGAAAGATCGTAATAAAGAGCCAAATTATTAAAAAAAATTTCACAAAGAGAAGAAATCAGTTCACATGGTTGGTGTAATGAATATAAGGATAGTGATATTAAAGTTCAATCACCAATTTATAGGGATGATGGATGGTGCGAGGAGTTTGTGACAAGGAAGAAATATATTATGTTTAATCCAAAAATGGATATACAAGATTTTGAGTTTGAAACTGGCATATAGTTTAAGGAAGAGATGCAGTTTAGGGAAGCAATTAAAAGTTATACAATTACAAATGGATATGTTGTTTTAATAGCGAGATTTAGTGTGAGAATAAAGGCTCTTTGTAAGTCACAATGACCATTTAGGGTATACATTAACTAGATTGGAAATGAAAAAATATTTATTATAAAGATATTAGAAACAGGCATATTTGTAAAGAAGTGCAAAGAAATAAGCAAGGTGGTAAAAATTGATAGAAACTATTTTTTGCACAAGTTTTGAAGGAACCCAAATTGGCCTATTAGGAGGATAATAAATGATCTGTAGATAAAGTTTGCATTATAGGTGATTGAATCGCAATGGTATAGGACTAATTGGAAGCTATTACAATGTTATGAGGACCTATAAAAGGTCAATATATAAAATTATAGTCTTATGAACAAAATTCACACGACAGGTCGACAAAAAAAGGAAATTTATTATCTAAACTAAGCTTCATGAAAACCTTAGACAATCAATATTTAAGAGGTTTTATATAAGATTTATTGCATTAAATTATGATTTTCTTGATATTTGTAGGAAAATAATTAGGCTAAATGTATTTTTTAAAAGATATTCCTTAGAGGTGCTTTGTCAGCTTCAGTTGAGCATGATGGAAACAATTAGATGTCCCTTATATGTTGGGTTGTGGTTAAGAGAGAGGATTATCAATCCTAGCATTGGTTTTTAAATCTTCTTGGTGAAGATCTAAAAATAAGTGGGAACGTATAAACTTTTATAAACGATCAACAAAATGTGATTTCAAAATATTTGTATTGTTTATTTTCAATTCTGAATATATTTTGAATTATTATACTTACATTACACTGTCTTGCCCATTCTTTTTTTTTGCTATTAAGGTTTAGTGAATGGGATGAAGAGTTTATTCTCAAAAGCTGAGTATAAAAATTGTTGTTAACATGTCTATACAAGTTGGTTTAAATTGCATAAAGGTCACATATATAGGAGTTTATTTTGGTAATTACACAATTAAAATGTAAATTGATGAGATAATAAAACAACTAAATAATACATCAAGGAAGGCATGTGATGACTTCAAAGGGAGGAATCGTGAGACTGTTTATGAAAGTTATGAGCATAAGGCCAAAGGGTGAAATTGTTCACAAAATCATATTAAACATTTAAAAGACTTAGTTACGAATCATATAGAAAGCTTGATCAATATGCTAGAGGATATTTAAGTTGCTTTAATGACTCAGATCATAAAAAAGTGATATGATAATCAAATCCACTATCAATATATTTACAAGGGTAAGAAAGAAGATACAGGTTGCATAATAGGAAGCAAGGCATCATATGACCAAGACTAGTAGAAATTGAAAGTTTGAATTCATGCATCTTGTAGATAAGTTTCTTGTTGACTTATAAGTAAGAACATACCAATGTAGACTTTAGGATTTAACAAACCTATTATATATGCATGCACTTACTTGTACATCATGTTAGAGGGAGGATATTGATTCTTATATGAGCCAATACTAGAATCATGATTGTTATTTGAAGAGTTATTAATATGCAAATGAACCTATTAATGGACTAGAATTTTGGCTAAAGATTGAAAACGTGTAGCCCATATTTCTCTGTTGATCAAGGAGACTCTTGAAAGACCTAAAAGGGCTAAAAGAAGGGATAAAGGTGAGCAACCATAAAATTCAAACACAATGATCAAGACCGGAGTACTTATAAAACATCAACATGGTCACGAAATTGGTCATAATTAAAAAATGTAAAATCAAAGATCAACCTTCAAGACAACCTTAAATTATTAAGGTGTTTGTGTATCGATTTTTAATTGTGTTCATTTCAAATGTTCTTTAAATATTTGATTGTTGATTAAAAAATTGTAAGAAAGTCCACATAATTAAGATCTATAAGGTCAAATATATGAGGAGAACGTGGTTAGTGAATATTCACTTTTATTTCCTAACTTTTATTAAAATTTTAATATCATAAATATTTATGTTTATATAAGTAGCTCAAGCATATAAGGTAACATTAAGAGAAGTTAGTGAAAAAATTATTTTATGGTTTGTCAATTAATTACATTATTTGGTTATTTGTTATTTAATCCTAGGTAGTAACATTGTGCTTTATGTTTATGACATTTTATATTTTAGTAGAAGTCAATGTTAGGTACTCGAACTAACTCAAGCTTTTTGAAAAACAAATGCCAATAAAAATGCACAAACAATAGCTCAAAACATAAGGAGGTTCAAAATAAGGGCAAAAAGATCAACTCCAAGAAAATCTCAAGTTATTTACTTCATGTTGAATATACTACACAGTAAACTAAGCATTTATTATAATTTAATTGATAATTTAAACACTATAATTTGTAGTGATTTGGTTGAAGATTTAAACATTGTGTTCGTTATAATTTAAACATTGTGAATTTACTTCATGTTTAAGCTTTGCTAAATGTCTATGTCAACTTTGGTATGAGAATTCAAGAATGTTTTACTAAATGAGGATTATGGTGTTGCTCTCTTCCCTTTCATTATATGTGCTTAATGTGTAGTTAACTTTAGGATGGTTCATTTTCTTATTAAAATGTTTGATTTCTTTGTTAGGTGTTTCTTATATATTATTAACAAAATAAGTGAATAATGAATAGGGCGTTAAGTGTTTGCATGAAAGAGGAAATTTTTAGGTATGTAAGAAGATGTATTGCATGTCATACATAACTAGAGCCTTTGGAATAATAAAAGCATATATTTTTAGGGTTTATTAAAAATATTAAACAACAACATAAATATGTTAATGAACCAACAAGAACTCTAGAAGTTAAGAAATAAAAATTATTGTGGAATATGAATGTTCATAAAGGATTGCAAGTTCAAAAAATGCATAACTCATCTAAGAAATTCTCTACTATTGAATTAAATTATGAAAAGAATTCCAATGAATAAAGAAAGGAAATTTAGTGCAAACTAATCATGAAACATCAACACTGAGTAATCACCAATAAAAATTAAAGATATGGATACAAACTAATAAGAACATTATTTATTTATGAGTGTTTAATAGAGAGTGACAAATTGCTTCAATAACATTGTTTGTCAAATCCTTATAAAACATCTAAAAATGTGTAAATATTAGAGCTAGATACCTCAAACGCCTAAGATATATAGTTGCATGGAACATATAAAATATAAATATAAATATTGCACTTACATAAAAACTTAAAATTTTAATAAATTGATATATGAACTGACCTTTTGTGAGTAACAAGGAATCTTATGGATAAGACTCTTACCTAATGCATAGAAGATATCTAGCTAAATTTTTTTATAGTTGTAACCCTAAATCTTTTACCAAGATTATATACCTACAAGACACCTACAATTTAAATGTTTATGAATGATTTATATAATAATGACATCGTTAAAGCTAAAACTGAAGCATTAATATTTGTATGAATGCATTGATAAAAACATTAACCAATATGATATATGTAGCTTCTTCTTGTATTATAATAGGGGAAATCAATTTAGGAAATATGAAAATAAATAAAGATATAACCCACACCTTGGACTAAATAACACACTAATATAATTAAACAAATCAAATCCTAAGTAAAGACAATTCCAATTTTACATTTAACTAACCCTAGCATATAAAATTGTAAAAACTGATGTCTCATATCAATGGTACAGAGGAATACTAAAACGACATTCTAACCAATCCCAACACCATCTCTTGCATTCCTGGAGACCTGATTCACGCACATAAAGGTCACAGATTGCTCAGCTCATCAAATGTGTGAAAAGAGTCGTTCTGAAAACGTTTATCTATCTTTTTTGGTTCGTCTCCGAGAAAGGAGATAAAACAAACAACTAACTTAACATTTCATTATATGATTAAACCCAACTTTGAGATGCCTGCAACTTCTTACCTGGTAAATAAAATGGCAGAGTTATCAAATAATTGAATTGGTTTTGGAAGTTCATAATTTTTTCATTCAGTGATCAAGCTCATGCAGTGTACCGGTTAATGTACTGGTCCAATTTACACCTAACAATGAGATACTTGACATTACTCTACCCAGATGAAGAAGAATGGAAGTCCTGCTATGCATGGATTGGCATCAAATGCTGAAGTTGTGTACTACATTTTTGAAAACATGTTTAGTTTCCTTGGTGACGTCACAGGGAGCATTTTCAGGCATCGTGTTCGTTCTAGGAAACTAAACAAACGTACTTATTACAACATCTAAACCGCGTAAATCAACGGAGATCTTCTGGCCTTAGCCTGTTACGGTCTAAACTTAGCTAACCCTTCTTGCAAGCGTCCTACTTGTTGACTTTCTGTCACCTAATGAATACATAAACATGTGAACAAGCGTCTCTTTCATCTCTAACAGACATGAGGCGTGAAGTCCCTCTATCCTCCCAGCACGAGACGGGTCACTTAAGCTAACTTTTTTCCTTGTGGACTTCAGTGTCTCATCATCCAATATGGTTTCTTAATAAATATGGTGATTTGGGGGTTGGTTTCTTTAACCTGTGACAAAACAAGAAGTCAAGAACAGTGTATTCTTTAATAATTTTGAACTTTTGAGTGCGCATATCCTCTTTTTTTTATTGTTATTTATTTATCTGTCAGTGCTTGACTCGTGCTGTTAATTTTCCGAATACAAACTTTTTGATAGGATTAATATCACCTGTTTTGGTTCTTTTCTCATTTGACGTGAGAACCAGGAAAATCGAAGTGAAATACCCCATTTTCTTATTCTCGTCCCATGTGAGTCCAGCCGGTTGACCAAGTACTTTGTTTTGCTCGTCTGTTTTCTTCTTCCCCACACTATTCCTAAAAAGCCAACAAGCTCCAAAGCTAACAGCTTTGATCTACTTTTCTCTCAACAGCATCTCCAAGTTAGCATCTTTTTCTAATCGGATCATATTCTGCCCAATTGGGTTCTCTGGTTTATCCTTCAAAATATCTGCTTTCTGTGTGAGAATCTTTGATCCAGAAATACTTGTAGGTGCATCTCACAAATATATTCATCCAGGTCTTTTGCTTCTTCGGTTTTCTTTTTCTTCCTTTCTTTTCGTCTATTAAAGTTCTGATCTTGACAGCCGGGAATTTAAGTATCATCCCCTCCTTTTCTTTTTCTGATCTTCCTACCTGGGTCTCTTTTTTGCACAGCTTGGAAGGTCGTGACAAACAATGGGTCATTGTTTTAGCAAAGAAAAAGAATCTCAGGCTCAGAGGTATAATGGTTCTCGTGGGGTGAACTATAATCAAAAAATTCATGAACCTGCTGCTTACCAGTCGAAACCTCAACCTCAGCAACAAGGGCACCAGTTACCTGCTCAACAACCAGTACAAACCCCATGGAAACCAACTGTTCCAGCCCCCAGTCCTAAACCAGCAATTAAAGCGGACACAATTCTTGGAAAACCACACGAGGATGTCAAGTTGTTCTACACGATGGGGAAAGAACTGGGTAGGGGTCAATTTGGTGTAACTTATCTTTGTACCGAGAATTCAACTGGAAAACAATATGCTTGTAAGTCAATATCCAAGAGAAAGCTTGTGACCAAGAATGACAAGGAGGACATGAAGAGAGAAATCGCAATAATGCAGCATTTGAGTGGGCAGCCCAATATTGTTGAGTTTAAAGGTGCTTATGAGGACAAGCAATCGGTGCATCTTGTAATGGAGCTTTGTGCTGGTGGTGAATTGTTCGATAGGATTATAGCCGAGGGGCATTACAGTGAGAAGGAAGCTGCGGAAATATGTAGGTCTATTGTGAACGTTGTTCATATATGCCACTTCATGGGGGTGATGCATAGGGATCTTAAGCCAGAGAACTTCTTGCTTTCTAGTAAAGAGCCAAATGCTCTTCTGAAGGCTACTGATTTTGGGCTCTCTGTGTTTATTGAAGAAGGTATTTTCTAGCTTGTAATTGCAGAATTGTTGCTTTCGATGCGCTCAAGAAATAGCATAATTAATAGGCAATGCTCAATTTTGTGTTAGTATATGTTAGCGGAGTTTATATAATTGTGCATTTCGTATGACATCTCTGTGATTTTAGCATTTTGGTTTTGCCACATTTAGATAATAAGATGGCGGTAATCCAGAGCCTAAAGAAGAATCTGTATTCTTTGGTGTCTGCCATCGCCTTTTATATTGTGGAGTGCCTATTTCAGTCTACAACTAAATTTTATGAAGGGTAGATTAGTTAGAGAACTTGTATTTTGTATTAATAATTAAACGAGCAGCCATTGCTCTTACCATTTTCGTTAGTGGATTTTGACATTTCTGACACATAGGAAGGCATATCTACGTGAATGATGCTGGACCTGCAAAGAATAGGAGAATTGGGCAAATATCTATCATTTACTATTCCAAGCGTAAACTAATTTCTATCCAGTTTCAGTTTTAAGCAGTGTAAGAAGCTGTGCTCTCCTTTATAGCTTGTGCAATTATTATGTTTGTGGCTGAATGGCTTGTTTTGGATTTTCATATCAATGGCATGAGCGTTCTATATTCTACAAATGCATGCATGATTTCTTTCTTCAAAAGAAATTTCTGCCAAGGGGTACTCTTATTGGATTCATCATTCCCATGCATTTTTTGTTAACCTTCTAGCATCTCACATCACTGTCCCTTTTGTAGTAAATTATGAAATTGCCTTACCAAATTTATTTGATTCGTTGTCAATAGATGTCAATATTCATGTCCCTATATGTTATGTGGCATATGCTGCAGAACGATCATAGCCATCAATAACTTTGGATGATAAACCTAGAATACTCTGTGCAGGGAAGGTATATCGGGATATCGTTGGAAGTGCCTACTATGTTGCCCCCGAAGTATTACGGCGCAGATATGGAAAAGAAATCGATATATGGAGTGCAGGAGTTATACTGTATATTCTGCTTAGTGGTGTGCCTCCATTTTGGGCAGGTAAATGATAACACCTAGCAGAAATTACTGCAACTTGCATGATATCCTTGCTTAAGTAATTGACATCATGCTTTGGAACTTGACATAATTCTTTTTTTAAAATCAAATTTCCGAAGTTTGTGAATAAGTATGCTCATTCTTGATCCTTAAATCCATTGCAGAAACTGAAAAGGGTATATTTGACGCCATTTTACAAGGAGAGATAGACTTTCAAAGTCAACCATGGCCCTCTATCTCCAATGGTGCGAAGGACTTGGTTCGTAAAATGCTGACCCAGGACCCAAAGAAAAGGATTACTTCTGCTCAAGTCCTAGGTATTGATTTCCACGATCAATAGCTCTTTCCTACTTTCCATATCGTTCTTCCTGTTGCTGTCAAATTGTTTCTCAGTTTTTAAAATGGGTTGCCTTTGAAAAAAATCAAAGAATATTGTGATGGTTTTCCTTGTATTGACATACTCCGATAATTGACATTGCTTTATATAAAAGCTGGTTGATAATAATGATCCTTTCAAAATAAAATGGTAGTTCCTCTTTGTCAATTATTTTTCTGCAAAGTCAGGGTAGTTTCTGGTTGAATACAGGATTGGTTCTAATAAAGGGTGAATTAAATTAGCTTGACTGCTCTGGTATTTTAGCTTCAAGAACTTCTGACAGTTCGAAATTTTGTTGTTGTCTTAGAGCATCCATGGCTAAAGGAAGGAGGAGAAGCATCAGACAAGCCAATAGACAGTGCAGTCCTCTCCAGGATGAAACAATTTAGAGCAATGAACAAGCTTAAGAAACTTGCGCTTAAGGTAGGTCGGCAAATCGATTTAGCTGGATAGTTTCTTCTCTGAAAATCAGGGAGATAAAATCCATGTGAACGATGAAATGCATCCCAAAAAAAGAAATTGTGATGAACACATTCAGTGGGTGGTTTACATTGGTGCGCTAATTGTTCTGTAGGTCATTGCGGAAAATCTTTCTACTGAAGAAATTCAAGGGCTAAAGGCAATGTTTGCAAACATAGATACTGACAACAGTGGTACAATCACCTATGATGAACTTAAGAGTGGCTTGGCTCGACTTGGATCAAAGCTTACGGAAGCTGAAGTGAAGCAGCTTATGGAGGCTGTAAGATTTTCTCAACTCACACATTCACTCCAATAGTTGGTGAAACATTATCCCGAAAAACCTCACATTTTCTGTTTATCATTCAGGCTGATGTTGATGGAAATGGATCGATTGATTATATTGAATTCATCACTGCCACCATGCATAGACATAGGCTAGAAAGAGATGAGCATCTTTACAAAGCCTTTCAATACTTCGACAAGGATAACAGCGGGTGAGTTTCATGAGAAGCCCTTTATGAAAAATGTTTTGTTTGTTCTATTGTGATTGAACATTTAACATTTTTGTTAAATCTTAAGAAATGTAATTATGGTTTGATTTTGTGGAGAGGTTCAAATTGAGGAATTACATGTTTTAAATGTACCTGAGGCAGTGGGATATTCTAGTGGGGTGGACTTAATTCTGGGGAAACTTTGCAGGTTTATCACAAGAGATGAGCTAGAGACAGCCATGAAAGACTACGGGATGGGAGATGATGCAACAATTAGAGAGATAATCTCTGAAGTCGATACAGATAATGTAAGCTACTTATGGTGGTGTTGCTATAAGTTGCTTTGTCCCTCCTTTGTTTTTCTTTATCCTTGATTCATTTTGTGGTGGTGGTGCAATTGTGTATGGGGTTACAGGATGGTAGGATCAACTATGAAGAATTCTGTACGATGATGAGGAGCGGAACCACCCAGCCACAGGCCAAGCTTTTCTAGATCTAAATGAAAGAGTTGATATGCACTTTGGAAGACAGGAACTTACCACCGAACCTGAAGCCGTTTTGTCATATGTTTCCAATATCTTCAACCGACCCCTAATTACGACACTTTTAAGCTGGTAGCAAGCGTGAGCCCTGGTTTGTTTGGGATTTAGATTGCGAGAGCTTTGCATGTCTGTTTTCTTCTTTGTGCTTCCAAACGACCTGCTTACTTTATTTTGTACCTTTTTTATGAGCAAGTAGGATTCAATGGAAAATATGCTTCTTCTAAGTTGTCAACACACAACAGACGCTGTATTGTCCATGAGAAGGTAGAATCAAGTAAAGTTTTAGTAAGCCTGATTTGATTTCTATAATCATGACTTTGGAGACTCATAACCATTTTCCCGAGTTCAAGGTTGACCTCAACTTCCCCACAAATCCCTAAATTTTGGACTTAACGAGGAAGCATCAAACCTTAACATTGTTGAGACAAAACATTCAGAGACATCAAAATCCTAATTTGCGAGCCAATTGGGATTTGCATCTTCTTCAAGCTTACCCTTCTGTAGGATCCTCATGTCCAATTTCGCTGCTCAGCAGATCAGAAAGAATTAAGCGCCCAAGTGTAGAGAATCAAAACCTAAATCCAGAAGATTAGCAAAATGAAGCAATGAAATAAAGGATAGATATATATCATACGCTCGAAACTGCAACCAAACTTATTCGAAAACATCCATAGTTATTGCCATTGCTGATGAAACTTCTGGACTGCATTCCATTAAAATCATCATCTGGTAACGAAAAGAATGGGATGAAAGGAAAGAGAACAGAGTCAAATCCCAAAAAAGCAAAAAGCAACTAGATAGAGAACCAAACACAACTTTTATGCTGTTTGGTTCTGTTTGATTTGGATGGGGCTGGACGTTGCTGCTAGGATCTATAGGATTGGTTGACTTTGACACAGAAACACTTGCAAAACAATAAGGCTCACCGGGGGTTGACTGCCGGTAGGCCCCTCCGACGCTCAAGTTAGTCTTTTTGTGAGGGTTTTGGCGGCTAGTAAATAAAGAAAAATAGGGTTCTCGAAAGTTGTACCTTTTTCATGATGAGGTAATGAATTTATATAATTAATACCTACAGGAATTAGGTTAATCATCAAGGGATGGGCCAATCGGCCCATGCGCAGTTCTAAGTCTGGGTTGGGCCTAGCACGACCGACCCAACTACTGTTAAAATTTTGGTGGACGGCTAATACGGAATAACAAACAATTTGCTAATTTTTATTCTTCTTGTCCTTCTTGCTTTCTTTCTTTATCAATTCAAGATCTAGTTCCTTGCTTCTTGTTACACTATAATTTTAGTTTACAATAGACTAATATAATCATAACATTAATTTCACACGCATAACCCTTAATTGAATTGTTTAATGTAAGTTTAATAATCATAATGGGATGGTTAATAATTTACTAATTGCATTTGAGGCGTAGTACTTTAATAACTATATATTAGCTCATTAAACTATAGTTCATAACATCCCTAAAATGACACAATTAACCTATTCTACCCCTACACAATTAACCTATTCTACCCTTTATGGTAGAACATGTTATAAGACATAACATATAGTGAGATTATGTAAAACATATAGTGTGTGGGTATGAGAAAGAACATTGGGTCTTCTACCCTAAGAAGCACAGACACGGACACCCGACACGACACGGACACTGACACGGACACGGAGACACACCAACTTCTAAAATTTAGTGGACACGGACACAACATATATATATATTATAAAATTTAGAATTAAGAAAAAAATTCAGAATCCATATTTCAAGACTTCCAAAAATTCAGAATCTAAAAAAACATGGAACATATATTTCATTAAGCAAATTATCTACAATCTTCTATCCAAAAGTAGAATTAATCATTCACATAGGTATTTACAACAAAAAATCTAACTAAAGTATTCACCCTCTAATCACTTTACTGTCAAACATTGGCATTGCTTTCATCAGCAAAGATCATACTCTCCAACTCTGGTTCATCAAGTGAAAAATTGGCAATTTCAAGGATTCCATGATCATTATCAATTGGTGAAAACTCATCTTCTGCAATATCCCACATCATTGCTTCTCCTTGTTTATATTGTGAAGATTTTCTTGAAAGGAATCGCAAATTAGTATGAATATATACTAAATTCTCAGCACGCTTAGGTTTGATCTTGCTCCTTTTAAGGGAGTGAATAAAAGAATAAGTACTCCAATTTCTTTCACAACAAGATGAAGACGATGGTTGTCCAAGT
>JAOSBK010000005.1:25191989-25202558 GCA_027568895.1 Erythroxylum shatona | reverse complement strand
AGGAAATTGAGAAGTTCTAAATAAGGAAGACTACCGTATCAACTAAATAAAATTTTTAATAATTCATAAAAATGCTATAAGCCATATTAAGACGTGTCCGAGCTGTTTCTAACTGTGTCCGAGCCGACTCCAGCTGTGTCCGCGCACGTGTCCGAGCTGATGAAAATAATTTTTTTATTACGACACGTATGGACACGTGTCCACCACGTGTCCGTGTCGGACACACGGATACGACAACATTTTTTCGTGTCCGTGCTTCATAGCTTCTACCATTAGCTCTCTATTGCACAAAATATTCTTGGTTGTTCTTATTTTTGATAGGATGCGAAAGATAGAGAGGAACCACCAAGGCTCTATCCCAAACATTGGAGGTATGTCATTTTCATTGTGTTGTTATGCCATAAATAAAATGTTGATCTTTATTGTGTGATATTGATGAATGCATCTGTTGTTTTTTAGTAATTAATATCAGAGCATGGTCATTTGATTTTAGGGCTCATTTTTTCGATATACCCATTTTTTCAAATTGGTTTTTAACAAAACAATGACTTCGAAACATTGAGTTGAGGCTCAGAAAATGTTGTTGGTTGACGTTGTTTCCTTTTTCCTTTGTTTTGGATAAAAAATCACAATTTTGGACAAAAATGGGTGAGTTTTGTGAAAGGTTTCGTATTTTCTTCCATGGTCGAAATGGTTTTGTTGTTTTCGAATTTTGGTTAAAATAGATATGAGAAATCCATAGAGCGATAAAAATGAAAGAAAACGCCTCCAAAATCATCAAAAATCGAGGTCACGAGAGGAAGATACAATAGGATCGACCCACCGTAGAGATAAAAATGGGAGAAAACACTTCCAAAATTGTCAAAACCCTAGGTCGGGAGGCCGACCTAGATGGGGGTCAGGGACGACACCTACGACATTGTCCCAACTCGGGTCACCTGCTAGTTGACCGGCGGATTCGTCTCAGGGTCAAGGACATGACTCTAATAACATTTTTATTTATTTATTATTTTAAAAAATTATGCACATGACGCATGAGGGCAAGTGCATGGTCCTTTTTGGACCATTTTTTATTTTTTGCTCCATTTTATTCTATTTTTCCCATATGTTTATACACAAGATCAATTAGTATTTTTAATTTGATAATTCTAATTGTTTTAATCTTATTGTAGCATAAACATGATTATCTGTCGACAACAGTGCATACTTATTTTTACCTGTTGTAGAATTGAGCATATGAAACTATTTATGATGAGGAATTTTTTAAAATATTGAAGTATGTTTAAAATTTTATGCTTTCCTCTAAAATAACGTTAAGATCCATACAGGTAACTAATTATCCTATCGATAATTACTACTTAGTAGGATGCTTAATATGGTGAAGAAATTTTATTGAAATATTATGAACCACACAATTTTCTATCCTTTTGACAGTATATTGATAATTTGGTTGCAATATTTAATAAATTGTTCTTACATATGAATGAATTCTATATTTATATAAAGAACTCTAGCATGAATGATATAATTAATTTTAACAAAAAGAGCACGAATTGCATGATTTTGTTTTAACATGCATATCATAGTTATTGCTCTTGGTTCTCATTCAGCTTTAAGTAATCCGAGAGTCTCTGCTATCTTGACGCTGAATGGAACGAACTGCAAGTAGTGGGTTAAATCTCTCATGATGAATTTGACAATCGTGCGAATGAACTTGGCCTTGAGAATTAATCCACCAAGTGAACTCGCTAATGATGCTACTGAAAAGAAAAGGAAATCCTATGAGGAGTGGGAGTACTCTAACCTGTGTTGTTTGATGATTATGACTATGAGGTATCACATAGATGAGTCCATTTGTGATAGTATTCCCGAGGCTGATAATACAAAGGATTTTCTTCTTACCATTAAGAAGAAGTACATGAAATTCTCAAAGAATGAGAAGAATGAGTACTTAAACATGCTTCATCGCACCATTTATGATGGTGCAAGTGACATTAGGGCTCACATTGACAAGCTCATGGGTTGTCACCATAAGCTTAAGGCCATGGATATGGACCTTGGTGAGAATTACATGGTATGGTTTGTAATGGGGACTCTTCCTTCTCAATTTGATTTGATCAGATAAAGCCATAATGCTCAAAAAGAGCAATGGACTATTGAGAAGATGACTGTTATTCTTGCTAAGGAAGAGGATGACATGAAAAAGGGAAGGGCAAGAAGCATTTCTATGATAACAAACCACAATAATTCTCAAAAGAGAAAATTCACTTCTAATAGCTCAAGTGACCAAAAGTCGTTCAAAAAGAAAGTTGTTGGTCCTAAAGGAAGTGGGCAGGCGAGCTCATCTTCTGTTAGTCAGAAGAATAGGTTTTTCAAAGGGAAGTGCAACTTTTGTCATAGTATTATGCTAATTGCTGAAAAATCAAAGCCCACTTAGAGAAGAAAGGTAGTTGTCTTGTGATGGTTTGTTTAGAGTCCAATTTTATTGATGTGTCCTTAAATACTTGGTGCTTAGATACTAAAGTAACAATTCACGTTACAAATTCCTTGCAAAAACTAACAAGTCAAAGAAGGCCGACTAGTTTTGAGCAACATGTGTACATGAGAGACGATACCAAAGTCAAAGTTGAATTTTTTAGGATAGTTGAACTACAGGAAATCTTTTGATGTTACATGATGTCTCTTATTTACCCTTTATTAGGAGGAACTTGATTTTTGTATCTATTTTGGATAGACTAGGTTATAATCTTCTTTTTGGAACTGAAAAACTAACTTTGTATCGTGACTCTCTTTTGGTGCGAAATGAAATTTTATGTGAAAATTTATACAAACTTGAGTTGAATGATGTTACTAGTGCTTCTTCCTTTTCTCTTAATACTTTTGTTGGTTCCAAACACATAAAGTTGGATTTGAGATCTTTTATGTTATGGCACAAACATTTAGGCCATATTTCTAAAGACAGAATGGAGAGGTTGGTAAAAGATAGTGTGCTTCAAGATCTTGATTTTTCATATTTTACTGCCTGTGTTGATTGTATTAAAGGAAAATTGACTGTCAAGGTTAAAAAAAAGCAAAACAAGCAGGAGCTCAAAATTGTTGGAGTTGATTCATACTGATTTATGTATACCATTTATTCCATTTGCTATAGCTGGTTATAAATATTTCATCACTTTTATTGATAATTTTTTCAGCTATGGTCACGTGGAGCTCATTCGTGAAAAATCTGAATCTTTGGAGGCATTTAAGATTTTCAAGACAAATGTTGAGCTTTAAAAGGTAAAGAAAATCAAGGTACTTAATTCTAACAGAAGTGGAGCGTATTATGGGCGTTATGATAAGAGTGAAATGAATATAGGGCCTTTTGTTAGATACTTGGAAGAATGTGGTATTGAAGCAAAATATACAATGTAGGAACACCTCAACAGAATAGAATCGCTGAAAGAAGAAACCACACACTTCTTGATATGTTGCGGTGTATGTTGATTCATTTTAGTTTGCCTTAATTTTTATAGGGTGAGGCATTGAAGGCAACTGCTTATATCTTAAATTAAGTACCTAGGAAGCCAGTCTCAAAGACTCCATATGAGTTATGGTCAAGTAAGAAACCAAGCCTGTGTCATTTTCATATTTGGAGATGCAAAGTAGAAGTGAGGCCTTATAATCCACAATCTAAGAAGCTTGATCTGAAAACCATTAGTGGCTACTTTGTAGGCTACACCGTTGAATCAAGGGGTTCTAGATTATATTGCCCATCTCACATGACCAGAATTATAAAATCAGATAGAGCTGTCTAATTTGAAGATGAATTTGATTCAAGTCAAGGGTCAAAAGAAATTGTATTCAGGGAAGAATGTATTCTAGTCCTTGTACCCGTCGCTTCCGATCCTACTGATGACCTTATGATTGATCAAATTCTAGTAGAATCTCATGATGAGCCTCAGAATCAAGTACAGGATGAAGTCATTGATACTGAGGATGATGAAGTTGTTTTCAAGATATCACAAAGAACACGTAGACTTGCCTGCCTGATGACTATATTGTCTATTTGCAGGAACATGATTTCGATGCGGGAGATAATATTAAATCATTCAGTTTTCAAGAAGCCATAAATAGTCCTAAATCTGCGTTATGGATTAATGCAATGGAAATATGAGTTGAGTTCCATGTCACAAAATGAAGTTTGGGATTATTTGAACTACCTAAAGGTTGCAAACCCATTGGGTGCAAGTGGGTTTACAAAATCAAACATGAGTCAAGTGGACAAGTAACAAGGTATACAACTAGACTTGTGGCTAAAGACTATAGCCAAAGAGAAGGGATTGATTTAAAGAAACCTTCTTACTAGTTTCCACCAAAGATTCACTACGAATCGTCATAGCTATGGTTGATCATTTTGATTTTGAACTCAATCAAATGGATGTGAGGACCACCTTCTTGAATGGAGATCTGTATGAAGATGTTTATATGACCCAACCAGTTGGTTTCGAGATAACTGGTAAAGAACACATGGTTTGCAAGCTCAAGAAGTTTATCTATAGGTTGAAACAAACATCAAGACAGTGGTATCTCAAGTTTGATATGATTATCAATGCAAATGGCTTCAAGGATAATGTAGTTGATCAATGTATATTTATAAAGTTTAGTGGGAGCAGTTTCATTTTTTTGGTACTGTATTGGTGACATTCTACTTGCTTCTAATGATACTGATCTACTATTTGAGACAAAACAACTGTTATTTAGTCATTTTGATATGAAGGATCTTAGTGAGGCCTTCTATGTACTTGAAATTTAGATTCTCCGAGATAGAGCAAATGAGATTCTTCGATTGTCTCAAAAGACTTACATTGATCGAATTTTGAAAAGATTCAATATGCATTCTTGTTCTCTTGAAAAGGCACCAATAGTGAAAGGTGATAAATTCTCAAAGGCTCAATGTCCACAAAATGGTAAAGAGAAAGATGAAATGAAAGTTATTCCTTATGCATCACTTATAGGTAGCCTAACATATGCTTAAGTATGCACATACCCTGATATTGCTTTTGTTGTAGGCATGTTGGGTATATACTTGAGTGATCCTAGACTTAGCTATTAGAAAGTGGCTAAGAAAGTCACGAGGTATATTCACGGTACCAAGGATCACATGTTGACTTATCGGCGAACTGACACTTTTGATATAGATGGGTTCAGTGATGTTGATTACGCAGTATATGTGGATGATAAAAAGTTTACTTCATGCTACATCTTTATAATGACTGGAGGAGTTGTATTGTGGAAAAGTATCAAGTAGACACTCACAGTATCCTTTACAATAGAGGCAGTGTATGGCGTAATATGAGACAACTTGTCAAGCAATATGGCTGCGGAATTTTATTTCTGCATTCAGTATTGTAAACTCTATTTTGAGTCCGCTGAAATTATATTATGATAATTCTGCAGCTGTAACTTTCTCTGAAAACACTAGAAGTATTTCTCACTCAAAGCATATTGATATAAAGTACTATTTTGTTAAAGAGAAAGTTGTCGAATTCCTCATTACTGTTGAGTACATGCCTACAGTTAGCATATTATTAGATCCACTTACAAAAGACTTACCTATACGTCAGTTTGCATAATGTCTCCCATAATTTGACCTTTTGCCACATAATTTGGTGATGCATGATTCCCATTTAGTTAGTTTATTTCTAATTAAACTTAGAAGGTAAAATGTGTATTTTGTTAAGTTTCTTAGTAATAAGAATTTGCAGTAAGCTTATGATCGATCTAGTAAAAAAGCACGAGTTAATTTCTCGATGCTACTTCAATCTTACAAGGAACTTACAATTTTGGTAGTAAGAACGGGGATAATAATAAGATTATTGGAGGAAATAAATGAATTAAAAGATTATTTCTAGTCTTATTAAGTGGCATTTACAAGAATGCATTGAAAGGTGTTAGTAAAGGGGCTAAAATAACCAATAGTAGGGACTTAGATGGAAGGAGGAGAAAGGACTTGCATTTTCAGCGTGGTGAAAGCAACATACACGCATAAGTGTAAGGTGATACAGTTTAAGATTTTTGTTGTAGAAGAATTGAATGAAGGAAATGCAGGGGAAGATGTAACATAAGATGCTTCAAAATAGTTTTTTTGTATCTTTACAAATTATGATTGAAATACTTGCTAGGAACTTTCAACAGGGTACTTATAAACATACCATTATGGATCTTGAGAACTAAAAACAATAAAGAATTTTTTTCGGGAATTTTAAAGATTAAAGAAAATTTTAAAATTTATTAAACTACAAGAGATTTTTATATCTTT
Source organism: Erythroxylum shatona (assembly GCA_027568895.1). Classification (NCBI taxonomy): domain Eukaryota; kingdom Viridiplantae; phylum Streptophyta; class Magnoliopsida; order Malpighiales; family Erythroxylaceae; genus Erythroxylum; species Erythroxylum shatona. The sequence goes on along the minus strand of JAOSBK010000005.1, from coordinate 25,196,260 downwards.
CAACCTAAAATATATCATCATCATCATCACCCAGTTCGAAATCCCGCATTGAAGCAAGGTCTGGGGAGGTCCGGTAGTACGCAGCCTTACCCCTACATAGTAGAGAGGCTGTTTACGGTGGACCCACATGCAAATAAGACAATAATAGGAATGATGCAAATAGATAAAATTAAGAAAACGGAATAATAATACAAGCTAAAAAAAGGTAGTATGAAAATCAATAAAAGGATAAAAGGAATGGGTTAATAATACAAATAATAACAGTAATAATAACAATAGTGAATATATCATTAACTAAAAATAACATGAATCTGGACAACATTGGAATTCATGTGCTGTGACTATTCCATAAAAGACTTCAGTTAAAATTCTTGCTCTTCTTGGCAAAATAATGCGGGAAAGTGCAACTTATGATCACAACTTGCAGGGTAAATTTGGAAAAAGGACCTGCACCCTACTTATGCTCGGATAAAGAAATTATGCAAATTTGACCATCCTCAGCAATCCCAAATACTTAAAGAACGTGACTTAAGATACAGAAATCTGGTGCGGGCATGCGTTCTCTATATGATGATGGTACTTACCATCGCTGGAACATGTTAAAACCAGTCACAAAGAATTGAAGTGAATCCACTTACGGTGAGGGTCAGAACTCCAATATGGATCACCAATAGCATAGTATATCATGTTGGGGGTTGCCAAGTCCCTGGCCTGAAGGTTGCACCAGATCCAGTTGGTTCCGTGGACCTGAAAAATAGTTCATTCAATATAGAAATATCATCTTGATGGACATTCTCATGAATGCAATTATTGAAGAGCAACTACAATATGATACAGCTTCAGTATATCTACAAGCGACAAGGTTTCTAAATATGGAACTCTGATTTCCTCGTTTGTTCCCTGTTCAACACATTTACATATTCTACACTTACTCTGGAATTAGTTCTTCTGTTTCTCTCTTTTCCTCTGCTGTCCTTCGCCTGCAAAACATGATAAATAACATGACAGCATTGAAAAGCAGCTTCTGTATCATGTATTTAGCGGGCAAATTCAATTACTGGCAATAACGACCTCTAGGATTCAAATATTAAACGATCAGATATTGCAACAGGAAAATTCTTTAAGTTCTATACTTTATCAAAAGTAGAAATTAACAGTATTAAAATAAAATATTGTTTCAGATGTTTTAGTATCTCAAGCTACAAAAGAGAGCAATTGGAAAATTGCGCAAGCTCACACAAACCAGAAAAGTGCAATTGGGCTGTGGCATTACAGGCAACAGGACTCAGAAACCCAATCAATGGTCCTAGTTTGCATCAGTTAGAAGGAAAAGGCAGTAATTAATACTTCACCTATATTTTCTTTGACAGGACCAATTGCCGCTTGATTATATAAATGAAACATATAGATAAGGAAAACTTGGCCACTTTCCTGTGTACCCATTACTTCAATACGAAATCAAAGTTTTTCTTTGAATAAAAACAATGTTGCTTGATTGCCAACATCTAACCAATTCACTTTGCTCCATCAATAGATGGAAAACTGAATCCATAATTCTCTTCCATATCATCCTTTGAATAATTGTCTTAGGCCAAGGATTCATGATGACACAATAAGCATTCAATTTGCAACAGTTATTATATGCACCATCAAAACTAGTCTGGAAAACTTCATCCCAGATATGCATCTTGCTACTAGTTTTAAACTTAAAGCAATTACTTCACTGCCACCTGACAAGCATTAAGGATATCCCATGTTTAAGCTAACAAACCTTTCCACTGCACCTGATTCTTCCTCAAGTTCATCACCTTGCAGAAAGAGCACATTAAGCAAACATTGTCAGCAGAAGAAATGACGTAAAGGAATAGTGAACATGATTCCATGTGTTAACTGTGTGCTCTTAGAGCTTATATATGATTCTCTTCTTGTTGAACGTGGCCTACAAGCTCCCTGAGATTTCTAATCTATCATTTATTGGAACAACTTCCTTGTTTTTATATAGTCTGGAAACAAGGTAAGTTATTTGGTGGATCAGCTTATTTTTTCCATTGGTGTCCACTAATCTAAAAGCATGCTGACATATGCACTAGGAAATTTCACACATGCAAGATGAAGTTTTCTAATTCCATTTAATGCCATGGCTTTGGCACCAACGGGAAGCATCCCATTATGTACCTCTAGTAAAAAACAAGTTACCTTTTGGAACGTTAGGAAATTGCCGAATGAAACTTTTCAAATCCAGACCTTCAACCTTTCCTGAAAATCATAATATAAATTGTTAAATAAGCCTAAAAAGGCATGCAATAGTCAGATCAACCAATCAAAGTTCAAAAAAAAAAATCAGATCAATCAAAAGATACTAACCAGTGCTGATGATTTTGTGAGAAGTGCCTTCTTTGGCTCTTCTTTCCTCTTCTTTCTTAAGAACTTCAAGGGTTGAAAAACAAATGCAAGTTTAGTTCAAATGGGGGAAAGCATAAAGATTGACAAAAGTATCGAACACATGAAAGAAACAAGGATTGGAAGAGAAAAACAAACTTGTATTGTTTTTAAGTAATTTCAATATCGCATGCACTCAGATGCAAGAAATCAATTGTACTGACTATGCTAATTGTATGAATATTGTCAGAAAATAGTTGGATGCCGGAACTGAAAATGTTATTAAATCAGTGGCACGTACAAGCAACATTTTGCCTAACACGTTCACGTCTTGCTTCCAGATCTTGCATCTCCTAAAGAGGAAATATATCAAAATGAATAAATTTAGCAAAACACCCAACAAACAGTGATAAGAGGTAGTCAATCGGCATATATAAACAATATAATTTTCATGTGCACCTCAGGTGTTGGAGACCTTTTACGTTGTCCATTCAACCAGCATATCCATTCAACTACAACAATCAAATTACAGGTAACCACTCATTTCAAGGAAAAAAAGATGCAGGCAGAATTACAAGTTTCATAGTCAATTAACACAGTTACACATTTAATTCAATTGATGCTAGGATCCAATTAGCAGCAGAAGAAGAAGCTATAACCTATTTGTTAGCATAAACATGTGAGCTTCATGCCTAAATTAGAACGTACTTGCAGAAAGTTACTTAGTAAAAGGAGCTGCAAAGAACACGTGTTTCATAAGAGCTACCTGGTATTGAAGTTGGATCCTCCTCTCCCTTGAATATCACCCATCTTTTCTCCTTCACTGCAATATCAATAATTAAAGGGAAAATTTGTAATAGCTATCGGACTCGATTAGTAATTTGTAATACCCAATCAGTTACTTAGACTACTATAAACGTAAAGTTGTATTATTCTTAGACATTAACCAGAATATCAAAACTTTGTACCGGTCGGTAGAAAGTTATACAAATTTTAGCAATTAGAAGAATCAATTTCCGATATTCGAATTTAACCAAGAAATACAAAGCACAAGTAAATAAGGTTACTCGGAGTTTGAAGAGAGAGAGAGAGAGATGTACAGGACTGGCAACCCACTTACTAACACCATCAATCTCTTCCGTTCTAGCGAAATAACGGTTGCCAGCTTTGTCTACACCAACTAAGGACCGGTTGCTGAAGAATCCAGCAACTCTCGCGAAAAGCCGTGACATTTCTTCTTAATTCTAACAACCCTTTCACGATTTCAATGGGAACTCATATGGGCATACGAAATGAGACGCTTTTTTCGTCGAGCAAGTGTATCAGGGCTAGAGTTAGAGTCAAGGCGAAGATACGTCACGACGGGGTGGGCGAATTTTCTCTTTTAGACTTAAGATCAACCGAGCAAGCAAAGAGTCATAATTCGTCGTGCAAAAAGTTGCAGGTTGCCCTCCAACGAGTTGGTCCAACTCCCGAAGTAATCTGAGCTTAAGAGGATGGTCTCGGGCTTGATATTAGATTGAATTTTAGAATAGAATTGTACCAGTATTATTTAGTACAGGTATCATTTTGGACATTTTTTTAAATTTATAAAATAGCCTTTAAAATTTTTAAAAATTACAAAATAGTCTATATTAATATATTGTACAGTTTTATTGTATACTTTACTAGTTTACTGTTTACATTAATCATATTTTCAAAAATTTTAACAGTAAATAATAATAATAATTAATATGAAATAAGTCAATAACAATAATTTTTAAATATTTTACATATAAATAATAATCACAGTTAATATAAACAAAGACAATCATTATCATACACACATCAAATTAAGAATAATACAAAGTATTTAAAATATTACAAATTACAATAATACAATTTTATCATTT
>JAOSBK010000005.1:25180855-25191889 GCA_027568895.1 Erythroxylum shatona | reverse complement strand
TTTATTTAATTTACAATTATTATTAGTAATAAAATATTTATTATTATTTTAAAAACTTTGAAAAAAAAAGGGGGGAAGGAGAGGTAGGAGGGAGCAAGCGAAATTTTGAAAATTTTGCAAAAAAGTGCCCCAATTTTTTAAAATTTCGATACCGGCTGGTATTGCCTGTACAGCCGAAATCGGCCGGTACCGACCAGTATTTTTCACCGGTACCACCTACACCCATACCAGTACCGATTTTCTGCTGGAACGGTACATACCAGCTGGTACGGTACGAAATTCTAAACGTTGAGCTAACACCAATACTATAAAATAAACTTTTAATTCAGTTTATCAACAACTTCGTATTTAAAATTAAAAAAAAAACTGTGAAATATAAATAAAGAAACTATTTTTAATCTTCTAACTTAAAATAATTGATTATAACTACAAATATGTAAAATTTATAAATATTATTTACAATAAATTTGTCATGATGCATTGCTAGACACCAATCTCAATCTATAATTATAAATTATTTAATTAGAGAATTAAAAATAAATTAAAAGAAGTTTTAATTTATTTAATTATAATTATAATTATAATTTATAATCACCGCCAACGTATTTGAAAACTTAATGAGTCTCACATAAAGAATGTTGAGGAGAGCAAAGTTATTTTAATCAAGTTGCACATGATTGTAAAGTTTTAAAAAATTTATGATTAAATATGAGAGATTTAATAAATAAAGATCAATATGAGATATTGGATCTTATTTGGGCATAATTGGTATTTAATTAGAATTATTTGTAATTCTAATTAAATTTTAAATGAAATTATAATTTAGTTTCAATTAAATCACTAAAACGTTCAAAATATATTTTAAATAGGCAAGCTCTATGAAACTTATACTTCTTGCTTAACCTTCTTTGTAAGAGTTACAAAATTCTCTTAACCATTATATAGGTACCATTAGAGGCTGGATATTTGTGCAACCACAATGGTTGAGACGAATCAGTTTGGGAAATAATTTGAGGGATACAATAAGATAAAAATCATGCTTCGGAATAAAGTACGAATTTCGATTCATGCTTTATTATAATTATGTGTTAATCATTTTATAAAATTAACAAGATCTTGGTTTTCAAATCTCGACCCGATTTTCCAACATGTTCTTCCATTCACACTCCCGCTAAACGCTCCTCTCTCATCCACAAGTTCAATAAAGATATCAAGAAAGCTCATCAAACATGTTTTTTAAAAATTACCTTAATTTGCGAGTTATAAACATATATGTGAAGGGTGGATAGATTTAGGGTAACAAAACATCAGTAAGGCTTAATATAAGTGCCCACGTTCAAGTTTAATTAGTCTTTGATATTAATTGAACTAAATAAATAGTTACGTTAGATTAATAGATTTGATGATAATCTATGGGATAAATGGAAACATATATGTTGATATTGAGTTTATATTTGAAGATGTAAGTGTTAAATGGTAAGTAATGAATTGAGAAATAAGAACAAAGTTAAAACAATGAAGAGTTTAATAATAGGATTTGGGGTATCATAATAGACATCATACATAGAATTTTTAAATATCAAAGAGTTTAAAAAGATTGTAGTTGATTATGTGTAGCAATTGGTTTCAATATGAGGTTTACAAATGAACAACAAGGATTAGGATTTGAAGCATAGAAAGATGCCAATAGAAATTATATGTATCTTATGATAAGAATGATAGGTGTATGAATAAGTCAAAAAAGAATTTGGTCCAATTTTTATTAGATATTTCAATGAGAGAATATTAAAAAATGATATTAGTATAATTAAGGTGGTTAAGGAATAAAGAGAAAAGCTAAACATTTTTTTCAATTTTATTAAGAAAAGAAAGTGCTAAAGATTTTGTTAATGCAAATTTCGAACTTCACGGACATATTTGTGAAATAAAAATGAGAATATTGGATCCACCGTAATACTATAACTCTTAATGAGTTAAGAAGCTTAATTATTTTTTGGTAAATTATGGCCGTGAAAAGAGGGTGGAGTCGTTAAGTTCAATAATTAGAAAAAATGATTGTTTTTTAAAAATAAAGCTCCAATATCAACTTATTAGTTATACGAGATGTAGATGGTGTAAGGGTGGTGGTGCGAGTAAGGTGTGAGGAGGAAAATGCATGTAATAGCATTGGACATTACAAAAATAAGAGAATAGAGACTTTTAAAGTTGTTTCTTGCACCTTTGTTAACTAAATTGTCATTAAAAGATGGAGAGGGTCTCATTTTGATTTTAAACAAGCAAAATGTTACTTCTAAGTAAAATTTATGCTACTATTTATGATATGTTGCTTAGTAGTTTTATGTAGTTAACATGTAACCTTATGTGACTTATCTTAATACTTTTAGTTATTAATAAGATTTGCCTATATAATATTTTCAAATTTCATATATAAAATGTATGCAAGGTACATTTATCATTATTGGTGTGACAATTGGAGCAACAATCATGTAAGGAGGAAACTCCAAACATATTCATTGGATACTTTATTGAAAATTTTAGTGAATAACTAAAGAGACTTGATCAACTCAAACCATGATGTAATTTAGCATTATTAAATATCCTACAAAGTCTTGGCAAAGGTTATACCACATATAAATTCAAGTAACTTGCAATTGACAATAAAATTCATAAGACTTATAATATATAGATCTTGCCTCTTAGAGGTAGACATGTTATCTATATGGTATAGACTATAAAAATCATAGTCATGAGGAGGCATGATGATGAGATAGAGTAAGTAAATAGATGGAGAGAGGAGAAAACACCTAAATTTATTTAAAAAGTTATAAAAGAATAAAAAAAAGTGCAACATAATCGAGAATTATTTGAAATGGGGATGGAGCTTATAAAGTGTCTTAAGTTGATCAATGTCATATTTAAAAGGGATTAAATATGAAGTTACAAATCATCGGATATAGATGGATACACATGCAAATATATTATTAGTGATATTTGTATCTTAAAATAAAATTTAAAGGCATTTATGAATGATTATTACAAGTACACATATTTAATTGTAAATTATGTTATAGCTTGTAAGGGTTGTATCTTTTAGTCTCCTAGTGATCATAAGTAAATACACATACTAAAAAATAAGGTGATGTCAGAAAAGAGTTAAAAATTAAGAAAAATAAAAAAGTAAAGAGATGGACTACATAATTAAGCTAAGTTTTAGTTCTGTATTAGATTAAGGGTAGGATCAACGGTTCCTCATACATATAATACTTCCTTTATCTAGTTTATCAGCCTTTGTATGGAGATGTGGTTGTCAAGTAGAAAGTTCCGTTAGATATGATAATTGTTCTCTCTTAAAATCTCACAAACCAAGTAATAAAAAGCCATCATAAAGAGTGAGCGACCCTTTTTTTCTTAACTCTATAAGTTTTGATCACCAATATATAATGCAGCTCCATTGATTTGTATCATAATATAGGTTGCAAAGTTCTAAAGCTTTCTTCTATAATAGAGATTTAAGGACATTAAAAATAAGTGATATATTGTTTCATTTTCCATTTTGTAAAGGGACTATAATGGGTCTATAAAGATGTAAGTTAACATGCCTTTGCTATCTAATTCTTTTTTTGGCTTCCAAACAAATTACGAAAGCCATTTCAGGGATAATGTTAGTTTTACAAACTAATGTGAACTAAGGTATTGAGGGGTGAGGTTCTATTAATAGGTCTTTTTAAGATTTAGTTGTGAAGGATTCAGATTTATGTTTAAGTCATATTACGGGATCTTCCTTTTTAGGATTAGGATTAAAACTATATAGTTGTCTTTTATTAAAGAGAATCCCCTAGAGGAATAAGTTAGACATTTCTATGTACCTCATTATAAGGGAATTTTACTTTTATAGCTTATATAAGGGGCTAATTCATTCCAAATATCAAACCAAAAGGTGGTATTTTTCTCACTACCAATAATGTATTTCAAGACATGACATACTTGGTTTCTATAACTTTATATTTAATTTTAAAGTTTAGGAAGTGTTTATCTTTGTCTCTTATCTCCATATGCTTACATCTCTAAGGAAGTAAGTGTTTATCCATCTGACTCAAAGCGATTCTTTATTTATGAGCAATTTCCTTAACCTTTTAATTAGTGGCACCTTGTCCATTATTTTGATTGATGTGATTCCCAAGCCTCCTTTGTCTTTTGGCAAGCATAGAAGGGCTAATCTCACCTTTGCACCTACAAATTTTTTACCAAACCTGATTATAGAAAGTTTCTTAGAATTTTCTTAATTATTTTTATTGTGTCCTTAAGAATAGCTAGATGTGAGCACTATTACAATTATATATTACTTGAGATTTAATTTATCAAAGCATCTTTTATTCCAACTTCCAAATATTTATGAATTATATCAATTGGGGGTTAATAATCCTCAAGCTTAATCTTTTATTTTTTTAGTTATTGGATCCGCATGTATTTAAGTAGGGTGTCCCATGCTTAAAGTCAGTTGTTAAGTACATTATCTCCTATTTTCTTAATCAACTCGAGGATAAGGAAAAAAAATGAATCTCAAGCCATATATTTTCGTGAAGTGGTGTAGGGAGTTAATGAAGACCTTGACTAATTCTAGTTGCAACATATAGGAGAAGAAGATCACCTACAAAAGATAAGTTAAAGATGCTTGGTTTTTCATATTTGTAATTATACTCAAAGTTGGGTTCTTTATCTACATTTCCTGCTGTGATTCCAGTGAGGGCTTCAATGCATATAGTAAATAGATATGGAGACAATGGATCTCCTTGTCAAAGTCCCTTTGCTCCTATAAAGATAGGTGTTAGTTCACTATTAATTAGTATGGAATACGAGGGGTTGATACAAATTGTTGAATCTATTTTAAGAATCTACTTGGGAAGCCCTAAGCCTCTAAAACTCTATAACATTGAATAAGAACTTTTAATTTATAGAGTTAAATTCCTTGTGGAAATCAATTTTCAAGGCCTAACTCTTAATTTTCTTCCTCCTATGGTAGTTTTTGAACAAATCTTGAGTAATAAGGATATTATCTCTTATATTCCTACCTTATATGAATACATATGGACTTAGGTTAATAATATTTTTAAGAACATGTTTCAATTTGGATGACGGTAGTTTAGATATGAATTTATAAATCAAATTGCTATAAGATATCTTCCTATAGTCAGCCAAGTATATAGGTTAGAAACTTTTGGGACTAAGCAGATATGTGTTTTATTCAGCTTAACTAACATCCTACTATTGGTGAAGAGTTCTTATATAACATTAATGACTGATGTATCTATAATGTCCCCATTTTTTGAAAGACTAGTTTATTAAAATTACCAGGTCCATAGGCTTTGTCAAGCCCCAAGTTAAACATAACTTTCTTGATCTTTATATCTATTAAAAAAAGTTTTAAGGAATTCTTCTAGTTATATTCTTGATTTGATTCTTTAAGAAGCAAACAAATTTTCTTGTACCTAAGGTTTTCTAAAAGGAGTTGTGGGCTAGAGGTTTAAACTTTTATTAATCAATGACTAAGGAGTTTAAGCCTACAAACTTTCACAAACATTTAGGCAATATAAATATTATGTTATCTTGTGATGTTTTAATGTAGTGAGAGTTTATAACTATTATGTTACATTTTTACAATGCTTGAGATTTATACAGTTGCAAATTTCAAACTTTCTTGTTAAAATGTGATTATTGTTTTCTCTACCACAATACTATGAACTCTTAACTTTAAACAAGTGTACCTATCATTTTAGTAATTACTAGTTTTGAGTTTCTTACTATTATTTGATTAAAATATCTAAGAATGTATTATGATTTGTTATCCTTTTCATAAAAGATTAATCTTAATATCATAGAAATTATGCGATTCTATTTCTAGCATCCCATTTAGTTCTCAACATCAGTATTTGGGTCAATTTACAAATAAGTTCTTTCAAACATCTGCATGTAAATTAAGATCTTGTTTAAACTTTCACTTGTATCTAATAATTATTAATACCAACAAAGATATTTTACAATCATAAAGCTCTTCTATAAAATATTAAGGTTCCTCTTATCTAAATATAAGAACACTTAGCTACAAGTCATCCTAATGTAGATCTCTATTTCTCAATGTATTTTACTTCATTAGAATGATTCTTGAATGAAGATCTTCTCTATTTCCAGTTGAATAGGAGATACAACACCAATTCAGAAGTTTTAGTTCAAGGCACTTTTAGGGTTAAATCTGTGAAGATTTCACCCTGATTGTTTCTGGTTTTGTTTGGTTGCTGGACTGCTTTTCTGGTTTAGCTTGTTAGTTTGTTTTGTTCGATTTTGTTAATGTCTTCCCATTATGGATTTTCCAAGGATTTCCTTAGGTGGAAGGCTTGTTTAGGTCGTGGTTGTAGTTTTTTTTGCTGTGTTGTGCAAATTTAGTTTCCTAATTTTATTCCATTAGTTAGCTACCGTTGTAGAGGCTTTTTCTTGTTTTCTTTGTTTCTGTTTGTTTAGTTTGGTTTCGGCAGTGAGACTTGCTTTCTTGTTCAATCTCTTATTTTGTACACAACTCTTTTCCTTTTGATTAATCAAATTTACTGATTTATCAAAAAAAATGATTCTTGACTAATTCCTCATTGAAAATGACCACAAATTGATCATGAGGTTTCTCTCTTCATATGGTTGCTAACCCTAATTTTCCACTAAAAAAGAACTAACATAACTCGGAAAGAAGTCCAAAATAACTTCCAAACTAAGTTTTTCTTCTCTCTTTAAATAAGCATTTTACTACGAACGTAGTCTAAGACATGAAAATGCCTCATGCTATGTCTACCACTAAACCGTATAATTCCTTTTTATACAAGAACAAGAATACTAGCACATATTTGTTCTAAACTTGTAAATTTTATTATAATTATTCCTCTATGACACATAAGCTCTAACCTACCATGTATAAGTATTGTCTTTCATACTCTGATTCCGAAGAGAAATATGCCTTGGCTATGTTAAGCCAAAGTTGTTTTTTTTCCTTATTTTAACTTGTAAAATTCTTTAATCCTTAACCAAACTCATTTCTACAAAACATATTAAGAATTGCCTAAAATATCAAATAAAACTAATGATATCAAGGTAATTTTAGATGGAAAGCATAGCAAAATAGAATTAAAATATATGTTTGTTATGTGTACATCATATTATGATGTTTGAAATGTATGCATGTTATTTTCTTATTAAATGTATGCAAATATTATTTTTTATCTTGATATGCATTATGGTTTCCTTACGCAAGTGAATGATTTATTCCATTATTGATTATTATGGTCAATAATTCTTTACGTAGACAATTGTAAAGTTGTCTTAGGGTTTCTCTTTCTCTTACGAATGTTAACCTTAACTTTGAACTTAAAAAGAACTACAAGAACTCAAAAGAACTCTAAAAGAACTCAAAAGCTAGGTTTCTATCACTCTTTAAATAGGCATTTAACCATGATCACAGTCTAAGACATAACTGTGTCTACCACTAAAACTCATAATTTTCTTTAAAGAGGAATATGAGCACTAACATGCCCATATTTTAAATTGTTTAATTCAATGAAATTGCTCCACCAAATGAGATAGACTTTAATCTTCCCCTATATAAGGTCGTGTTTTCAACATTATGATTCCAAAGAGGAAAATAACTTGGGACATGACTAGATATCAAGCTCTGTGTGTGTGTGTGTGTGCACGCGCGCACTACACATACATCATTCTATGATGTTTAAAATGAATGCAATATTATTATCTTATTGAATACATACACATGTTATTCTTTTTTTCTGAAGATGTATTATGATTTCTTTATAAAAGTAATGGTTTATTACATGATTGATCTTTATGATCAATGAGTCTTTATAAAATTTAGATGCTTATTTTTATAGTAAATGATCTTTTCTGAAGAGCAGGGGTTTTATTGTAAGACCAAAATACAAGTTTAACATTGGATTAATGGGGTTGTGCAAGATTTATAATTTTACGAGTCACGAATGCAAACTACATTCACTAATAATTTACAAAGGGATTAAAGTTAGTGAATTATCACAAAGAGTAATATACAACATCAAAAACAAAAATAACAATAATCCAGTAGAAATCCATTGACAAATGGAGTCATGGAAGGTCCAGTAATATGTGGCCTTACCCTTAACTAGTAGAGAGACTATTTTTAAATGACCCATATAAAAAACAAATAAAATTAAAAAAAATATAGTCATAACCAGCACCACTACCACCACGACTACCATAACAGCAACAACTATTACCATCACTACTACTACTACCACTATTATTACTACTACTACCACCATCACCAAAAACACCACCACTACTATAACCATTACTAATACCACTATTATTACTACTATTACTATCACTACTACTAGTACCACCACCACTACTACTAGTATGACTATTACTACTATTACTACTGTTGCTACTACTACTACTACTACTACTACTACTACTAATAATAATAATAATAATAATAATGCAACAATAACAACAACAATAGAACTACTAAATCAAGCTAGATGTGAAAAAAATGCTTAGGCTAAATTCTTAAAAGGTAAGCACTACCTATTTACAATTTTAAGCTAACTATAAGAGGAAAGAGTTAAAAGACTTATGAGAACTATAAGAATCTCTTTAAGGGAGATCCTTTATCTGTATCCTAGTATATCAAAGTTTTCTATTGTGGGTGATGTCATTGGTAAGTTTCAACATTGTTATATCATTCTTGATTACCTTCCCTCAATTCTTCTTAAGCCTCTCTTTTTTCTCTTACAATCTCTAAGTATGATCTTCTTACTTCTTCTCATTGGAGCATCTGGATGTCTCCTCTTAATATTTCCAAACCACTTAAGTCTTACCTCTTTTAATTTGTCAATAAGATTTACTACCTTTAATTTGTCCCTTATTATTTCATTCTTGACCATATTTCTTCTAGTAAGGTTGCACATCCAATGGAGCATCCTTATTTCCATCACCATTAACTTATGATTATGTACTTGTTTGATAAGCGAACACTCCATCCCATAAAGCATGGTTGCCCTAATTGCTAAATGATAGAATTTACCTTTAAGCTTGAAGATGATAAAGAGTAGTATATTGATTACAAGTAACTACCATAGTCTAGTTTGGATGGTTCATTGAATACCATACTAGATGTTTCTTAAAAATTGCACTTAAACTTATTAAATTTGTTATTTGACTCAATAAAGTTATTTTCAAAATATTTTTTAAAATAACAAAATAATAATTAATTTTGCTCAAAGGAGAAAATGTTATAATTTGTCTATATGAGCTACAATTAATTTTTATTTTATAACTAGATCAAATGAAAACATTTAGGCCCTTGGTTATATTTTTTATTATTCTTTTACTTGGTATTTTTAGTAATTTATTAGGTGAGCACCGTAATAATGTGACACAAACTTATGAATAACTAGATTAGGTATCTATGTCCATTTTATAACTCTATTTATAAATGACTTATAAAGGATTATGCTTACACTATTTATAGTTTGACTTCAACCAAAGAGAGAGGTTAAAGAATAACATATGTTACTTTCTATGTGTTGGAGATATGTCAAATATGATTTTATAATTTATTAATAAAAATAATTATATTCTTTTAATCTAAGTAATTTTAACAACATTTACTATTCATAAATTAATTATTAAGGTGTATAGAATATTATATAATAATCCTATAATCACTTCCATTTAATGTATTGTGTCTATATATCTAATTAAATTAAACTTTTAAACTTTCAATCTTGTAGCTTAGTCAATAGTAAAGCATAATAACAACATAATAGAAATGAAGCTTTTAGAGAAAATAATAAAATGGTCTGCTGGTAACTATCAATGCTTTATGAGTATTCTGTATAAGGTTAGCTAGTTGTAGAATCCGTGAAAAAATATGGCTTGGATTTAATCACTTGAATTATTTTACCATACAGTCTAGAGAGAATGAGTCTTATTTTAAGGTAGAAATGATGGCTTGAGACTAAATTAATATGGTTATGTATGATTTATTGTTTTATAGGTCACCAATGTAAACCACATTATATAGTATTTTTGCCAAAGGATTCACTATTAAATTATTTACATTTGTGATTATGAGGAGTTATATGTTAATTACAATTAACTATTATAATCTTGTATGGATGGTTCATTGAATTGAATTCTTTATGCTATGATGGTTTTTTAAAATTGCACTTAAAATTATTAAATTTGTTATACGACTTATTTGAGTCATTTTCAAAATATTTTCAAAGAAATAATTAAATATTGATTAGCTTTTCCCAAGTGATAAAATGTAAGAAAATTTTTATGTGTGCTACAACAAATAAGTATTTTTTATTTTACGACTAGATAAAATAAAAACATATAGGCCCTAGATTTTATTTTTTATTTTTTATTTTTTATTTTGTGAGCTTGGTGCTTTTAACAAGTTATTAGGTGTAGTACAATTATTATGTATGGCTATTAGAGAATCTTGATATTGTGACCTAAACATATGAATAACCAGATTGTCTCTATATCCATATCATAACCTTATATATTAGTGACTTATAATTTAATTCTAACTAATGAGAAAAGCAAGAGAAGAGCATATACTACTTTCTTTATGTTGTAGATATTCCAAAGGTGATTATCTAATTTATTAAGAACACAATTATGATTCCTAATTTAAGTAATTTTAATACTATTTGATTAGTCATAATTAATTATTAAGGTGTATGGAATGATATAGAATTATCTTACAATCTTCTATTGAATGTACTTTGTTTACATATCTAATTAAAGCTTCATCTTTATAACTTGGTCAATTGTAAAACACGTCATTAACATCTTTTTTAATCAAATAAAATATATCAATAACTGGTTCTGCCAGGTTTTGGCTGAACAGTACGTTGCCGTTTGGATCCATGAGTGGATGACTGTTCGTTGTGGTGAACTCGACGTGAAGGTACCTGCAAGACAAAGGAA
>JAOSBK010000005.1:25154929-25173710 GCA_027568895.1 Erythroxylum shatona | reverse complement strand
AACTTTACACACACTCTCTGTGGGATCGACCTAGACTTGCCACTGCTACAGTAGTAGTCTAGTTATTTTAATTTTGATTAGCGTTACGACGCGCGGTCAGTTATTTTAGTTTGGATTCTCTCTACCGTATATTATTCTGAGTCGAGATCATAACAGAAATTTTAATAACAGACTGTCGTTTCATTTTCGTTTCTTGTAGAGTAAACACAGAACCCATACATAATACATATCATCACCCAAAGTTCATATTCTATTTCTGAATTCCTTTCATGGCAGTGCAACGAAGAAAGTAATGCCATAAAATACAGAATCATACAACATTCTATTCATACAAAATGATACACAGTAGAATAACTAATCATGCAATACCGTGGCTCTGATACCAATTGTAAATCATTTACGGATCGATTCAATAAGTTTTCCAACTTATATAGCATCACCAACGGACATATCATTTGGTAATTGGAAGAGAGAGGAAAAGGGTCTTTGACCCATTTGAGATCCATTCTATAATACCCAATAACTATTATCATGGGCGCTTTTCATTAGATTCAAATCTATAAGTGACATGGGACATAAAATAGTCTAACAAGTTTGAGGTACCTAACTACAACTAGGCCAGATATTGTTTATAGAGTGGGAATTGTGAGCAAATTTATAGATGACGATGGAATGTTTTATTCAAATTCTAACATAGTATATGGTTAGGTCGGCTGTGCTAGGCCTGGGCCCTGGTCCACACGCCCACGACCCATTCGCAGGTGTTAGTCTCCCATGCAAACGTAAAGATCTCCGTAAAGACCTAAACCTAGCGTCTATTCCATATATAAGGTACTATTCTGACATGATACAGGTACGACATTAGAACCCTGATATTCTTTGCATATAGTCACCATAACCCTCACCAAAAGACTAACTTGAGCGTCGGAGGGGCCTGCCGGTTATCAACCTCCGCCGTGCCTTTATTGTTTTGCAGGTGCTTCAGAGTTAATATCTACCAGCTTCATGGATCCAAGCAGTAACGTTCAACCTCACCAGAATCAGGCTGAATCATATTCAAAGAACAAATAAATTCCAGCTCATACTATGCATTATGAATTAATGATTTAAGTATCATATTCACATGATCAAGAAAGTCTCCAATCCTATAAAGAACATGAATCAGAAATCAAAGAATTCATATATTGTATAAGTATTAAATCAACTTGGTAATAAGTCAATTAATTCAAAAAATTAACAATCCAAATATTCAAAGTGCATCTTTAAACTAAATTTAACAATTAAAATCAACTAAGCATAGAAAATCATAAACGAAGAGTTGATAAGCTTAAGGAAACTCATTCATTTATTTATTTTTTTGCCTTCACAAACCTCATACTGTCCCTAATTAAAGATCTGGAATTTCTTCCTCCACTAGTCACAATCCAGCTCAATTTTAGTAGTTAATTTGTGGCTTTCTAAGCACTCTCACACCTCCTCATGCTAGCTATTTGCTTCAATCCCTTTTTCAGATGAAAATTCCTCTTTGAAATCTTACCTTTGCGTGGACTACATGTTTTCTCCTCCCAAGCTGCTGCATTTTTATAGCCTCAAAATGATTCCTAGCCCCGCACATTACTATAGATTCTCTATGCATTTCTACTTATCTCTTCTATTTTGAAGAGATTTGATGGAGATAAAGACGGCTCGGGATAAGGACAAAGAATATTATCTACTTGATTTTAAACTCTAAACACTTGAATTAGAAAGTAATGTACATGCATCCACTTGACCCCAATCGTCTCTTTATAATTAAAACCCTCCAAATTTTTTTAGCAAGCAACATTTAATTTCGTTCATTACTTTAATCGAAACTAATTCCAATCGCCCATCTTGCCTGGGACAACAATTATCATAATAATTTTTAATCATTTTCTCCACCACCTTGATGAGTAGTTGAGTCGTACAATATAATTAAACATCTTGCTATAGAAATGAAGCTTTTAAAAAAATTACTAATCTGGTCTACTTGCAACTATATATCGTGTTTTATATATAGGGTTTCTGTCTAAGTTTAGCTAATTGTAGATTCTATGGAAAAAAATCTGGATTGGATTTTGTTCAAATATAAAGTGAGAGTTTGTCCCACGTTGGAGAAGGGACGGAAAGAAGATTAGCATATAAGTCTAGTGGGCTATTCCACTTATCACTAAATAGTTTTAGGATGAAACTTTACTTAGACTTGTATGTGGTCTAACTTTTCTTCTTGGCTGCTTCAATACAAAGTTCTGCAGATTGAGGTACGGTTGGATATAATGTTGATCAAATTATCTTACTGCATTCCTAAGACTGGTTGGATATAATGTTGATCAAATTCTTACTGCATTCCTAAGACTGGTTAACTTAGTCCTAGAGTTCCTGATTTCCTGAAATGAACTTTTACACTGTCTGATCACTTGACTAAATTATCTAAAAGCCATCACTGGTAAATTTGTGGCGTCCAATTTCTCTCCCGTCAGGTCATTTCTCCTCTCTAAGTGGAAATTAGTGATGGCCCTATAAGACAACTGATAACTGGAGTACGTAAAAAGATGAAACTGGGATTACTAGCCAACTTCAGATTTGGCTGTTGGCTTTTTTCTTTCTTTTTTTTTTTTATTATATTAGGTATCCTGGCTTAGTCAGACTAATCCTAAGCCTCTACGACCCTACCCCAAGAACCTAGAGGATGTAAATCTGAAACTCTAAGATCCCTCAGGTTCCTACATAGTTTGTACACTTCTGCGCACAAGGAGTCTTCATATACTCTAGATTGTTCAGCTGATGATTAATTACTGGCTCCCCTGCTCAGCATCAGGTTCCCATCAGCCTCCAGGTTTCCTAGCAGCTCCAACTCCCACGCTACTTATGAGGCATGCGTTTTTTTGGCATTTTTCAGTGGGTGAAAGCTTCACTAATGGCCGGCCATTAGCCTGTTACACGTTAGCGGAAGAAAAAGACGAGAGTCATACAATCATGCTACCAGAATTGTTGAGTTGAAACTTCAAACGTAGTCCCTATCTGATTAGACAAGGAACAAATGTCCCATCCACCGCCACCCCTACTCATAAGGGCCAAGGAATTGATAAGAGGAAGAATCTGCTTTTCCTCAGCTACAAAACAAGTTGATGAACTGTACATTCTCACGTTTCGCCCGCTCAATGAAGCTGATAGCTACTTGGAGAATTTAATTAGGTACACTTGTTTCATGCATGAACAACACGCCTAAAGTATGGAGATTATCATCATAAGACGAAAACTAAGATACGAGAAGTGATGTTTTATACAACGCCCTTTACCTTCTTTATCACCAAGCATTTGCATACAAGTTTTACCGATTAGGAGAAAAAGTAAATAAAGATGAATACCCTTTGGAGTTCAGACATGTTCAAAGACCAATAACTCACACCATCTTCTCGAAATCCTGGTAGATTCTTTGCTTAAGGTTCTCACAGGAGAATGAGTTTATCCAAGAAGGAAGAAGAAAGGGTTCGAAGGCGCCTATTAGTGTGGTGCGATTTGATTGCCCAAATCCGTTGACTGAGTGTTGCCAAATTGATGAATGTGGGTCATTGTTGCCCGACAACAGACTGTTCCAAAGTTTTATATCACCATTAATAGCCCAATGTTGTCTTAAAGTACAATCATCTTTTTGTTTCATAATTTCACTTAATTGTCATTGCTTTCGAAATTATTGTCTTCCCCTTTTGGAAAAGATGGCTTTTTTTTTCCTTTTTCTTTCGATTTCATTGAATTAAATTCAATTGCATAAAAGGGGTTTTTAGAAGTTTGGTTTCACTATGGTAGCGCTTGTGGTCAATGTAGTTGTTCCTTCAATTTGCTAATTAACATTTCATTTTGGTCATGGTTCATTTCATATTCCGTGCATGTTAAAGAATTGTTAAATTTTGTTCAAACCAAAGAACTGAAAAGCGAAGGAAAGATGTCGAGTCTTTAAGAAAGTTGGTGAAAGATCCAAAAGGGACATTAATTTTGCCTTTTAACTTAATGCTAGACTTGCACATATCATTGTTCATTTGTTCCAAGACCCAAAATAAAACATGCAAGGATCCAGAGGTGAAACAGACATTGGACAAGACAAGCAGATCATTTAGGACAAAAGTGAGGTATGTCTTCTTATCCTCGTCTCTTGCTGTAAACCGTCCCTCTCTTCATGTGGGGATTTGGAGTCTTCATAAGAAACCAGCCATCGCCACCAACTCTTTATAACATATGAGTCCGAACTAGGATTTGATCAGAAGACAGTACCTTGTTGCTCTTGAATCATTCTCTTTTCCTTTGTCCTGTGAATTCAGCCATCAAAAAACAAAAAGGGGAAATTTTCATCTTTAATCGTTTATATCGATTCCATGTTGCAGATTTCCCTTTAGAATCTGAGGAAAGTTGTGACTTCTTTGAAGGTTCTCAATCCAACAAAAAGGTGGATTCTTGTTTCCTTTAATGCAATCCTTCTTCTTTGCATGAACTGCCTTTTTTGGATTGGTTTCATTTGTTAACGAACTGTCATCTCTGAAAATCCTTTCTTTTCTTTGTATCTTATTATCTTGGATTCTGAAATTTGGATAGTACCCCGTAAAGTAATTTTCCAGGTCTGTATAATGATGGTTTGCAGGAAATTGGCCATGGATGATAGGTATGGTTTGATGAGACAGAGCAGTGGTTTGTGGAAATCACTGAGAGACGGAGACTACGATGAAGAGGATGTTTGGGATGTTTTAAGAGACCGAAAAGATGTAACTTTTCCAAAATCGAACAAAAAATCTGTAGAATCCTATGTTTCTATTGCAAGAAACTTCCCGACTGCTGCAAGAATGATTCCGAGAGCAACCACTGCTGGTAATAACAGTAGCAGCAACACCTCTTCACATGAGTCGAAGCTTTTGCAGCAACAATCGGCACCTGTTAACATTCCAGAGTGGTCAATGATTTCTGGAAAACACTCCAAGAAAACCTCGAAGAATGCAAATGCATGGCTTGATGACAACCAAAGTGTTCTCGATGGTAGCGATGACGATGGTGGTGATGGAATTGTTAACGGTGGAGATGACTGTGACGAAGAAGATGATGATTATAGAGAATACAACTCCAAGTTGCCCCCACACGAGTTGATTGCAAGAAGGCTTGCAAAGACTCAGATTTCATCATTTTCTGTTTTTGAAGGTGTTGGTAGGACCCTAAAAGGTAGGGACCTTAGCAGAGTAAGGAATGCTGTTTTGACCAAAACTGGTTTCCTTTAATCACTGTGACAAGACATGGTAATGTTCTGATAAATCTGCAATGGCTGGTTCTGTTGTACATTGAGGACTTTCTGTGTCTCGTCTTGATCTGGTATTGGTTTTCTGTGAAGGACAGAGGTGATCCACTTTTATCTAGGCGCGATTATGTTGTATTGATGATGTCCATTTCGTCCTGGAATTGACTGCTTCTCTTGTTTCAGATACTCAACAAATAGCACAAGAAAATGACGAATGGAGCATAAAAACACATTTGACATATCATAAGGATTAGAAGGGAATATAGTGATCTTTCCTGACTATATAATTACACCATCAAGACCATTATGGGCTAATTTGTAAGTTAAAATTTGCAACTTTTGTGTTAGTTTTGGTGTTCTGAAATGACAGTGATGGGAGAAAACACAGATTAGTGCACTTCATTGAGCAGTGGGGATCCTGTCCAATTTTACTCATATCTGAACGCTCAACTTCATTTGGAAAATCCATGCTTTGAAAGGCCTACTACATGAAAAACTCCTTGGTGCAATTGCAATTAGTAACAGGCGCAATCAGATTAGATAGATGTATCGTCTACATTGAGCCTATCATTCTTAATATTCTTATGTTGCTATACAATTGACATGAAAACAACTTGTAGATTATAAAGAAAACTCTCCACTTGTTAATAATGTGTTGGAAGATGAAGGAACCAGACGTCAGAAAGCAGAAAGCAGAAACCTTCTCTAGTGATTGTTAAACCCTGACAGACATGACGCCTGTTATGTTGTACACTGAAGCAGTTCCCGTAAACCACTTTGCTGCTTTCACCCCCTCATTTTCTCTCTGTGCAGTGCATTTTAGGGCTTCTACAGTTGTCCAAGGCTCCGCCTTTGGGAAAATCAGGAGGAGAAGGTCATTAGTTATATACATTCTTTTGTTTGCAGAGATTATTTTGTGACTCGAATCATGTTCACACTTATCTAAACACAAAATGATCAAATAACAATTTATGTTAGAGCGGCCTGAGGGTAGCTAACAATAATTTTTTGGTGACAAGTATTCAAGGATTAATTTGCCGAGCATGAGAATTGCAAATTTAGCATACCTGTAAGGAAAAGAACCAGTGTACCAATAAACTAACTACTTAAACCTGTTTAGCTAGTTGAGGATTGCATCTTCTCAAAGAGCTCCCGATGATTATTATAGATTACATACACTAAGATATGAAAAGAGCACTTCAAATCTTCCGTATCATTTTGAGATGTTGTTGGGACAAAGGTACTGAGCAAAATGACACTGAAGATATGAAGCCTTACTATAGAACTCTGCGTTACTGGAGTGTGGAGTCTGTCTTGTTTTGTCTTTTATCCTTAGTAACTAAAAAAGAAAAATTATGTTCAATGTAACTTATCATTTTCTAAAACATTCAATTAATAAAAATAAATGATTTTTCTCTTCTTAAAATTAACATTTACTTGAAACTTTATGGATTGAATTATTTTTTAGAGTTAATGAGGAATTTCAAAGCATATTTAGTTACCACTTCTCTGAATCACTTAAACATTATTTTATAATTTAATATAAAATGTAGTTTCTGTTTTCTATTTATTTTTTATTATCAACTAAATATATATTATTTAATATATCAAAAGAACTATAAGTAATTTATTATTTAATTAACTAAAATTAGTTATTAATATGAATTAATATTCTTATCTAAATTTGTAATTAAAATAAATAAATTTAATTTAGTAACAATAAATATAACTAAATTTAAAATATCTACAAAATATATAAATTTTAAATTAAATAAAAATTTAATTTTTAAATTATTTATTTTAATAAATAAAATTTTTTTGTTATAATTTATTAATAAATATTATATAAGAGATTAAACTAAACTATTTAATTGAAAATAATTTATTTTTAAGTTTTATGTAATATGTAATTATTATTAGTGATAGCTATATTAACATTAACAACCAAACATAATTTTATTTTTATTTAGAAAGAAATTAAAAATCATAACAGAAAAACATAATTAACCAAACGGAACTTTCTCTTTTTTTTTATTATATGCACAAAAATTACTCAAAATTAAAAAAAATTCAAATTCAAATAAGTTTGATAATATCTTCCATTAGAATTATTACAAGCTTTTCAGACTGAAGACTCTCCAAATGTGTTCTCCCCGCTATATGTGACGTACAAAAAGCCGTCTTCATCTTTGTGCTCCTGATAAAGCGCAGCCATAATGGAAGCTGTGACAATAGAAGTAAACCACCATGTCAAAAGTCGATGAATAAACTTGACAGTACTTAATAACACTATATCTGTTGTTATCCTCACAAGTGGGTGGTAAAATATCATTGATAAAAATGAATATAGCCTTCTCAGCACTGAGCTTTATCTTCTTACGAATCAGAAAAACCAGCTGCCCAACAGTCATCTGGCCAAGAACAAGAAACCTGCACTCATAAGAAAAGAAAAGGTACAGCTTTATGGAATGCCTATAGTTCCATTCCAAGATATCATTTATATAATCAACAACTTGTTTTCAGTTTCACCTTAAGTGCATTGGTATTATATGCAATTCTAATCATTATTGAACAATCATCCCAAATCCTTTAAAAATCTCAAAGGTATATCAGTTTTGCCGTCCTCAGTTTCATAGGAAGTCAAAACTACATTGATCTGACATATTTATTATAATCACAATCTAACCAGCTTCTGGTGCAAGGGATCCCACAGAAAGAAAAGCAAAGAGGGTCTTTATGAGAAAACAACTTCTCTTCCATTTAAGTGCATACATCCAGTAATTCAATCAACTCAATAGCACTTCAAGAAGAAACTGACAGACTAACCTCTGTTTTTCAATATCGGGTACATCACTCTTTGCAGCCTTTTCTACGATAATCTTCAGAGAGGAGGAAAATTAAAATGGATTAACATAAAAATAAGTTTAACACACACAAACTCAAATAAAATAACGAACTAGATCTTTGACTTTAACATAATTTCCTACCGGAACTTTTCCAGGATAAGTCCGCGTAATCTTGGCAAATTCCGCTTGCCTCTTTTCTGGAACAAGAAAAGTATATTGAGAACAAATCAGAAGTTAGTAGATAAAATGGAAAATAAAACAACGATATGCAGTGAATAGATCAGTAGATCTTTTCAAAGAGGTGGCCATCAGTAAACTAAGTTACAAGTAGTAGAGCAAAATCCCTTGCTTCATTAACAGGACAATATATACTTTCAACATGAGCATAAACTAATTCAACATTGAAGAGAAGAGGACTGTCTACTACTGCTTTGAGGAATAGAATCATAACAATCTAGCCTCGTGTA
This sequence comes from Erythroxylum shatona, assembly GCA_027568895.1. Classification (NCBI taxonomy): domain Eukaryota; kingdom Viridiplantae; phylum Streptophyta; class Magnoliopsida; order Malpighiales; family Erythroxylaceae; genus Erythroxylum; species Erythroxylum shatona. The sequence goes on along the minus strand of JAOSBK010000005.1, from coordinate 25,165,104 downwards.
CTTGGCGCAGATTCTTGTTGGTCACTCGATTAGAATGCATATGAATCCATAATCACAGTAAAAAAAAAAATCTATAATGCTAATTCTATGCACCGAAATCCTAAAAATCGATGCCAGTCCTATTCCTGACCAATTGATATGAGCCACGTATTCTTATCAATTGCCACCACCAGCAACGACCCTCAGAAGCCGAGCCTAATCTCTTTCACCTTAATCAAGGGATCAAGCTTCTCTGGATGCACTAAGATGAAAGAACTATGCACTTCAACCCTTCAATGAAACACCTTCATCTGACACACTAAGCCTCGACTAAATAGTAGATAAAAAGACTTCATGTTTCATTGCTATATGCTCCAGACAACACAAAGAGATCGAATAAGAAATATATAAATGAAAATAACATTAATATTAAAGGCACAATCAAAGAACCAACTATGCATATCCATGCATGACCTTGTGTTTGACCCACTATAGTATCCTTTGTTAAAACCACAAGCTAGTCCAAACCCAGATCACAAAATCCATATTCCCAGACGAGAAACATAAAAGAATCAACAAAACGCATATATGAACGTAAACAGAGAGAGAGAGAGAGAGAGAACCAAAAGGATGCTCCAACTTGAAGGATTTTTTGCCCATGATTTAGTAATTGAGAGTTGAGACTGTATTAAAACCAAATATATAATCCTCGGAAGCAAACAAACTTTGTATCTTTTGGAACTTGATGACAAGTGCTTTTATAATTAGTAGAGATTCAGTGAGTATAGCTAACTTTGTCAACTAAAACATACCTTTCCTGTGGATGGGTAATGTTTACAGCGGCTGAGTTTGCATCTTACGACGTCGTCTCTTTAGTTGTGTACTTATCATTTAACTCTTTTTGACTTTTTAGTCTTTCAATTTTCAACAAACAGCCTCTAAGATAAAGTTCCCCAGAAGTTGTGCGATAGAGTTGGTTGGGATTCTATATCCAATAAGTCAAATTTTGATTAAACTGATGCATAACTAAATTCCAACTGATAATTAAGCATCTCATAAGAATATGAAAATACTAATAAGATCAACAAAGTTGAAACAAATCACATTCATCTTTTATTTTTCTATGGATAGGGTAGATAGTAATTTGGACTCTTAGATCTCGCATATCAGCAAGATTTTTACCGAATTATTGTTGTTGGGGTACGGAATTACCGAATTAGGTACTGTTTAAATACATTGTCAAACATAACCAAATTGTTTACAATGTAAGATCAAGTATTTAATGAGGTTTAGCAAGTAGAAAGTCACAAGCGTAGAATGTGCATTACTGAAACCAACAAACTTCTCTGTAAAACCACCTGAAGAAAAAAGCATAATAACAAAGCTTCTGTGCTCTTTATTGTGACATGACCAAGTTGAAGAACCATAGATGATGATATCCAAGTTTTGATATGCCGGAGTTATACATCCATAAATTTATATATCAAGGTATATCATATAGGCTGTCACATGAAAACTGATCAGCAGGTTCCATGGTGAGACGTAAAGAGAGTGGCCACTATGCTCTGGTTTCTTCCAGTTCCTTGGAAGGAACAGGAGGAGGTTCAAAGATGCTAAAAGCCCTGAAAGCTGAGATCACTGCTAAAACAACAAAGCAGCACAGAGCCAAGGCATGAAGAAGCAAAGCTAGCTTCATTCTGTTGCAGAACTTCCCATAAGAACTACAGGCTTCGCTCCATGTCACTTCCTTATCACCATTGTAAGCTAAGAATACAATCTCCAAAACTGCAGCCCCAGATGTGACAGTTAAGTAAGCTAAAATCTGCTCAAGGAAAAAGATTAATAGATATGAGTTAAAGAAACCAACTGTGCGGCAAGGAGGAGCAGCAGTCTAGTTCTTGTAGGTTGTTTCAAGTATACGAATGGCGGCGCATGTTAGTAAGAATAGGAAATTTGATAATTAACTAGGAGAATAATGTTCTTACAACCCAAATTTAGTGGGAGAAACAAGGCCAACAATATCTCATTCAGAATTTCAGAAACCAGAACAAAGACAGGAATAGAAAGGAAACCCGTTAAATGTTTTTAACTTTCCAGACACTGAGAAATCATGAGGTTTAAAGGAAGAACCTGGTCTGAGATAAAGAACAGCCATGCTTTAGAAACTAAGCATCTGATCCATGCGGAGATACAAGCGATAAAAGCATAACCAGCACCGATGGCACTAATACAGACCATATACCTGAAAAAGAAAAAGAACCGAAATAATTCAGACATAAGCAAGGATAATGTTCGATTAAGACTCGGATTTGTCTTACTTGAGCCCTAGGAGATTGCTGAACTTTAAATCTCCATAGCTGCTATTATCCTGGTGATTTGTGACAGTTAACCATATGGTTGCAACACTAAGAGGAATCACAGAGAGCCTAAGTGAACAATCTACAAGCTTGAGCATTGGAGCCATGTCTGGGAGAAATCAAAACTACTTGAACTATGAATAAGACACAGGAATAAAAAAGAGTTATGACTGAACTGAAACTGGCAGATGGGTTTAAATATAAACTTTGTTCTGCATAATTAAAATCTGGGTTTAAAAGAAAAGGCTTGTGCCAGTGTGAAATGGATGTCAGTGGTTGGAAGTGGAAGGAGCGAGTCGTAGTGGATGTGGGGCTTTACTTTGCCTGTGGAGGTGTCATGCTGCTATCATTTGTTTCATTCTTTAGTATTATCTCCTAAACCCTGGCATGATCATTCCACATGACTTTCCCGCTTCAACTTGTGGATGTCAATTTGGTGAGCCTTGTTTCCAAGTATGGTTCCGGGTTTGCAAAACATAGTCGAGAACTTCAAATTGCAGTCTTGCTGCCATTTTCCTAATTTATGACTGACTTCCTTGCGTCATGGTGACGAAATTGACAGCAACTACACACATTCATCTTTTTTACTTTCTCAGCGGCTTGATCATTGCTGGGAAAGCTTCAAAATTGATTTTTTTAGTGCATAAACATATTTAGCCTAGTAGTTGTTAATTCTTGTAACATAAAGCTTCATGCTCCCAAAATCATTCACTTTCAAATTTTTTATTTTTTTCTCTTTTTTTTGAAAAATTTCACTTGAAGTTGTTAGCACCAACAGTAAGTTCTATAACAAAGCTCGCATTTTACATCAAGAACACCTTAACCCAAAAAAAAAACCATCAACAATTTCAAAGAAACTACCATGTTTATGTTCTGTTACAGCCAGTGAAATAAAGAAGTTGGTGGTGCATAAAGCATGCATTTCACTTTGGCATGCTTCAGCGAGCAAAAGCTAGGCCACTGATGAGAATATAAAGCAATGATGACAAAAGATAAGAATCACCAAAGAAGCCACTATGTGAATCAAATAGCAGATCTGCTAGCCATAATCTGGAGCTTATCCAGGAGTTTCATTAGCCATAACAAGCATATAAAGAATAAAAAATTACGTCCTCTTCTATATGGTAATTGCTATTAGGAGCCTCTCCTTGTTCAAAATGGAGAATCCCAGTAGCTAGAACCCCTCCCTCCTACATCCCTCTTACTTTACATTTCCCAGTGTACCCACACCATTGAAAGTCATCCGCTTGATTCCTCCTGAGTTTGGAAGATGAGCTATTTGGTCAGAACTCAGCACTCCACAAAGCATTTTCACCTTCGCCGCAACGCCGGTGGACCTCTTTTATCCTCTCAACAGACTTGCAAATCCCACTACAGCTCCAATCAAATGATGCAAGACATATATTGCCTGCTTGTGCCTTCCACTCACAATCTGTGGTAAGCAATTTTGTTAAGTATCAGCATACTTTTTGCCTTTCATTCCTGTGTCATGTATGCCACTTTACTACGACTAGGTTTTACTTTACACCGACTAGCTAACCAACGGTATATTATAAGTAGGTGAAAAACAGCTCATTCTTTTGGAAGAAACAGTAATAATAATGAAGATAACACACAAGTGAGATTTATTTTTATGGCTATATCTGGATCATGTTTGTGCAGAAATTCAAAGCTAGCACAGCCAAGTAATTTATTGTTCCCACCCTTTTCATTAAGCTGAAAAAATAACTATGTGGATAAGGAAAGGGTGCTCCAGCATTTGAAGTTCTCATTCCTCCTGGAAGTGCATGATTTGCAATAGAAAGAACACCAGGCTAGTTTCATCATCAATTTGATAATCATTGCAAGTGGCAAAAACTGGCACTATCCAAAAACAATAACAAGCACTAGGATCCTTCTCTAACCAAACATATCCGAGGAAAATTACTCGACTCTGAAAATTCTACGAACTAGAAGAAGATCTTGATTGGCTCAGCTTATGCCAACAAACGATCCAACATTAACATGGATAGCAGGTACACGAAGAAAGGATGTTCAAGAGATTACCAGGTGGGGTACCACAACACATTCTCCTGTCATCAATATGCTCAACATCCAGTCCAATAAACCATGATCCTAATGAGACATCCTCATTTGCATACTTATGTAGCACATGCCTGGAAAAATAGAATTCCAAGAGGAATAAGGTAAGGGAGACAAACTATGGCACAAATGATTAGCTACCAATCCATGAAAGAAACTGAAACTTACTGGTTGATTGAGATATAAGTAGCTAAATCATTTGAGATGGCATATAACTGCCCTGTAGCATGGCGGAAATACTTGTTTCCCTCCTCCCCAAATTTCCAGTACTCAGGCTCATGGTACTTGACTCCCCTATTTGAGAAAGAAACCACAAGGAAAGGAAAATAAGGCCTTATTGTCAAGCAAAGAGCCTAACCGAAAGCACAAGTATGATCATTTGTCTTACTTTTGAGCAAGAACTGGACCGGATTTCATACATCCAATGTATACCCTGGGTTTTGAGCGATGCCTAGCCAAAGTTGCTCCAAGTGTTGCTGCAAACACAAGTTTGATGGGTTCCATTAGGAACAAGATATCAAAATATTTAATATTTCTCAAAGAAAAAAGATATCAATATTTAATATCAAAGGGGAAAGTAAAAATGCAGTAGCAAAAACTTAAAATATACTATGCGCATGTACTTGGAGCTATTTTTGGTATCCAATGCGTTCCCCTTGCATGCAATTAAGTAATGTTATGAATCACTCACCATAGTCACAAAAAGCATCATCTCTTTTACGTTCACAAGTTGATCAAAATGAGACATCCATGTTCCAAATATCAAAATCTAAACAATCATTACGGGCACATGACATGTAGATGATGACCAGAAGATGGGAGAAATATCCTTCTATGCAAATTGATATGTACAAGTCCAGTTTCATTCTCGCTTTCATGGATACAAATTCATGAAGATCTTAGAAATACAACTTTATGCATAAACTCTTCTCTCACTAGGATTTTCTTTCCAAGAAAGAAATTGGATAGACAACATTTGACGCAACACACACTTAAGCATTCACAAAGTAATGTTTTGATGAGCATTTGATGTAAATAGAGTGACTAGACATCTACTCACCTACATTAACATGCACATCGTCATCGACTTTGACATAGAAATCTGCATCCCATAAAGCAACAGCAGTGGTAAAATATGTCTTTGTTTTTGCAGACAATTCAAGGTAACCCTCAACATGCTCCTGCTCACATAGATTTTGTGGAAAAATAAAAGCATGAGTTTTATTGTTTTCTTTATACATATTGTCAAACCCATCTTGGCTCAATATAATTAGGATAAAGAAACATTACCAGCCTCAAAAGGTCGCCATGTTTCTGATCTTCTGCTTCAATTGCTCTATCAAGGATACCACCAGCTGTAGCACTAGTGATTGAACAACCAACCAAAATCAATAAGCATAAGGACCATATCCTGTTCAACATTCTTCATTCTGATTTGTGATATTTGATTGCTTGAAGAAAAAGAGTCCTTGGACAACCCATTTATATATTCAAATTCAAAAAACAGAATAATTTTTTTTTCTCTGACATGTACTTTTAACAAAACTTCACTCAGAACTTAGAGAACTTCTCCACCTGTGACCTATCACGAAGCGAATTATGATGCCCTTCTCTTCCTCAAGCTTCTTTCTCTTATCTCCTAGTTTTTTGAAGACAATGAAAAGGGATCATTATACTGATAGAACTATCAAGAAGAATTATGCATTCAATACCAACTTGTCAGAAGATAACATTCGCTAACCTTGAGGCATCCAAGTAGCACGAACTGAATCTCTTCGCTTTCGGCTGCTGAAGGCTGTGTTTATGCCTACAATCATTAAGTACTTTCTTTTCCCAGTCGATTCAGCCATTTTCAAATCATCTGACACTGGAGAACCATTTAAGATGGAATCTTGTGCAGCCCTTGCCACAGCTAATTCCATCTCCAAATTTGAAATTGTTTTGTCTAGAGTTCTGTTGTACGAGTGAAACATTAGCATCAACTGGTTTAAAAGAAATTGACAGAGACACAAACTGATAGTAGCTTACTGTATGGCATGATGCGTTTTTGAAACTTCCCCCATAATGTCCTTGGATTTACGTTTTCCTTCCTTCTGATGGCACCAAAGTTTACAGGCACGCACAGAATTAGCATATAGAAAATTTCCTTGGGCAAGCAAGCACAAAGTCCTCACAGAAGTTAAAATGGGTACTTACAGTTTCAGGGGCGCACCCCTCTGAAACTAACTTCAAGTTTTCTTGTTCATTTTCTGGTGTCCTAGATATATCCATAACTTCAGGCACTGCCCACATTCTGCGATCAACGTATTTTAATTAGCAAGTAAATAATCAAAGTTCTTTGATGGCGTAGAAGATCACAAATAGCATGTTTCTTCTAGTTTCTAAATGCTCTTGGACGTTGAAATCAGGTGGCCATTGCAAGGGACAAGAAAGCAGATCATTATGGAAATTGTTTTCTCTTACCACAATAAGGACAATAAGTTTCCACATCAAGCTGTACAACATACATTGAAGTCAACTTTAATTACAACAAGGGACATGTAATGAAGCAATAAAACAAATATGTATTTCCTCAAGAAATACAGGTGAATAATCACAAAAATAACTTCTAAGGACCATTCTCCAGATAGGAGACAAGAACTGTGCAACAAATATTCCATTGCTGAAAAGATACGGCCAGTTATATGAGGTAACAAGCATCATTTTTCAAGAAGGGAGGGAAATTATTGAACTCCCAACACTGCGCAGCAGAGCATATTTCTCAGGTGTTATCCTCAACAAAGCACACGAATTAATTTTTTGCATCTGCTGCAAGGTGAGTGGGAATGGGTTTTCACTGCTTATCTACTTTCCATTCAAATGCTTAGAAAAGCCAAAGCACTGGCTTCTGCAACAAATTTAAACAAACCATAGAATATCTGAGGCCAACTGAGTTTATTCTGGAAGAAGGGATGCTGACAGAAAAGTCTCATCTACTGCTTATTTGCAAATCCCAGTGTCTCCCCATGTCTTATGCCTGTTTTCTGCACCGAAGCAATGTTGGTCTTCCCAGCTTTGCAAAGTGTTAAATCCAGAACATCAGAACCAGCTACTGGGTTTTAAGGGACAGAAGGACATCAAGTTTTCTGAGCCTCTGTTTTTCAACCTTTGGAACCATTGAAGTCCATCATGGTGTCCAACATGCAAACTACAAGAACTCTTCAAATTCATAGTAGCTCCTCATTTGCAGGAAATATATTTAAGAGATTGATGTTTCGTCTTCATAATGACTTGTAGGATATCCACCACCTTCAAAGCAGAATCTAGTCTGAATCTGTTTCTGGAAACAACTTGCTACCCAATTCAGGTATAGTTGGTTGCAATAGCGGGAAATCTGACTTCTATTGTGGTTGCATAAGTGTCAATTTCATATCAATCTTACAATAAAAATGGAGAGAACATAAAATGAGAGAAAAAGAAAAGGACATCGCCAATCATGACATAACTACAAGATACACGCTCTAATATACAACAAAAAAGTGCTCGAGATCCAATTTATGGATTATATTGACAATTGTTAAGACCCTTAAAGTGCAGAACATGTAGTTGCAATTATTATCTTGAAAAGCTAATAATGTTCCGAACTTAACACACAAAGCTGATTGGTACATGCCAAACAAATCAATAACCACAAATATAAACTAAAAGCGCAAATCACTGCCAAAAAGATGATTAGACAAACAATGCATATTTGAGCTGCATAGTACATTGAAGAAGGAAGAACTATGAAGTTGACAATTAAGAATTCCACCTAGAGCGACAAGATAGACAAATTACCTATCAGAGAATAGCATCCCTGCACAGAAGCAACCTATACAAAGAAGAAGGGTCCATTTCTTTGACACCACACTCTTTGCAGCCGGTTCTCCTACAGCTCTACTCTTCCAACTCATTGTGGCTCTCAACCAAACCATAATCTAACGTGAACGGGAAACCATTTCAAATCCCGAGTCAATCCAGTCAGTTGACCCCGGCCCAGATCCGAAAAAAGCCTCCTTTAGCTCAAATTTTATTTCTTTAGACCTCAAAATATGCAAATTCGAACAAAGATCGAACGAGAACGAAAATCAAGAAGCTTTAGGACTAAATTCACAAAACAAGTATACTTTGTCAAGATATATTCATAGACACATAAGGATATGTATAAAGATTAGGGATTAAATGCTGATGTTTCGCTCAAAAACAGTTCTCTCACTAGAAATGCCCTCTTTGCCACTCGGGTTTCGTAATCTTCAAAGTCTAGAATTGCAGTTGGAGCGGCGGTGGAGTTGCGTGGAAACAAATGAACAACACCCAACTTCAAGTTCAACGACCTTCGTGCAATCATTTTATCTCCAAATGGTACAATTTCTAAATATGAAACAATATAAAATTAAACCTTTCTGTCTTAACGCGGTGTACTAATTGTGGTTTACAGGCTAGTGAGCTTGCCTTGCCGACACATCTACCAGCTTGTTTTAGGGACATTTTCCTTACAATTCTAGGACCCAACAGCACGGCAACACCGCAAGTTGCTTGGAATCAAAAAGCATGTGCCACTTGATTCAAATGAAAAAATCATGTGCCTATGTTAGAAAGTTATGAGCTTTGGCCTTAGAAAGTTATGAGCGACATTTTCCCTACAATTCTAGGACCCAACAACACCGCAAGTTGCTTGGAATCAAAAGGCATGTGCCACTTGATTCAAATGAAAAAATCATGTGCCGATGATAGAAAGTTATGAGCTTTGGTCTTAGAAAGTTATGAGCTTTGGCCTCTTGAGGGGGGCATCACAGACTAGAAAGTTTAAATCTTTAAGACTTTTTTTTTTTTTGAGAAATTAAAATTAAATCTTTAAAGACTATTGACTTATGTGAGATTAGAGATTCTCATTCTAGAACTGGAGGAACAAAATCTTCACTTCCGAGATACCCTATTCCCTCGTTTCCCGTGAAATATCATCCACCCAATTTTGATTTTCTTCTTGCAATAGATGAACGAGACCAATTTTGGGAACAGGGGAACTAGATCAAGAAACAAATATTTAGTTACGAGAAAAATGTGCGGACATGTTTTTTTCATGGAATAACCATTGACTTAATTTACACCAACTGATCACCCTGGCCCAACTTCCGCTAAACTTTTCGAGCAAGTTACCTTTCAAAAAATTCAGGGTAAGGAAGCAAATAGAAGCGTAATGCTTATAGGCTGATTGGTTTAAAGGAACAGGTATTTTATTTCTAATATATTATTAAATCTGTGATTGGTTAAAAATTAAATCCAGAATACTTATGTATCGGGAAAATTTATTCTTAAATTTGATAAATATACGAAACCTATCTTTCTTTTCTAAGAATAGCTCTTCCAATTGAAGACAACTTTATCCTTCTCACGATCAAGCCTCTGAAACTTAAGATAATTAATTTCGTATAATAAAATTAATAATAAAAATAATATTATTATTAATAATAATAATAATAATAAGTAGAAAATTTATAACAATAATTAATAATAGTAATAATAAGATAATAATTTCATATAATAAAATTAAATAATAATAATAATATCGAAATTTTGTATAATAAAATTAACAATAATAATAATAAATAATAATAATAATAATAATAATAATAAGATAATAATTTCATATAATAAAATTAAGTAATAATAATAATAATAATAATAATAATAATAATAATAATAATAATAATAATAATAATAACAACAACAACAACAACA
>JAOSBK010000005.1:25119889-25144983 GCA_027568895.1 Erythroxylum shatona | reverse complement strand
GTGTTTGGATATGTACAATTCAGCCAAAGAAACAATACATGATCCATTCTTCACTGAATTGTTTGTCTTGTCATGTGAATGATATTAAGAGCAAGAGAAACTATAGATGACGTTGAAAAGAAACAGAAAAGCTTTTAATATTTACACCTATCAAGCTAGGCTATGAAATTGTAGACAACAAGGTTTTATGATTGCTGATGCAAGCTATAATTTCTGTAATTATTAATAGATGACTATCGTATTTTAGAGTGAGGAAACTTGAGTGGTAAGCCGATCCACTTTCTTAACTTCTTTTGATAATTCCAAACTACTACTTCCTCCTGCTGTTTTTCATGGAGCATAGATTCACTTTGTTTATGCGCTCATATCATATTTCACATAAACAAACATACTCATTTCTTTCTAATATAATTTACACATTTAGGGCACCTAATGTTGTAGCTGCACATCTTCAGATTATTGCCAGGCAACTGTAGTCATATAGAAAAGCTTTGCCACTAAATTTTTTTACAAAACTTCCGAGTTTCTTATAATATATTTTAAATATTATTTATATACATAATTAATTTTTATTACAAAATAAAGTATAGTTAAAATTAATAAAAGTATTTTTTATTTTTATGTTGCCAAATAGTCTATTATATAAAGTTCTTTTAAAAAATTTATTTTTTTAATTGACAGCTAAATAATCAACTGACTTTTTAGAAAATCTGTACTAATAAAAGTTCTACCGGTTTGAGCCTATCCAAATTGACACTTAAAGTACAACACCCCCCTATGTGTCTCCGCTCTAGATCACGTCCTCTGACATTAATGAAGGATAGACAGACAAGCCATTGGAATATATCCTTCATTTTTAACAAGCTCACAAAAGTAGCTGTCCAGCACTAATTTGGTCACCCTAATCAAAAGGAGTTAGGAACTTCATTAAAACAAATGTTATTACAATCCAAAGATTTGGTTTTCATAAGTAAAATCTAACCGAGCTAAAAGTTTGGTTGAAAGTTAAATTGATAAAACAAGGGTGTAAGATTTAGAAAATTTTAATTAATATTAGATCATCATATAATCAATCAAGATTAAATAAAATTATAAAATTATAAAATTGATTGAAAAAACTATTGTTGATTTGTTTCTATAAAATTTAATTAGAAAATATTATTAAATAAAAATCAATTAATTTATTTTAATTTATAAAAATTAATTAGTTTATGAAAATTGATCGATTGATTTTTAGTGTAATAACTATTAAACTAAATGAAATTGAAAAAATAAATAATTGTCCAATTCAAAATTTTTATTATTAGACCAATCAAAATAATTCAAATTTTAAAACATCGAGTCAACCTCAATCATCCTTAAATGACAATTATAACTAACTAATTCAAGAAGAAAACATCGAGTCATCCTCAATCATCCTTTAAACAACAGTTCTGCCTAACAAAGTCAAGAAGAATCGGACATGTTAATCACATGAGATGATCGACAGCGGCCCCGTCCTAATCTTCCCAACTCCGCGGATATCTTATGTTATCCACGATTTAACCATGTTCCTTTTTGGTATGGAAAGTCAAAATGTTAACAAGCACTCTGTATTGGGATAATGACTCATTTGAAATCGATTCGATGCCAAATAATCCTTAAATTTTATTCTAAAGAAAAAAAAAAGTGAAAGATTAAGTTTTACACATAATTCCCTTTTCAATTTATTTTTAGTGAAAGAAACTTTTAAATTATGTTTCAAAAGAGTTTAGAGTTTGATGGAAAAATCAAAAAGAGTGGCACAGAAAACAGGTGAGAAGAGATCAGTAACAGCGTACTGAATGATTTGTGGCTTACTTTCAAATCAAAAGAAAGCCAGAAAAATATGTACATGTAAAATGTAAAACATGTGGTTTATAAACCGACAGGGACGTAATAAAATGATCACCAACGCATAACACATGGCAATTGTGGGCCGGCAGTTTGAAGGTGACAGGACGTCGTGTGGGAAGACCCAAGTCCAGCTATAAATACACGCACACACACGCTGCAAGGTGAATACAACAACTGTGTTCATTTCTGTGACCCATATGGCAGGAGCTCTTTCCGCTTGCATATTTGGCACCCTTCCAAGATCAAATCCCATCCAAAGACCCATGACAGGCTCCTCCTCATCCGTGTCTCTTAGCCAATGCCAAACTTACTGGACTTCCATAGATGGTGACATTGACGCCCATCTGAAGCATGCCATCCCCATCAGATCTCCGCTCTCCGTCTTCGAGCCCATGCACCGATTGACCTTCTCTGCGCCGCATACCACGGCACCAGCGTTGTGTATAGCGGCGTGTGAGCTGGTGGATGGCTACAGAGACCAGGCCATGGCTGCAGCAGCTGCTTTACGTCTCACGCATGCAGCTGCCTTTGTTCATGAACAGCTTCCGTTGACAGATAGGCCTAGGCCCAAAAACAGGCCCACCATCGACCATCCATTTGGGCCCAACATCGAGCTCTTGACGGGAGATGGAATTGCACCGTTTGGGTTTGAGTTGTTAGCAAACTCAGATGACCCGACCCAAAACAATTCGGAGCGGATTTTACGTGTAATCATTGAGATTGCACGTGCCACGGGTGCACAAGGAACGATACAGGGGCGATACAACGAGTTAGAGCTGGAGTGCGTTCAATCGGAGGATGAAAAATCGTCCCACTTAGCCTGGATCAATGAAGTTTGCAAAAAGAAGGAAGGTGAAATGCACGCGTGTGCAGGTGCTTGTGGAGCAATACTGGGAGGTGGAAGTGAGGAAGAGATAGAAAGATTAAGAAACTTTGGTTTACATGTAGGCATATTACAAGCAATAGGTAGCATGGTTAAAAGAGGAGAGAAGGCGCATATGGAAGTGGTAAGTGGGCTAAGACGTAGAGCTCTTGAAGAGTTGAAAGCTTTTAATCAAGAAAAGGTAGGGCCAATTTCAAGCCTTGTTGAACCCAAGTTGTTGTTTTAGTGTCTAGTAAACTTATAGCCGCAAATGGAAGTGGTAAGTGGGGCCAAAGACGTAAAGCTCTTCAGCTTTGTAATCAAGAAAAGGCTAGCCTTGTTGAACCCAAGTTGTTGTTGAATGTCTTGTGAACTTAGGCATATTATGCAATGCAAAAGTAGTGTTTTCCTTTTGATATGAAGACACCTAAAACTTGTATCCATATTGTTATGTACACATGGAACTTTTTTAGAATAATGAATAATATATTTTCGTATAAATTTTTATCTTGGTGTCTGATTTGGGACGGACTCAACTCAATGGAGTTGTGGGTGCGAGATCTTGTTCGACCCCGGCCGAGATCTTGTTCGACCGTTGCCCTCCTCAATCAAGTATTGTACCCTTTGGTCTGCCAGGGTGAGGTTACGACTCGAACTCCTGACCAAAGGGTTTTGTTGGCCTCAGGGCCACGCCTCTCACCACTGGGCTACGTAGCTCAGTGGTGTGAGGCGTGGGTCTTGCACCCAACAAAACCCTGAGGTCACAGGTTCGACTCCCAAAGACCCCCAAGTGGATACGAGAGATAGACAACCTAATCAAAGGGGACAAAACCTAATAATGCGAGCCCACCCAAACCAGTGTCTTTGGTTAATATGGGTTGTTGAGGTTTGTCGTTTACTATAATATCCCCTTGAAGGCAGGCACCACGAGGTCAATAAAGCAACCAGAATTGGTCGGTGGCTTCTGTGATAACTAGGATTCTGTACTACTCGTCCCTAAACCTCTTTCTTTCTATTACATAAATTCTAAAACTATTACCTTTTTTTATTTCCAAAGTCGTGTTCTGATTTTAAGTATATTTTTATTTCTGGTATGATGTGCATTTTTCAGTTTTCCTATTTTTCAGTCTTTAGTAAAATGATATTTGATAATCATAGGCACTTATATTATTTCTTAAATTATTTAAATATAATGTGAATTATCAACTATTTAGCGAATATGTAGTTGACATTAATAATTTTTATAAACTACACCTTGCAAATCAAGTGCATTGTTATTAATCAAGTTTAGTTACTAAACAAAATTTTCTAATTTAAATTATACTGTTTACATGAAAATCATCTTATAATTTTTTAATTTAACATAAGACCTGGAATTACAATAAAAATATTGTAGAAGTCATCGCAAATAATAAAAATTGGAAAATTTATATATTTACTATAAATCTAGTATCTAAATTCATGTCCCTCTTCAATAATTAGGCCTTGTTCAAAGGGCGTTTATTTGCAAGTAATCCAATTATTAGTGATTATCTCCTTCTCATTCTTAAAAGGTTAACAATTATTACAAAAAAAATAGTTACAAAAAATATAAATAAAAATTGTTATATCTGTATTATAATAAAATATTTAGATTTGTCTCAACATGTGAATCATTAGACGATAAATAAATTCACATCCCTCTTCCTTTATCCATCATGATTTTATTTGGAAGTACATTGATTGCTTATGTTGCTCCTTGTGTGATATACTAGTTAGTATAACTTTTTTTTTAGAGGTTAAAAAGAATATTATAAAAATCAATTTGGGAGTTACAAGTATTAGTAAGTTGGGAGGGGAAAAAATGACGTTGGTTGATTGTCATTTTTAAGATATAAAATGCATCATAGTTTAGCTATGAGATGAACATAGTGAACCAGTAATTGAGAGTTTTACTCTAGGCATAATCTGAAATGTCTATAGGGCATTCGTGAGCCATACATGATGCTTACAGCTGATTTCGTGAAGGATGGATGCAGAAGGTCTTGGAGAGGAGCTTATCTTTGTGGTGTTCTGAATTTTGCCTCATTCTTGACGTATAAGTTTCTACCCTTTAATGAAAGCATTGTTTATACTCTTTCTTGCCTTGTATTGTGCCTTTAATTATGAGTAGGGTATTCGATTATATCCGATATTCCATCATCACCTGTGATCATATGTGGATTTTTGTCCTGTGTACATGTAGATGTTCTTTAATTATTTGGAGAGGGTTTACCTTGAATCTGTCTAGGGGACATTGGTTGGTCCGTGAAGATCCTGGCATTACACTCCTCCCAAATGCCAGACACCAAGTAGGCCAAAACAATTTTGAAGATTATCTTGTATTTTTTTGTTGCATTTTCAATTCTGCTACATTAGTGTATGTTATCTGTCCATGGAGCTTTTGGGAGGTCTATTCTACATTTATGCATGATGTAGAGGTATATCTTTGTAGATAAATTATAGTTGAAGAGGATTTGGAACTCTGAGAGCCTTGGTTTTCTTGAGGAGATATGAATCCCTAAGTAGGTTAATGATTGTTGTTGGAATTTTATACCAGTAACATTAGACAGCTATGAGCCTATAGGGTGTACCTTCCTTGATATGTACATACCACTTGTCTCTAAGTTAATTTGTAAGCTAGATAATCTACTGAACATCCTGGGAGCTATAGTCAAGGTGGCAATTGAATTACCATCATCTTTTGAAAGCAGAAGTACGTCATCAGCAAAGCTTAAGCTGATTATGTTTTCTTTTTTACTCTTAGTGTGGAACTTGAAGTCTTTGGATCTCTCTAATACCCTTTGTAAGATACTGTTTAAGATTTTCATAGTTACTGTAAATAGGTATGGTGGTATAAGATCCCCTTACCTTAAACCTTTGCAACTTTTTATTAAGGTAGAAGGTACCTCATTAACTAGGATATTAAAAGAGGCTTTGGTGATGCACTGTTTAATCCATTGTGTGAAAACCTTAAGGAATTCAAAAGTTCTCAGTCCATCGAGTATGAACTTTTAATCTATAGAGTCATAGGTTTTTTGGAAGTCAATTTTTAGAGTACAATTTTTACTATTGCTCCTTTGTTGTAGTTTTTCAGTAATTCCTAAACTAAGTGAATATTTTCACTAATTGGTCTACTTAGTATATAAGCACCCTGTTGCTAGCCTATATGGTTAGGCAACACTAGCTTAACTCTATCATCTAGTATCCTTCGAATGATTTTATATACTGTGTTGCAACAGTCAATAAGTCTACAGTGCTTGATAGATCTTTGTTCTCTAACTTTGGGAACTATAGTTATAAAAGAGTTGATTTCCTTAATAACTTGTATGGTGGTTTCTCCATTCATATCACATGTCTTTTGAAAGAAGAAGGCATTCATCCCATTAAGACTAGGAGCTTTATGGGGATTTAGGGACTTGAGGCTTCTGTGTATTTCTTATTGGGGATAGGTTATGATAGAATTTTTTTCTCTTATGTGGGCATATGCTCCTTTAATATTTCCATAATCAGTGCGATAGAGGAGGTCACATTAAGGGAAGCCTAAGGTGTTAGAATAGAATCCCATTACTTCTTCTATGGTTTTTTTTTTCTAGCTAGTTATTATAATGACATTGTTCTCAAGGATAATGATTTTGTTAGTGCCCTTCCTTTCTATAACTTTTTTGTGAAAGAACTTAGTATTCCTATCCCCCTCTATTAACTAAGAGACTCTTGATCTTTACTTCATCATAGAGATCTCATAGTTCAATGCTTAGGAGTACTTGCTTAAAGCTTGCCTCTCCTTCCCTAATAGGCTCGAATTAGTGGGATCATGGTAGAGCTCATTCTGGACTTAAGATAGTTTTGACTTAGAGAGCTCTAGTAGTACTTTTGTGTCACCAATTTTGTCCTTGCTCAATTTTTGGAGCTTATATTTTATATTTTTCATCTTTCTAGAGTATATTTACTATTTAGTTCTATAGAAATCCCCCTATAGTCCTCTTAGGATAGCTATTTCAAAGCCCTTAACCTCTTGGAGAAAATTATTAAATTTAAATGGCATTTTTCAAGGTTCTTTAAAATGATAAATATATATAATACTAGGAGGGTGTTCAAAAAGTAGGGTTTAAGATATGATACCATGCTTTTCGAGAATTTCTGAGTCTATTCCAAATTCACCGTACTCCTATCTAGCTTCTTTCTAAAATGCCATTCACCCTGTTGTTTGTTTCTCCTAGTAAAGAAGTTGAATTGGGTGTAACTTTAGATCATCACTATAGTTTCTGGTACAGACATTGCATTCAGATTTGTTGACTATAGTTTCTGGTACAGACATTGCATTCAGATTTGTTGAGATCCCTTATAGCATTGAAAGAACAATGGCTAGCCATGGCTATTACATGTAAGAATGTCAATTTTGGCCCAGCTCGCTCGAGCTGGCCCAATTTTAGCCGGGGTTGACTAGATCACAGGTGAGCAATGGGTCAAAATTGATTGGCTCGATCGGGACACGGGCGGTGCTCAGGCCAGCCTGTGGGTAGGATTGGGCAGGGCCAGGAGAGACCCGAGTCTGGCCCGGGCCATGCCATTGACATCTCTAATTGTATGTTAGTTGCTTTTCCCCTAAACTTATTCCATAAGGAGAGTCGTTGAAAATTAATATTAAAACCATATGTTATATCAATATTGAACACCCACTGTTCTTGTAAGCTCTTTACCTTAATATGAACCATTTGTACCAGAATCTATGTGTTTAGAATGTTATCCTCCTCTTCATTATAGAGAAATAGGATTCTGCCATTGTGGTGATAACTATAGTTGTTTATCATCTTCCGCTTATTGTGCAAAAAATTGAGGAGATTGCATTTTTCTTTCTTGATTATGAATAAAAAAAATATTAAAGATGCTTGGTTTATCATATCATAGTAGTTCCACAATAGAAAAAATTATGAAGATATGATCAAAATAATATTCAAATCCATTTATGATCCAAATTTTCTAGGCACATCATGCGTATGCTCAAGTTGATGCTACCACTTGGTCTTAAGACATATCAAAGAAGAGTGGGGAACCTCTCACTAGTTTTTAAAATTTGATATAATGAGATATTTTTAAACCATCAAATGACAATACGCATATCTTAATATTTACGTAAGAGACCAAGAATCCTAAGTTATTTTACTCTATTCATAAAATCATTTTAGTCCGATAACTTATAGGAGGTTAGAAGGGCCATTAGCCCATTACTCTATCTCACACATTGTATTGTTATTAGCCCAACCAAGCAACATATACTTAAACAAGATGGATCAGGTGATAGGGAGGATTTATTAATAATTTTAATATAATCAAATTAATTATAGTAAGGAAATTTCAAATTGATGAGAAAGAGAATTATGGAGAAGAAGTAAGCTTTAATGCTTCCTAAGGCAATAGAGCCATCATTGTGGCGAAGGTAAAAACCATCCAATGTAAACTAACCTTTCATTCATTTATTCTATCGTAAACCCTTACAAGAATTCCTCAGCCTAAAAGAACTAGAAAATTCTTTTTGGATTCCACTTATCATTCTAAAAAGAGGTGCTCTTTCCATTTGATTGTAACCTTTTTTTATATTTTCCCAACATCCATTCCATAGAAACGTTTTAAGAATTCGATCAATTGCTTTGATGAAAGTGCACGTAAGTGCTAAGTGAGATGCCTAATATTGGTTTAAGGAGTTCTAAACAAAGGTGATTAATTAAGCCTTTTGATAGGATTGAATCATCTTATATTTTTTTATGCATGTCAATTGTCTTTTCAATCCCATTGTTGTGTTTAAATACTCAATTTACTTTTATCTTGTGTTTACATGTAGATTAAAGGAGTGAACACAAATATATGATAAAAGGAAGAAGTTTGACAAAGTTCGAGAGCCATCCATAGAGGGGAAACCATCAAGGGCATTCGGAGGAGAATTGGAGAAGAAGAAGGAGAGCGATAGTAGATTGAGCTCCCCGACTAGTCAGAATTAGAAAATAAAGATAGAGAAAATCAAAGCCAAAATAGAGATGATGAACAGGAGGAAGAATTTAAAGTCGATTAAATCTTTTTAAAGGGAAGAAGAAGCATTTACTTTGATGTATGATGAAAGAGAAAAAGAAGAAAAAGAGAGAGAAAGAGAACCACCCACTCACACATCACCAATGGCAAAGCATAAACCCAACAGCAACTAAAGACAGCGGTGAAGGTGATAGATATGCGTCATTCTATGTGTGTACGACTAAAAAAGAATCGAGAACAACTCAAAAAGTGGAAAGCTCAAACACTCATATACAAACAATTCAAGAACACCCACAAAGATTTCATCTTTTGCATAAAAGAAACTAATTCCATTGACTTTTTCGACTCTACAGCCTTGTCCTCACTACTTATCACTGCTTTGATTGACCCAGAAGAACCAACCTATGAAGCATTTTCTCTTCTAACCATAGAATTCTATAACTTACGATCACAGATCCCCAGAAATATAATTGTGGTTCAAAACAGATATATATTTCACTGTATACATCTCTTAACCAAAATCTATCTCTTTTAGTGTTGTTACAGTTCGATAATGGAATGAATGATAAAAATGAGACCTTTGTAATAAGAACGATGTCCTTGTAGAACAAGCTCAGTGTGTAGTAATATGTTATTTGTTGGTCTAGTACTGGAAGGAATAAGATCATTTTAATGTGCATTTGATACACAGAGCAAGTGGGAGTGCCAAACTTGGAACAAGTTCCAAGAATATAGTATGCAGATGATTAAATAAGGAAAAAAGTTGCAGATGAGCTTTGCTTCTGATCACGTTCACAATAGTAGTAATTAATAAATTATGTTTTTTAAATGGTCATGGTTACTCTCAGTCAAAGGGGGTAAGGTCAAGTTGTCAATGTGTTGGCTTTAATTATTTGGTTAGGAAGGGGCTATTTGGTTCTATTTCAATTAAGCTTTTTTTTTTTTTTCGTAATGTTTTGTAATGAAAATTTTCAAAACTTTTTTTTAATATTTTAAAAACTAAACCAAAAGATTTAAAAAGTTCAATTAATATTATACTATTATAAAATTGGTTAAAAATAAAACAAAATTGAATAATTTAAATTATGGTTAAAAGAGCCTATTTTCATTCATCAAATTTTAATTTAAAACTAATTAATTTGCAAAAATCAACTGATTAATTTTTAATAATAAGGATTATTGTTTATTAAAATAAATTAAATTGAACCAAAAATTGGATTTTTATTTCTTATTTATTATATACTGGTTGAACCTTTAAACCTTAAACTTTTCTTTTAGCAGGTTCGATGCCTGGTCCTATTTTTAAAACATTGATAAATTGGCTTAGCTCTAACTCTCTTTGTAAGAGCTATAGAGTTCTCTCAACCTATTTTGTAGATATCATTAGAGGTCAAACACTTGTGCGACTATGATGATTGAGATGTATAGATTTCAGAAATTATTTAAGGGTTACGACAAGAAAAGGATTAAACTTCGAAATAAGGTGCAAATTAAGATTCATGCTTTATTTTGATTTAATTGTTAATCAATTTATAAAAATAAAGCGATCTTTGTTTTTAAGAAATCAAAATATGAAAAGTTTTTGTAATTATTCTACTTGGATTGGTGTTTGATTTCGTCCCAACTTCTTAGCCATTTTACCATCTTTTCTAGCACCAAGTGGGTTTAACCATTTAAGGTTGGATAGCCAACCTCCACATTCTTCAACAGGGAGGAAGATTGTCTATTCCTTTAGCATTGTGCCCTTTGTACCTAAGTAATCCTAACCATCTAATTTATTGTAGTGAATGGCTTGTGAATCAAGATATTAGTGATATTACTTAATTGTAATTGTATTTCTTGTGTAGTTTAAGGGCATTTTTGTAAGTATGCATCTATGCATCTATGCACATGTGTAGCCTGATTCTATAAGGTATGTATTTCAGTAAAGGGAGTGTTGGCTACATACAACCACTCTTTACCAAATTCTCGATTTCTTTGTTGTTTTACATGGTATCAGAGCAAGGGATTTTTTTTAATTTCTTCGTCTATTCTTATGAGATTCTACTGTTTAGTTTTGATATGAACTTTGCTTTCCCTTCTCTTCATTTATTTTAAATTAATTTCTTTGTAGAATTGTTTTTTTATGGCATCTGAAAAGAGAGATTTCATTACCATCAAATTTGATGGTGGAAATTATCCAAATTGGAGGTTCCACTTTCAGTTTTTTGTTCAAAGGAAGGGTCTTTGGGGACATATTGATGGTTCTATGGCGGATGGGAAAGAATTGGCAGATTGGTTGGTTGATGATGCAAAGATTATCTCTTGAATTTTGAGTTCAGTTACCATGTACATTGGGTCATCTATGAGAGGTTTCCGTACTGGAAAGGAGATGTGGGACTATCTTGCCAAGGTATACCAACAATCTAATTTTGCCCTAAATTCCAAATTGAACATGACATTTTTCAATATTCTCAAGGAGATAAAAATATACACCAATATTATGATGGGTTCATGACATTGTGGTCTGATCTTGAGGTTGTTAGTATGGAGAATATTACCAATAATTTTTGTGTTCAAAATTTGCATGCTTTATATGATGAAAGAAAAGTTATGCAATTCCTCATGAAGCTCAAGCCAGAATATGAACCTATTAGGGCAAATATTTTGAGTCGGGCTACTATGCCTGACATTGATCAGTCCTTAATGAATTATTACGTGAAGAGACTCTCTTGATTACTCAAGCATCTTTAGAGAGTAATAAGAGAGTATAAGCAGTTTTTATTGCTGGAAGAATTAAAGGAAGGCAAGCTCAGAGAGATTGGTCTAAGGTTCAATGCCACGAATGTAAGGAGTATGGCCATATGGTTTCTCATTATAAGAAGAAGAATTTTTGTGTTTACTATAAGAAACGTGGGCATATCATTACCGAGTGTACTGCCAAGGGATTTAAGGGAGTAATATCTCAACATACTCTTAAAGCCTATAATGTTCTCACTGGTGGATAAAGTGGCGTGTCCTCGTCCTCCACTCTAGTAGGTATTTCCTCCAATATGCTCAATACTGATGTGAAGACCTTAGTAGAAAATGTGGTATCCAGCGTAATTTCCTCTGCCTTTTCTGCTATTAGGTTGTTTGATAAGGATTCATTTCCTAGCCACTTACCATGGATTATAGATTCTGGTTGCACTAATCATATGATTGGTACCTATCCTTTAAATATGACTTTTAAGCCTTTTATTAGTACAAAGAAAATTCTTGCAGCTGGTGGTGATGAGCTTGATATTGTTGGTACAAGGATTTCTCATTATCTCTATCTCCCACATCTAGCTTATCTTTACCAAATGTTTAACTTGTTCCTAAACTTACTACCAATCTTATTTTTGTTAGGCAATTGGTTGATGATACTGATGATAATGTTGTCTCTTTTTTTGCAATGGATGTCTTATTCAGGACTTGCACACTGGGGAAGTGAAAGGGAAGTGCCATAGGATGGGTCGTCTATATGCTTTGGATGTGCATCAACCTGCTCACAATTCTGGAAATCCTTTACATTGTTTGTCTGCCTTTTCTTCTATTGTAGGTTTCAATAATGTTTGGCACTTATGGCATAAAAGCCTTGGCCATCTGAACTTTGAAAAAATTTATTTTTTGTTTCGATCAAGATTGTTAAATGTAAAATTCTCATCTCTTTCTTCTGTTGACAAGTCTTGCTCTATATACTCAATAAAAGTATAGTTTTGCCTTTTGTATCTAGAACCAGTGCTACCATTACTCCTTTTGATATTGTGCATACTGATGTTTGGGGGCCTGCTCCTTGTACATCACGTATGGGGTTTCGATATTTTCTTATTTTCATTAATGATCACACTCGTTACACATGGATATATTTTCTTCGCAAGAATTTTGAAGTTTTTCCCTAGTTCAAAATTTTTAGAGCCATGATTGCCACTCAATTCTCTATAAATATTAAGATATTAAGATCTGATTCGGGGGGTGAGTATATTAATGGGGACTTTAAACAATTCTTAGATACAAATGGGATTTTATATCAATATTCGTGTCCTGGCACACCACAACAAAATTGTGATTGGAGAGGAAAAATAGACACATCTTTACTGTTGTTAGAACCACCCTCTTAAATGAATCTCATGTTCCTCCTAATATTTGGGTTGAGGCAGCTACTATAGCCATTTATCTTATAAATAGTCTTCCTATCCCGATCTTAAATCAAACTTCTCCTTTTGAGGTTTTATTTAAACATCCACTAGATTACTCCAATCTCCATGTATTTAGGTGTATGTGTTTTGTTCATTTACCTCCTCACGAGAGTACTAAGCTTTCTTGTCAAGCTGCAAAATGTGTATTTGTGGGGTATAGTCCTAATCATAAGGGATTTTTGTGTTATGATCCTAACCTTCGCCAAATTAGAATTTCCAGAAATGTTGTTTTCTTTGAATCTTTTCCTTACTTTACTTCTGTGGATTCAAACAATATTTCTACTGTTACTTTACATGACTTTGATACTTCAGGCTCCTCTAGTTCTCTAGATATTGATGATTCATCCAACACACCTTCTCCTACTTCTTCAAGTAATGGTTCACCACCTAGTACCTCTTCCCCTCCTGTAAGTGTTTCTTTTGAACTTTCACATGTTTTACCTAGTCCTGATGTAGATACAAAAGTTGTTCATCGTTCTACACAAAACTCTCATCCACCTTCCCGTTTTGCTAATTCACCATATAGTTCTTTATCTGCTTGGGATAACACAAATCCCTAGAACCTACAAGGAAGCTACTGCTCAATCATGTTGGCAAGAGGCTATGGATGTTGAAATACAAGCACTAGTTAAGAATGATACTTGGGAAATGACTCATCTTCCTAAAAATGTCACATCAATTGGTAGTAAATGGGTCTACAGTGTCAAATTGAAGTCTGATAGAAGTCTTGACAGATACAAAGCCTGACTAGTGGCTCAGGGATACAAGCAAGAATATGGCATTGACTATGAAGAAACCTTTGCCCCTGTAATTTGGATGACTACCGTTAGAGTTGTTCTAGGTTTGTCTGCCATTCTTCGTTGGCCGATCTTTTAAATGGATGTAAAAAATGTGTTTTGACATGGTTTCTTGAAAGAGACAATTTTTATGACACCTTTTTCTATTCTGAAGGTTTTGTTGTGTGCAAATTAAAAAAAATCTTTATATGTTTTGAAACAAGCTCCTCGAGCTTGGTTTGATTGATTTCGTGAAGTTATGGTTAATGCAGGTTTCGTTCAAAGTGGCTATGACTCTTCTTTGTTCAGTGGGTCTCAAAAAGGGGGGTATGACATTTCTTCTTCTCTATGTTGATGACATCCTCATTACTGGTGATGATACAACAGGAATTGAACAGTTGAAGAACTTGCTAAATCAGTCCTTTAAAATGAAGGATCTTGGTCCTGTCACTTACTTTCTTGGTCTAGAAATTCAAAGTTCTTCTCATGGATATTTTATTAATTAGAGAAAGTACACTCAAGACTTAATCCAGCTTGCTAATCTCACTGATGCTAAGGTAGTTGACACCCCTATGGAGCTCAATGTGAAATATTCTAAAAATGCAAGCACTACGCTTTTTGATCCTACTTTGTACAGACAGTTAGTTGGAAGTCTCATTTATCTTACCAGATATCTCTCATGTTGTTTAAGTTGTTAGCTAATTTGTTTCTTCGCCTTGCCAACTCCATCTTAGTGCGGTTTAATTGGATTATTAAATACCTTAGAGGTACTACTTCTAATGGGATTTTCTTTTCTTCTGCTTCTCTTCTTCAGCTTCTTGCTTATGCAGATGTTGAATGGGCCGATTGTTCGGATACTAGATGGTCTGCAATAGGCTGGTGTATATTTCTTGGTGATTCGCTTATTTATTGGAAATGTGAAAAGCAACCGACGGTATCCAAATCTTCTACCGAAGTCGAATATCGAGCAATGTACTCTACATGTAGTGAAATAGTTTGGTTACAAGGTCTCTTCAAAGATCTTGGGATTCATATTCCTAGTTCAATACCTCTCTATGTTGATAATCTCAGTGCTATTCGTATTAGGTCTAATCCTATGTTCCATGAGCGTACAAAGCATATAGAAATTGATTGTCATTATATTCGAGAACAACTTAATGTTGGTCTCATTTCATTGCCTCACATCTCTTCTAAATTTCAGCTTACGGATCCGTTTACAAAGTCTATGACTTGACATGATTTTCTTCTAAGCAAACTTATGTTGCCTCCACATCAGTTTGAGGGGGGATGTGAATCAAGGAATATCAGTGATATTACTTAATTGTAATTGTATTTCTTGTATAATTTAAGGACATTTTTGTAAGTATGCATTTTTGCACATGTGTAATCTAATTCTATAAGATATATTTCAGTAAAGGGAGTGCTGGATATATACGGCCACTCTCAACCAAACTCTTGGTTTATTTGTTGTTTTACATGGCTGGGATAACTTTGGCAAAAGGTAGAACATGACAGAGGGAACAGAAGACGTGTTCCCTTCAAAAGTCCCTGGGGAATTTCTAACCAAGTGTCGAGGTTATGAATTTGACATTTCTAGCATCACCTATGCTGGAACACAGCTAGCAAAAGGGCTTGATTCCAGGGTTGCCTATTACCAGAAATGGTAAAGAAAGCAACCTAGGACCAGGGGGGAAACAAAAGGCTTAAGATCGCTAATTAATAATGGAAATCACGTGACCCTCTCTCTCTCACACACACATAAAATAAGAATTCCCAAAGTCTAAAAGGGAACGTGAGAATGAACAATGAAAGCGATAAAACATGCATTAGTGTATAGAACCGAGTTTGGTTTTTCAGTTGTAGAATTACAGAAAGTGACAGATCAGCCATGTTGGGTTGGCCAAGATTGTTTCCGAAGAGATTAAACATTCTTTCATGGGGGCTTAATTGTTTTTTATTTGTATTGTTTATCGAAACAATGAAGAGAACTCACATTGGTTGGAGATTACAAAAAGTAAAAACAGCCGCAGAACATTCTGCCCATTTTCTAAAACTGACATCCGCTTTTATGATCTAGAAAATCAGAATCTTTACACCAGACAACAGAAAATTCAACAAAATCACTGTGTTCGCGCGTCTATCTCAAAGCTATATGATTCCTATCCTGCTACGGACACCAACCGTGTGTTCAATGCCAGGTGGTCGAAGTCAACAACGACCCTTTTTTGCACCCATGTCCTATGTATCTCTTTAAAGATCAAAACCTTTCAATCCATCCCTACTTTTATTAATTCTCGCCTGCAATCCAGCAGCTTTATAAGTTCTGCCATGACATTTTTCGCAGAAACCTGTGTTTCTAAAAGATATGTATGTGAAGGGGATGTTTGTGTTGTTAAAAGTCAGATCGAACACAAAGCGAAAGACGAGCGAAGCAGCGTCAATGTCCGGTCTGACAATGAGCAAAGTTTTTGGTGTTTAGCTATCGATTTTGATGTCTTCCGTTGTGTTGATCTATATTCAGGCAATTGTGCCATCAAATGTTTCCAAAAAAATTGGATCAGATTATTGCATACTAAGGATTTTTTGGTTGTCCAGTTCTGCAGAGCGAAGGAATAACAGAACTTGAGAGAGATAAATGCACTCTTACTCCAGAGCAATCCAAGTGGTAGACATATATAAACTTAGTAATGCAAATAAATCCTATTTTATAATTGTTGTGCCATCACTTCATGCGCATTTCATTGCTCATAAATATGAAAAGATGACTAAAACCAAGAGAAAATTGTATGATACATTCCTATAACAATTACAAAGAGTTTGATTTTCTGATGGCAATCATAAGAGAAGAACACAATTTCAGATTGAATGCCAGATCCGCAAATCCCCCTCAAATCACAAATCTTGTTCTTCAATTCATATATTTCGTCTGCTAGCAATATAATCAAATCGTCACAGATCTGTATAAAACTTCACGTTCTAGGGCTGGTCCACATCTTACAAAACAAGAGAACTGGTAAAGGGGAGCATTATGAATGCAACTTAATACCAGGAATCAGAAGACAACTAGAGCTAAGAAACTAATCCTGAACCCAATGCATCTAATGTACAAGTCATTGACTGGACGTGATGCATAATTACTCTTATTCAGAATATAAATCAACAGACATTACATTCCTAGGATTAGTAGTCATTTTGCTGGAATCCTCCAAAAATCTAAATTCCTGTGATTAATTTTCAGTAGAAAACGAAGTAAACATTAAGCTTTATTAAACTATCTTGGCATCAATCTCCTCGTGCAATTCGATTTACTCAAATCTGCAAAAACGATTTCTTCAAACAGAGTAACCTCCAGTGCAGTAACTCAGCAATCTCCCTCTTGAAGACTAACATTCATACCCTTAAACCAAGTTCAGTAAACCAGATCTCGATGCCATATCAGGAAAAGTTATAAGCATTCTCACATGTAACTAGAGTGTAAGAAATGAACACTATAACCCCTGATTGAAGCTGCGATTATATTGCATGCTTTGCATCTATCCATGTCATGATATCAATCCACCAATATTCAGAGTTGCAATGCCAGGTCTGGCTGCTGTGAATCAACCATCATACCTGAAGACTGTTTTGGTGGAGAGCCTGGACATTGGAAACCAATGTTCAAATCAGGAGGCAGTGATTCTTGTTTCTTCTTTGGTTGCGAATTTGAACTAAGCCCTTGCCGAGGAGATTGCATCTGGAATCCAGACAGATCATTCCCCATGATCATGGGCCTATTTTGGAACTGTCCTTCATTTGCTGCCTGAATAGGCGGTCTCATGAATGCTTGAAATGGAAAACAGTGCTTTTCGTTGAGAAATTGCATCCCTGCAGGAAGAGGAAATTGACCTTGACGAATTGGAAGCTGAGCATGGAGCTGACGAGTAGGGTTATACAAGGACTCAGCATATATTTGATTCTTGGGTGTCATCGAATTTTCATTCTGCGGTTTAAGCCCTGCAGCACCTAGAGACATCCACGCCCTGGCAGCAGCAACTGCAGCATTGTTAGCATCATTTCTTACAGATGTAGTAGGCAGAACAACAGGTGAAGTATCCGTTGAGGATTGATTCAAAGGTTTATGTTGTTTTGGAGCCTTTTCAGTTGAGATCCTCATTGCTTCAATAGGGTCAGTAAGGCCTTGGGCTTGACCATGAGTAATATCTGTCTCTCCTTGACTCTTTTGAGTTTGAACAATATCAGAAGACAAACTAATCAACCTATTATTCAAGCAATTGCCAGTATTTCCATTAGGCAACCCCCCAGACCAAACTCTCTTCTCCTGCTGTTTTGGAGGCACAGACTGTGGAAGACCCATTGTCCTTGGTGACTTCCTCAGCTTGATAGCTTCCATTGCTGAATTACTTGGAAGCTGTTTTTCCTCGACCATATTAGTATCACGCTGATAGTTTGAAGGGGTTAGGTTCAGTTCAACTTGCTTCGCAGCCTGATTCTGAATTTCATTGGAACTCCTAGGTGGCACTTTTTGCTGATTCTGAGTGGTATCACAAGGCAAATTCGGTCTTATATTGGTAGAATTCAAGG
The DNA here is from genome assembly GCA_027568895.1 of Erythroxylum shatona. Taxonomy (NCBI): domain Eukaryota; kingdom Viridiplantae; phylum Streptophyta; class Magnoliopsida; order Malpighiales; family Erythroxylaceae; genus Erythroxylum; species Erythroxylum shatona. The sequence continues at coordinate 25,126,648 of JAOSBK010000005.1, read as the reverse complement.
AGGATGCTTTTCCCTGAGATGCAGTTACATTGATTGGTAGAGAGAATGATGGATTCCGTTCAAAACTAGGCCCTCTTGCAGGACGCTCCTCAAGGGTTCTTGGAGGTACATCTTTTGGTGTGTCAGCAGTAAATTGTTTCTTTGCAAACAAAGTAGAATCTTTCTGAACACGGGTTTGAGGCATTAACACCGGGGTTGGAAGCGGCTCATATTCTCCTACCCAACCTCTACCAAACTTGCATCCAGGAGGCAGTGCTTGTTGAATCCTTTGTGAGGCAACTTTCCATGCAAAAGGTCCAAGAGTTGCAGCAAATCGAGCTAAGCTCCTGGCATAGGAATATTCTGCATGAAGTCCAACCTGATTGACATGGGAGGAGAGAATTTTGTAAGCAATGCTTAAGACCAGAAAAGAGAAGTACTCAATGAGAGAATTCAACTTCGAGGATACATACAGCAACCAGCTGCTTGACTTCACATTCAAAAGTTGAAAATATAGATTCTGATCCAACCATTGGTTGATTGGGTAAGTTATAAGTTGTACGACGGTTTTCATCAAACCCAGATGACTTTCTCCCAAGTTTGGACAGCGGATCCTTCCCTAAAGATAAAGCATTCAAAATAATTATAGATACAAAGACATAATAAAATTATATTTGAAGTACACTAGTAATACTACACATTCTTGAGGCAAAAGTATACTGGCACAAAGATAAATTGTGATGTGAAAGGCTTTACTATTAACTAAGTTTAGTTGACTTGTTTCAGGCAGAGAAGTTATTCACCGAGTCAACCAGATGTTTCAGAAAAACAATTCCTGTAAAAGTTGAATAACAACTTAAAATCCTCAACTCCTAGCATGGAACATAACATCACAAAAAACTACAAGTGTTCTTGTAAGTCAATTAGAATCACACACAATTGCATGCATAAATTCAAAGCATCATACCTGATGATAGTTCTTCTGCTTTGTCAAGAATAGTATCGATTAAGGAAGAGTTGGCCTCTAAAAGCCCATCAGTGTTATTGGGCCTCTCAAAGCCACCGGTATGGTTATGGACAGAACCATTCTGGATATCACCAACATTGGCAAGAGTTGCACCAGAGGAGAAATCAGAACCAATGCACTCCTGCATAGCTCGGGTTACAGGCTTCTTTATTTGTTTCTTGGCCAAGCAGTTGGATTTTGTTTTCTGTTCTGACTTGATATCTTTCTCTGTGCGTTCTGTGTCAATTCTTAACTTTTCAAACTTCCTTTTCGCCAACTCTTGGATAGCACATGCCTTCTCCAACGAAAATTAGTTGAACAAACTTTTGCAACCAATTGGGAAAGGCCAGAAATCCAAGAAGCAACAAGCATTACCTGTTTATGGTATATTGTCTCCGGGGCATTGTATTCCATTGCATTTGAGCAGATTAGAAACACATCACTCTGCAGTTGAAAAAAAAAAACCACAGGGACAGTATACGTTAATAAAAACAATAAACAGATATCAACATATCTATAAGTAAAAATATAGGGAAATTTCTGAATTAATGTAGAAGTGGTGAATTGAAGATTAGCACCACTCCAACTTCAACCATACAAAAGCAGCAGCCCATTACGACATAAGGTGCTTCAAAAGATGCAAAAATGCTTCAAGAGACTGAAGATCATTGACTAGAAAAGCCTCATCAGACAAGAGCAAGGGCATTTCACAAGTCAAAGACCACTAAATTGACCTTCCTTTCCTTAAAATTGATGGCCTATGATAATACCTAATCCTCGATACTTGATACGATCGTTTTTCAAGATAAAGGCCTAAAACCTTGTAACGCTACAAGACAGAGGAAGATACTCTCTGCAACTAGCACTTTAAGAAAATTGACCATTAAAAGTCTGTCCACAGCTGCGAAATGGGTGCACTCGTAGACAATGGAATAGATCCTTAAAGACCATCAGAAGCATTCCCCAGAAGAAATGTTGAATCACAAGCCAAAACTAGCAAGTATGAAGAAGGCAAAGTTAAGCTATATAGTAAACCCACCTCAAATTGTTCCAAGGTAGAATACGATCCATTTGCCAGCTTCTTCCTTAAAGTGGCAAAGTCCATTGGATGATCAATCACATCAAGATAATCAGGAAGCTAGAAAAGCCAAAACAAGAAGATTAGCCGTCCCCAATTCCCACAGGTAATGTCGCCCAAAAACATGCCAACCATTAAACCATTCAAGCAACCATTTCACACACCTCTTCAAGATCAACCGGTTCTGCATACACACCATATGTGTCCTTCCTGCCACAATTTAAAACAATCAGCATCAGCAAAGTCCCGCAGCATAAGAATACTCAGTAACACCACATAATGCGGTAAACCCACTTTTGAAGCTTATCAAGAATCAACTCCAGAATCCTCTTCTCAGGCAATGGCGATCCATTAGAATGGTGCGATCGCGTCCCTAAGTAAAATCACCCCAAAAAAACAAATCAATATACCCCACATTAAACTCCACCACCGTAAGAAAGAAAGAAAAAGCAATCAAACACTAACCAGGAAGCGATTCCTGTCCTTTACCATCACTTTTCGTCTCCTTTTCCTGTCAAAATCAAAGAACCACCGGAAAAAACCTCAAAAACAGAAATAAAGAAAACAAACGTAGCGAAGCAAGTGTACGACAATGAGTAGAGAAGAGAAAAGAAAGGCACTAGTCCAAGACACAGACAGAGACAGGTACGTAAAAGCAGACAGCAGCGCATGTAAGAGAGTGAATGATGTAGATATAGAGAGAGAAAGAGCGAAAGGTGGGGAATGGAGAGAGCGTGTGATCAGATTCTGTTTGTTAGAGAAAATTTTAGTTTTTGACAGTTGACCCTGACCGTTATTATCCTCAAACCCCCAAACCTCAGTGTCACTCGCAGACACAGAGAGACAGAGAGACAGACATATACATAAATAGATATAGAAAGAGAAAATTGTTGTTCATTTTGTTGTCTGGACCAATTAGAAATTCCTGAGTGATCTTCTGTCTCAAACCCTTCACATTTTCGCTTCTTCAATTCATAAATTAATTTAATACCTTTTGATGGTTTCTAATATTATTATGTTGTTCGTGATCATTTTCATTATCGTCTTCCTCGCTCACATCACCACCGCCGTTGATTTTCTTCTTCTTCAACTGCTTCCTCTCACTCTCCTCATCCTCTGACGAGGAAGAAGAAGAAGAAGAAGAAGAAGCGTCGTCGCCGACTCCTAGAGCGTGGTCTCCAGCCGCCTCCGTTTTCTCAGTGCTATTGAGCTTGAGAACGAGTTTCAGCTTCTTCTCTTTTCTTCTCTGGTCGACTTCGTCGACGTCATCATCTTCTTCTTCTTCTTCCTCGAACTCTTCGTCGTCGAGGTAGTCGTCGAAGTCGATGAAGTTGTTGTACCTCACATTTCGTCGCCGGAGGCTTCGCCGGCGTTCAGACTCCGCATTCGCCGGGCTATGAAGTGCCGCGCGGCGAGCTAGATCCGCCTTCGATGGCCTCCCTTTCTTCTTCCTCTTCACGATCTGGCCCATCTTTCTCTCCAAGGAACTCATCAGTGTTTGTTTATCTCTCTCAAACCACGAGTCCTTTTTTTTAATTTAGCAATTTTTTTGATTCCATAGTTTTCTTCGATAGGTTGGGTTTGGGTTTTTGTGTAGACAGAGAGAGGATAGCTTCCCGAAGCGGGGACCTAACTGCTAGCGTGAGGTTCGGAGAGTGTGGGTATTAATAAATGATTGAAATTTCTTTTTTATTTGCGCGTGAGGAAGACGGCCGTCTAAGTCACTGCCGGTTGCCCCAACTTGAGGGGGTTACGTCATCTTTGGCGCGTGGGTGGAACGACACAAGACAGAATTGGTCCTACAAGAATGGAATTAGGGGTAGTATGAATAAAAGACGATGGCTTTTTTTTAAAAAATTTAAATCCTAAGAATTCTGAAGCATGTGTAAGAACTTAACGAGACAGACAATGTTAAGTAACAATTTGATAGTGTTATGATATGTATGTTGTTTTTCATGTAAAAGAATATTGAATAGGACGAACTTAGCAGACAAAGTTGACATGATGTGATGGCAAGAATTGAGCACTTGTATACTACCATCCCGTCCCATGTGCATCCATCGCATTAGCGTTAGAATTAGGGTTAGATGGGACAAATCAAATGCAAGACTGTATGATAAAATTAAGCTAACGCTCTTTCCTCCCTCCTTTTGTTGTTGACTAGAGGCTGCTCCCACGTCTCATCAGTGCTATACAGTACACATACAGGACTACTCAAGCCAGCTGTAAAGCCGTCGTTGGGTACTTCAACCAAATCGGTGGGCCCCGCCTCCCTTTTTTTTCTCCCGACCATTATCGCATCACGAATTGAATATACAAATCACAATCTGGGTAACGCCAGGCCCAGCCGCCGAGTGAATGGCGATCCAACGGTGCTGGACATAGGAAGTGGACCCCCCTATATTCTTATTTACTGGCAGTCACTACTAGTGTTTTGGGATTTTAATTTCTTTCGATTCGCTGTAAGGAATGAGGATGGTTTGGTTTCTCGCAAATTGTTCACCGGTGGGGACAAAGAAAAGACGTGGGTGAAATGAAATAGGAAGAAGAGCCATGAAAGCTGTATGGTATGGACTATCACGACCTGAACGGTGGGATTTGCGATGATTAGATGGGAGCCGCAATTGTGGCCAATCAGGTGATGGTTATGCGCTTTGTTTGGTCGGGGCTCTCGGATTTTCTGACTTAGGTATTCTGTACTTAGCCTATGTAAGAGGAAATGAATGTCTCAGATTCTCTGGCACAGATTAGGTACAAAGTACAATCAGTTCCCTTAGTCAGTTGGAACGGCGAAAATTTTCATCAACATTTTTTAGCTGTCACATTTCCAACACAGCCCCTGTTCACCTTGTATTTAGCTTCCGTATTAAGAGTGTCTTTGGTGACTTGGTTTCTGCTAAAGTTTAGATGGCAAAAAAAAAAAAGATTAATAGTTATTAATATTATTATTTAAATTGTAATTCTTATTGTAACTATTTCAAATCAACTGTCATATTTTTTCTAATACATACCAAAATAAATACAGTGTATTGTTTGTTATAAATATTCACTAGTCTATAAAAATGCATATATTACATAATGAAAGTAAAAAAAATGTAAGAATCAAAATACAAAAATGTTTATTTCAAATATAACTTTTTAAATAAAAAGATATTTCATTAATAAGGATAACATGATTGATCGAGCCTCGAGCCCAATTTTTTTGAAAAATTAGACCTTAGGTCAGGTGTAAGTTTGAGTTTTCAAGCCAAGTCTAACTCGAGACTCGACTTTTATAAGCAAATCAACATCTTTTTGTTGAAAACAAAATTGTTTTGCATTTTTAATTTATAAAAAATCATCTACACTCTTTAAAAAAAGAAACAGTTTAAGAACATTAAAAAGGAGAAAATATCAAGTAGTTAACAAGACAATCAACTGGATTAGATTAGCTATCATGGCTAACAAGGCATAGGATGCAGAAAGTCAAGCAGAAAAAAAAGTGTGAGTGTACCTCTCTTAACCAATCAACATGAATCTTTTAATTTAGAATGTAAGAGGACTTAGACAGGAGACCAGATTCTTTGGTCCCTTTTTTGTGTACCTATTCTGTGTCATTGCATCTGAACTATCCATTTATGTGGGTCCCGCGTAAATGAATGAGTCAAATACAATGGCACAAAATAGGTACACAAAAAATGGATCAGAAGATCTGACGCCCTTAGATAGTCCTCTCAAGAAACAAAGCCTCAAGAGAAGAAGTCTACTTTGTTTGGTTTACTTAACCAAAATAAAAATTGTTAACGTGAATGTGGAACTTAGATTTTTAGGAAACAAATGGAACTATATGTCCAATACAAATGGAATTACTTATTGGTTGATTTGAGGAGAATTCAAACTAAATCAATCAACCTTGGCTATTAGGTGGTGACTTTAAATGTAGACTTGATAGGTGCTTAATTGACTATTTAATGATTTCATAACATTTATTGATTAAGGATATGAAATTGCTTAAGATATTCACTTTGACTCATATGTAATTTTAGGCACAATTTAGAAGTAAAGAAGTTAAAGTGGATCAAAAGTATGATATTTGCGTCATTTTTCGAAGATTAATATTCACTTGTCTTCATAGAATAAGAAGAAGAAAATTAGAATACAAGAAAAATGGAACAAAAAGAAGAAGAAAGCATGCAATGTGCATGTTTTTGTCATGCAAAAACATCAAGTTAATGGACAGTGACATGGTAGCAATCTATGAAGAAAATGCAGCAGCATGAAGGGAAGTAGAAACGACGACGCAGTGGAGCATGAAACGCAGCAGCATGAAACGGCGACGCAACAGCTAGGAAGCGTGCAAAAAATGTAGTCTATGTTTCACGAAGATGACGTTTGCATAACATAGACAAGGATTATGTTCAAGGGAAGCAACGGAGGGTTTTTTTTCGTGAACAGTAAGGTGGCCACTAATGTTAAATTGTCACATCATAGATGTTGGGCCCGTTTCCGGAACTCAACTCTTAAACGGAACCATATGATGCAAGCGTACTTCAATGAAGTTTCCTTAACCATCATCGATTTTTTTTTATAACTTCCCAAACATTTTCCTCACAATTTGTCCAATGGTGTGCCCACATAAATTAATCACCATATTCGAACTCATTTCTCCTATTTGTGAACAAAATTTGGAAATCTTCAAACCAAGATTTCAATTTGA
>JAOSBK010000005.1:25100447-25114371 GCA_027568895.1 Erythroxylum shatona | reverse complement strand
CATCCCCATCTCCAGGTTTCGAGCAGGAGATCGGATGAAAGAGAGTCAAGCCATCTGTCCGATTTTGCATACTTTTGAAATTCGTATCCTTGGATTTTGGTATTTGGTTTGTAAATGGCTTGAAAAGCCATTAAGGGTTCGTAAGTGATTAATTTATGGTAATTATGGATTATGAAATTTGTATCTGGCTTTTGAGTTAAGGAAATTGTATTGAATACGATTGGGTTATGTTTGGATTAAATTATAGATTTGTATATTGTATTGGGGTATGATTTCTGATTGTGGATTGAGATTTATTGATGTATTTTAGAAATAGGATTGTGTTATTTATGCTGAGATTCCGGACGGAGGGTCCTATGGATTCGATGTTTGTGTGATTGATTTGGGAATTATAGAAGTGTATTTACCATTTGCAGGTTTTGGGTTAGGTCAAATGCAGTCGTTATGCTGCCGAATTTTCGATAAAATTGGGATAAAAATGAGTTTGGAATTTATATTAAGGTATAAGAAAATGATTATGAATTGAGAAATTGATTTAGGATAATTTCCAAGAAAAAGGGATTTGTTTAGATTTGCATGAATTTGAATAAAGATGGTTATAAAAGAAAGAAAAGAAAAAAAAAATATACCAGTTTTGTGTAGGTAAGTGTAGGGTTTCTAACGCTGAACGTTTAGTTTGTCTAAAATAATTGTTCTCGGATGTCGGATATGTTTCAGTTCGCTTGATCCCTTCGTTTGTTTGTTTTGATTCGCTTCGCTGATTTGTTCATATTCGATTTGACTTCGTATCCAATTCACATTCCGTTCTTTCGTTTGATGCGTTTTGTTCTACATTTCGTTTTATAGCCGCCTTTCGTTTCGCCCGATTTATGTTTGTAATTAATCCGTTTATTCGATCATTATATTCATATTCGCTTCGCTCTCAATTCTTTCGTTTTACGATTCGATTTCGCATTTGTTATTTGTTTTCGCCTTTTGATCCGTTTGTTCGCTTTGCCTGTGTTTTCGCATTCGTTTTGTTATTCGATTTCGCTTTGGTTTTGACCACTTTCGTTTCGTTTTTCGGTTGGGATCCGGTTCCGAGATAGGGTCCCAACACCAGGAGAAATGAGTTTCAAAGATAACTCTAAGATGAGTATCAGGTGAAACAGAAAACGTGCTCAGTAAAAAGAAAACAGTTTTCTATATGTATACCAGATAGGTTTGAGATTTCACAGTATGAACAACTCCTTTGACAAAGCATTCACCAAACTCCTTTGATAAAGCATTCACTAAAATGGAACCTAGCTTCATGTTTCAAACTCACCTGTGCATCACAAATGAATTATAATTCAATAATATTTCAATAATTGGCATTTCAAATGTTAAGAACATGCCTCATCACACTTCTGAACTAGACTTAATTTATGCAATGTATTTACAATGGAGATTTCAATCTTTGAAAGAATTTGAAGTTTCTACATCATAACACTAGCTTAATAAAACATAAGGCCAATCAAAGATAGACAAGGAACAACATATTAAGGAGGAAGAGCACTAATAAGAGTTGTTGAGTGTAGCCTGTTAGAGGTGGCTTGCCTCCTGATACGATTAGAAAGAAGAGACAAGAGACAATAGATGAGAGATTGGAAAACTGTACTATATTCCTCTCTTTTTTTTGACCTTGCTTACATTAGTACATCATAGAGTAACCAATTGCTCTAACTAAATTCTAGCAACAGTTGCAAAATTCCTTTGATATCCCCATGCAATTATTTGGTTGATCTATCATAGTCCACCAAATAGCCAGGTGTTGTCTTCTGCCTTATGGGTCTGCCCAATCCAGGTGTTGTCGTATCATTACCCACCCCTTTAGAAACCACCTTGTCCTCAAGGTAAAATTCTGGGTACAAACTCTTGAAAGTTGTCAAATCTTCCCAAGAAGTGTCCTCCAATGGTAACCCATTCCACTGTACTAATACTTGTGGAATCCAAGTTGAGTGGACCTTGATCTTTTTGAAGTTAAGTACAACTAATGGAGAAATGAGAGGTTAATTATCCACTGCATCTTTAGGCAAGTGCAACATAGATTCGGTGTCTGGGTTAGGACACCGTTTTAACATCGAAATGTGGAAAACAAGATGGATTTTACTTCTCCTCAGCAATTGGAACTTGTACGCAATAGCTCCAATTTGTTTGAGAATTTGGAATGTACTATAGTAATGCTTACTTAACTTTGAGTACTTGTGGCCAGTTACTGAACTTTTTTTATGGGGCTATAATTTTACATAACATCAATTGCCAACCTAGAAAAAAGATTCGGTGCGATGCTTGGCAGTTTGAGTCTTCATTCGCTCTTGAGAACGATGCAAATAAATTTTCAGTGAGTGAAGAATCTCATCACGATCTGTTAAGAATGAGTATGCAGCTTCTATACCACATGAATCGAAGACATATGTGGGTAAGGCAGGTGGTGGTTTACCAAAAATGGCCTTGAAAGGTGTCATATCAATGGAAGAATGCAGAGAGGTATTGTAACACAACTCGGCCCAAACTAGAAACTTACTCCACTTAGATGGTTGATCCATCACAAAACTTCAAAGGTTCTATTCAAGACAACGGTTCAAGACTTCCACTTGTCAATCAGTTTGAGGATGGTAGGCACTCGACATTGCCAAAGTGGTGCCACTACGCTTGAGGATGTGCTGCCAAATTTTGCTTTAAAAAATTGGGTCACGGTCGAACACTATAGACTTTGGAAATGAGTGGTGCTTAACCACAATTTCAACAAACAATGAAGCCATAAAAGACACAATAAACCCGGACTTTAATGCTCCAAAGTGTCCATATTCACCACCAAAATAACTGTAAAACCATTAGAAAGGGGTAGGCCTGTAATAAAATCCATAGAGATGTCCTCCCAGATGTTGTTAGGGATTGGTAGAGGCTGTAAAATACCAGCTGGCTTTGAAGTTTTATATTTTGTCTGCTGACAGACATGGCAAGCAAGGACATATTGTTTCACATCAGATGCTATGCCATCCCAATAGAAACTAGAAGCTAGTCTACTCAAAGTCTTTCGTATACTTGCATGACTTGCCATGAGAGAGTTATAGAACTCAAATAGAAGCTGCTATTTTAAGGGTGCGGAAGGGTTCAAGCAGATTCGTTTAAGTTTGTAAACAAGACCATGTTTGTGATGAAAAGTGGGTAGGGTAGTGTGAGATGGTGTATTTCGCGAAAGGAGTTAGGAGTAATAGGGATCATAGAGGACTTCTTTGTGTAGAGCAGGGAGGAATTATAGTATGGGCTGCGAGATGGCTAATAATTGAGTTTGAGAGGTAGAGGCTGTGGTGGAGTAGAATTGTCTAGACAAGGAATCTGCTATAGTATTTGATTTTCGAGGATGGTATGAGATATCAAAATCATAAACCATATGCTTGACAAGGTATTTTTGTTGTTCTGGGGTGTGAATGGATTGTGATAAAATGTCTTTAAGGCTATGATGGTCAGTGAGGATGGAGAAACGGTTGCCCAACAGATATTGATGCCACTTAGAAACAGCCTGCATGATAGCATAGAGTTCTTGATCATAGGTGGATGCTTTGGTGAGTGTGCGATTTAATTTCTTGCTTAAATAGGCAATAGGGTGACCATTTTGTATTAGGACTGCACCTATACCTAATCCCAAAGCATCAGTTTGAATCTGAAGTGGAATGGAAAAGTTAGGTAAAGCTAGTATGGGTGTGTTCATGAGAGCAGTTTTCAATGTGTCAAATGACTTTTGAGCTTCAGTGGACCATGCAAAACTATCCTTTTTAAGGAGATGAGTTAAAGGGTTTACAATGGAAGCATAATGAGAGACAAATTTACGGTAGTAACCAGTTAAACCGAAAAAACCCCTTAAGGACTTTAAAGTGTGTGGGACAGGCCATGCTTGAATAGCAGAGATTTTGGAAGGGTCAGGTTGCACACCCTCAGTAAAAACAATATGGTCTAAATAGTCAATTTTATTTGACCAAATGTGCATTTGGATTTCTTAGAATATATGGAATGAGTTCTAAGACAAGTTAAGACAGTGTGAAGATGTTTCAAGTGATCATCAAGTGTGTGGCTATAGATTAGAATATCATCAAAGAATACAATCACAAATTTACGAAGAAAGGATTTAAAAAGTATATTCATGGTGGCTTGGAAAGTGGAAGGGGCATTTGTCAACCTGAAAGGCATGACAAGGAATTCATAATAGCCCTCATGCGTACGAAATGTTGTTTTTGGAATGTCATAAGAGTGGACTCTAATTTGATGGTATCCCGCTCGGAGATCGATTTTGGAAAAAATAGTGGCTCTATGAAGCTCATCTAAAAGTTCATCGACTGTAGGTATAGGAAATTTATCTTTGATGGTGACATTATTTAAAGCTTTATAGTTTATACAAAAACGCCAAGTACTATCTTTCTTTTTTATAAGAAGTAAGGGGGAAGAGAAAGAGCATTGGCTGTGTCTAATTATACCAGAATGTAACATTTCAGCAACCAGCTTCTCAATTTCAGATTTTTGAAAGTGTGGATACCTATAAGGTTTGACATTCACGGGTTGGGTGTTTGGAAGCAAGTGTATTTTATAGTCTATGGTTCTATGTGGAGGTAAAGTAGTTGGTTCCATAAACATATTCGCAAACAAGTCAATTAAGGAAACTAAAAGACTAGGAGTAGAATGTACCTCACAAGAGACCATGGGAAGAGCTTGTATGGAAAAAAGCTTAAAACAGTGCGATATAGAGTCTGTCCTTGTCATTCGATGTAACTGATTGCACTGAACTTGTTCGACTGAAACGGAAGAGTCCCCTTGCAACTTGATCAACCGACCATCCTGTCAAAATTCAATGGTCAAGTGGCCATAATCGGTGGTCACCTTACCTAATAGTGTAACCATTGTATCCCCAAAACAAGGTCTGCACCTTGTAACTTCAAGACATAAAAATTTATAAAGAAAGTCTCTTCTCCCAATGTAAGAGAAACATTTGGGTAGTATCTTTGACAAACAAGAGTTTGAAATTGTGGGTGCTTCCACTATCAATCAAGGTCTACGCCTGATACCCAGTAATGGTGCCTTGAAGTTTCAAAGTTCTGGGACAAGCTTGGCCGACCATAGCATGTAAACTAATCTCAGAGGTGTCTGAAATGAAATGTGTTTCTAAAGTGTCCGAGCTATTAGTAAAATTTGCAGTGGGTATCTCAATGTCGTCATCATCAATCATCAATAAGAACAACCGACCCTTACATTTATGCCCAACAAAAAACTTCTTGTCACAATTGTAACAAAGGCCCTTCTCGCATCTAGCTAGCATTTCAGTGGTTAATAATTTTTTATTGGGTATGATGTCACGTTAGTGGCTTGTTGATTTGGTTTAGTAGTAGGTGGTGTAGGTAATAATGTTGGTAAGCTATCTGGTTTCGGTGGGGTAAATGGTTTAGTCCAAGCCCTATCGTAAGTAGTTTTGGTGGGATATCTATGATCGGTGAGTTTATCATAATACAACCTTGCTAACCCCATTGCTTGAACTAGAAACTGAGGTTTGTAGACTTGAATTTCTCTTCTAATATCAGGTCGCAAACTAGAGACAAAACAACTGACCAGAACATGTTCTGGAGCCCCAGGTATCTTTGTAGCAAGGTGTTCGAATTGTGTTTGGTAGTTGGCAAGAGAAGTCGTTTGGGTCAGCTTGCTTAACTTACCAAAATGATCCTCATACTATGAGGGACCAAATCGGCATTCTACCGCCAGCAAAAATTCATGCCAATCCATAATCAAGTTGTTCTTAGACATCCAATCATGCTAATCTAAGCAGATCCATCGAGATGAAACGATGCAATAAGCAACCATTGAGGGTTGGGAGTGTTATAATAATCAAAGTACCACTAAATACGAGAAACCCAAGCTAATGGGTTGTCACTGGAGATGCAAGGCACATCCAGTAGCGTCATTTTGACTGGTTGATTTTGGAAATTTGCTAACCATTTTGTGGAGAAACTAGTGGTGGGTTAGGTTGTGAAGGTTGGAGTGGTGAAGCTAATTGATGTTGTGGTGGAATCGGAGGGGGTAGAGGACATTGCATTTGTTAATCCACTTTCGCATCCAAGGTTTGTAATCCCAGAGTGAGATCACGCTAGGAGTTCGTGAGGGTTTCAATGGTGGTGTTCTAATTTGTGACGAGAGTTGCCTGCGTTTCTTGCATCACAGTTAGTTTAGCAATTGCTTCTTCAAGACGAGTTTGTTGAGGTCCTTCAGCCATAATGAAAGCACCAATTGTTGAGTGTAGCCTGTTAGAGGTGGCTTGCCTCCTGATACGATTATACCTAGAACCTAAGCAGAGTAAGAAAAATAGGCACAGTATGAAGGGGAGGAGTTAGAGAGAAGAGAGAAGAGAGAACAGACGAGAGATTGGCAAAATGTACTATATTCCTCTCTCTTTTTTGACCTAGCTTGCATTAGTACATCATAGAGTAACTAATTGCTTTAACCGAATTCTAGCAACAGTTGCAAAATTCCTTTGATATCCCTATACAATTATTTGGTTGATGTATCATAGTCCACCAAATATCCAAGTGTTGTCTTCTTCCTTATGGGTCTGCCCAATCCAGGTGTTGTCGTATCAAGAGTTCTCTAAAAATCAAGAGCATCATCAGTTATTTTAACATCATAGAAAATACTAAGCAAGTACAAGGCAGTATCATTAATTAGATCCACGTTGCCATTCACAATATTAGGATCTAATAATGCTCGTATGAGTTGAAATAGTGGACTACAAAAATAAGATACTGCGTCATAATAATTTAAATGGGCACTCCACTATATAAAGAAAACTATGTTCAAATTTCTCACCTACAAATATGGGCATATACTTGTTCATCATGACATTCTCGAGGTGGAAAGTCAGTGTCATAAGCAAGAATATGGATCAAGAAAACAACAATATATGCTGAGTAATTTGTAAGTGGTACTCTTTCTGTCATTGATTCCTGGCCTATACAAGCTTCATTAATCTATTGCTTGATAAATGCTTCCATGTACTTGAGTGACTACACAAAGAGCAAGAGAAGAGATTGACTAGGGTAAGTACAAAAAATTACCCCTTCCTTCTTCCATTCAAATTATCCCAAACAAAGAAAATATTAGAATGTAAAACTCTTAGTTCTCCTCAATTGGTGAGTAAAAGAAATATTAAGAGATGTAAGTTTTTTTGGAGTAATTTTGGAATGTACAGGGATAAGAGTTTGAGAGAGTGTGTAAACAGTAGAGTTTTGAGTGTTGAGTGTAAGCACTTGTAAGTTTTATTTTTCTCCGTATTAAAAAAGTGTGCAGTAGCTTCAATTATGTAGGCACAATTTAGCTGAATTCCGTTATCAAATTTTATGTTGTGTGTTTGTTTCACTGGTATTCTAGTTGTAGAAATAGTCTAATTTTCTTACACTAAATTCAATAAGCATTCCACTATCCCACACCCAAGGAGGACTAAGCATCTTCACCAACTCAGATTTAGCTAAATTCAATTATGTTGTGTAACCAATGTTCTTTTAATGCTATACTTGTCTCTAGATGAAGATTGAAAAAGGTTTCTTTGTATATTCCAATGTTAATATAATAAAAGATGCTTTTTTTACAATATGTTATGTTCATTTTTTTGAGTTTTACTCTCATAAACTCCCAAGTCACTCCTAGTTTTCTAGCTTTAATCATACCACACGAGATGACCATAGGTTTCAATCATATTCTGGTCAATATGCTTCAAGCATACCTTGATTTATCAAAATTGGGCCCCTCAAACGACTGTAGGAGCACAACATATAATGATCATAATAATGGCATTATCGGAACCACGTAATGACCCATAACTACAGACAAATCATGGTTCTTGCCACAAGTTACAATATCAGGAAGCTAAGTCATCGTAAAAAGAAGATAATAAGAGACCACTTGCTTTAAGGAATAGAAAAGATGATAATAGAATAGAATAGATATTACTTTATTTGATTTAAGAAATAGAATAAATACATAATTTTTATTTCAATGTTTGGTTTAAAAATATAAACTTGAAATGACAAAGGAATAACTAACAAAAAGACCAAAATATCCTTATCCTTTATTATCATCATCATCATCATCATCATCATCATTGTTGTTGTTTATGTTGCTGTTGTTGTTATTATTTTTTATTATTCTTATCATTATTAATTATTCTTATTATTATTAATTATCTTTGCCAAATTTTCTACTTATCATTATTCTTATTATTATTAATTTTATAAATTATTTTTTTATTTTATTATTAAAATCCTTATTATTATTAATTTTCTTCTTCTTCTTCTTCTTCTTCTATTATTATTATTATTATCATCATCATCATCATCATCATCATCATCATCATCATCATCATAATCATCATCATCATTGTTATACAAAATTAATTTTCTTCTTAATATTATTAGTATTATTAAATTCCTTATTATTATTAATTTTTTCTTCTTCTATTTAATAATAATTATTACTATCATTATCATTATTATTATTATACAAAAATAAATTTCTTATTATTATCATCATCATCATTGTGTTTGTTGTTGTTGTTCTTCTTCTTCTTCTTCTTCTTTTTTGTTGTTGTTGTTGTTGTTGTTGTTGTTGTTGTTATTATTATTATTATTATTATTATTAAATTCTATTTTTAGTATTAATTTTACTTTCCAACATTTTGCATTGATTAATTTTTCTAGTTATGTCAGCATTCATTATATAATCGCAATTGCAATATAAAATAACAATGGAATGGTATTGAAAATAAATATAACATAGAGCTTTAAATTACTAAAAAGCTAGTTAGTTGAACAAAAAATAAGTTTAAGCTCAATTTTAAATAACATAAAATAACTTCTACATCAATATAATCTTCAGTATGTGACAAGAAACCTCCTCATCTACCCAAGTCTTCGAGAAGACGCAAGAGTAAAAAACACAAGCATTTGTGTAGGATGATCAGGAATTTTGTCTAAAGCAGTATCTCTTTCATCCTCTGTGAGTCTCTCTATCTCACCCAATGCACTATCTAACTGTTCAATTATTTGTTGAATATACACTTCAGTCCCAATACTCTTACACAATTTATTTACAATCAGATTCATGGTATCACCCAACATCCTGGAAGCAACAATAATTGAATTTGTACGGTTTGCTTCTTCCGTATCATTACTCCTTTTTCTCCTCTTTGCTAAAATACTTTCAAATTGTCTTTCAATATTTGAGGTTTGTGGTAGAGTGAAGGACTCATCTATCTCATGCAAACTATGATCATATTGATCTTTACCACCTTCATTTATCCCACCTACATCTTTTTGCCTTTCCATTTCCTCAAGAATATCTGTAGTAGTTTATGCGTCATTTTTAGTTATGCGATCTTCTCCATAAATCCCAATCAGTTCATGATAAAAAGGAAAGCTCCTCCGTCAAAATTGAGCAACATCTTTATGACTCTTTAACTAGATAAAAAAGTCAATAATTAATATAAATTACAAGAAAGTAGTTAAAAAAATACTTAAAACGAGATAAAAGTTCAATACTTACACTTACGTAAGAATCCCATACATGATCTTTGGCAATGATGATCTTCCTTTCTGTATCCCATCCAAATCCACTAGTGTCTTTCCTTATTATATCATAAACAATGCTCCACCCTTTCTTTAAAGTCTTAATCTTGGACTCTATATGAGGTTTGGCTCTTAAGTTTGAATTAGGAAGCTTTGATGCTACCATTCTTTCTAATTCATTGAGATATCCAGCTTTAAATCCATTATCAACATTGTACGTTCCCACATTATGCAAATCAACCATGGAGGAAACTATGACAACATCCTCATCATAAGTCCACTTTCGTTTTGTTCGTTTTGAACTTTGAGTGTCAATAGTTGAGGGGAAATACATCGACATACTTATTTACCAAATTAAAGCAATATTTATAAATTAAAAATAATCATCATAATAAAGGAAAATAAAAACATTCATAAGATTCTTCATACCAATTAACGTTAAGCATCAACAACTAAAGAGAATAATATAGTCTACAATAATAGCGTACAATATAAACAACAAAGAGTACAATAACTTACATAAACAATAATATAAAACTTCCTAACACTGAAAACAAAATAGACAACCTACAAAATGTCAATTCTCATTTTGCCTAGATGTTTGCTATTCACTGAACAATTTACATGCCAATTCAATTCTCCAATTTGTCTAGGCATTAGATGGGTCAATATTAGTGATAGACTCCTCCTCAACAACTAGATTGATGTGAAAATAATCCCCTAAATCACTCTCTATAGGATCAAAACTCATCTCCTACCTAATAAGATTATGAAGCAAACAATAAACTAAAATAATTCAATTGTATGTCTTTATTGGATAAAATGATTGACTCCTAAGAACGACCCACCTAATTTTTAATAACCCAAAGCACCTCTTAATTACATTGCGTACAGTCACATGTTTCATATTAAAAAAATCCTCTGGAGTTCTTGGTTGATAACATTGACGTCATTCATTCAAATGGTAACTTTGACAACTAAAAGGTGCAAGGAAACCGTCACAATTTGTCTAACCTGTGTTGACTAGGTAATAACTACCTATATAAAAAACACTGCATAAGTTATAGTCACAGCAAGAATCCTTAGTTTCTTGATTCATGTGGTCTAATAATGTCACGTACCGTAGTGTTTGTTTGCATGATAACTTACAATATAGACTTGTACTAATTAATTGAAAAAACTTGACAAGATTTGTCATTATGTTATATAGAATGAGGATTGCATTTAATAATTCAGTTTTTACTTTCAATTGTATAGCTATGTGGATAAATGTTAGACGTCTCATCGGAAATAGTCCACTGAATATGTAGAAGGAGTTAAGAGTTTCATGCAATTCATGTATAGATTGCTTCAATGTCGACAATCAAAGTCCAAATGCTGTAAATAATCACTTGCTAATTTGAGGCATAAATAAATTATATAATTCGTGGCTTTATCATTGTGAACATAAGGAAGCAAGTTGTAGTAAAAGTGTTGGTACAAGTGTTGATGATAGTAATAATAACGGCCTAGATGACAGGATTATGATGATGGAATACGTGAGATATTAGAGGATTATGAGAATTATATGGAGACTATGAATGAAACTAGTTTGCCTAACTTTATTGGTAGTATTACTGAAGATAATTTTAACAAGTTATTGAAAGTTAAACAAGAAGAATTATATCCAAGGTGCTTGAATTTCTCACAACTTTCTTTTGTTGTGAAGTTGTTACACTTGAAGATGTATAATAAATGGAGTAATAAGTCTTTTAACATGTTAATTAACTTGCACAATGATGCATTACCTATTGGACACAAATTACATAAATCTTACTATGATCCAAAGAAATTGTTAAGGGATCTCATATTAGGATATATATCAATTCATGCTTGTAAATATGATTGTGATATATTTTTTGAAGGACAATGAAGATCTTGAAGAGTGTCCCATTTGTGGAACATCAAGCTGGCGATTGGATTATGGGAGAGGGAATAGGATATCGATTTTTTTTTTGAGATACTTTCCGATTAAACCACAACTATAAAAGGCTTTTTATGTCAACAAAAAAAGTCGTAGTATGAGATGGCATAAAGGAGAACACATAGATGATAACATTATGTGTCATCCAATAGATTCAATGACATGGTATGATAATGACCTTTTTGTCCTTACAAGTCAAGTGAAGTAAGTTTTATACCTCAGTGATACTGTATTGAGCAACAATTAAAAGGTTGTTCAAAAATTTCAACACTAAAGTCTCTTTGATTTTTATGAAAGGGATAATAATATAATGAGTGAGGATGATGATGAAGTATATCAAGAGATTGAATTGGACTTGAATAATGAAGCCATTCGAATAGAAGATACAGATATATCTTTATTTCATAAGAGAGATGTTTAGCTATATAATACAAATGGATGAAGTACAAGCCAATTTTATCTCCGAAAGAGATAGAGAATATATTGAGGATGAATAAATGAAAATGATGATTCTTTGGCCAAATATAATAGTGATGAAGAGTCGAATCGTAATGTAATTAATGATGATGATTTTGAAGATGTTGATGATGATGATTGAAAGGAAAAAATTGTTCTTTATATGAGATTGTAGTTTATATTGTTTGAAAACTGACAAGCTACCATTTAAATTAACTTATAATTATAGTTAATTACTAGCTTGGGATTGGAGAAAACAATCAAAATAATCCCATCAAGGGATCTACAACTTTGATCTTCTAAGTTCTAATAAAAATCATACTCATCATATTCGTCAATGTAATCTTTAGTACTACAATTATTTTGTCTCAGTTATGAGATAATGTAATCACAATTTGAGGATGAGAATTGATTAAAGAATGTTATCATCTCCTCCAACTAAACTATGTCAAATAATCCTCCATCTATTTCACATCCTTATATTTCAAATAATAAGTGATAATATTAAATTGTTTTCTTGCTGCCTAGGTATATAAATGATGGACTTTATAAATTTGACAAGTTCTTTATGTTGTTATTCTAATTAGGTTATTTTATATTAGAAATTCATTTATAAATTATTTAATAATATCATTATAGATATTCAATATAATGATACCTGGCAGAAACAGAGGAAAGAAGGTGAAAACTACCAAAGATATTCCTCCCCCACAACAACCAGATCAACCACAACAACTGGCTTCATCTACCAATGAAGCTAGTCAGCAACAACATCTATCTACCTCAACTACTGGTGAGGGATCTTCAAGTTTGTTACTCTTTACCCCCCTATGATTTTACTTATCTTCAAATATATATTTACATGTTTAATGCATTTTTTTATCATTATTCTCTTATTGTCATGTTCTAATTCCAGCGTCAGGAAAAGAGGTAAAGGTATCATTAAAGATTCTGGGTTGCAAGGCATAAATGTTGTAATGAACAACAAGCTTTCTATGCATATTGATCTCTCACAAGGTAATTCTATTGACAAGGTCTAGTCAACAAAATTGCCCAATAAGTTAGGGGTTGTCATTAGGACTGAATTGCCTTGCCTTAAACAAATCAAACAATTGAAGATAGACAACTTGCTTCAAAATACTCTTGACAAAGTTTCGGTAATTTTTTAATTTATTTAATTATATGCATTTTAACTAATATTTAAACACTACTTTAACTTTTACTTGTTGTTCATAGATAAAACTCAATATCGTCGATATCGGTAACCCAAAAGTTTCAAGATGTGTCAGTTCACTATTGAAACAAAGGGTAAATGATCATCATTACCATCTACATAAATACTATAAATCTTTTCCTTCAAATGAGGAGGCAAGGAGAGACATGTTCCCGAACAGGTGACTCGAGAAAATTAGAGTCAAATGTGTGATTATTGAGCCTCTGGCAACGTTAAGGTTTGTCTTCTTTTTCTTCACATTTGCTTTAATTAATCTTGTGTCACATTTAATGACCATTTCTTTTCTGTATTTAGGAAAAGTGTGAGAAAGCCAAGGTTAATAAAGAAAAAATGAGAACTCCTCACAACTAAGACTCCAAATCATTTTCTATCGTCTGAAAAGAATTTGTAAGTTCTGGTTAGAAATTATAATTATATCAGTTAATACAATATTTTTTAATGTTTTTCAATTTTTGTTTTCATAAAACAAAGTGAAAAGGAGCTACATGGACAAGATTGTGTTAGGATCACACTCTACAAACTAATATATTATAAGGAAGGTAAAGTTTAGACGTCTGAAGAAGCGTTGGATAATTTCGTAAGTCTAAACATTTGTTTAATTTTTATGGCTATTAATTTTTGAATTAAATATTGATGTTTTTAAAATTTTAGAAT
>JAOSBK010000005.1:25067966-25089467 GCA_027568895.1 Erythroxylum shatona | reverse complement strand
CTCGGGTCAACCACAATGAACGATACAGAGTAAGACAGAGGGTGGTTGCTGGAGCCTTACCCGACCCTGGAGAGAGACCAACGTCTTGGGGAAGCAGAGATCCGAAGAGATCTGGAGGGAACGCTGTTGCGAAGAGATCCGAAGAGCAGTCGGGAAAGAAGAGCACTGTGCGCGAACCAACACAGACGAACAGCAGTCGGGGAGGAAGGTTGCCGGAGTCGGGGAAGAAGAGAGCCGGAGTAGGGGACGAAGAGAGTCGGAGCCGGAGTCGGGGAAGAAGAGCAGTCGGGGAGGGACGAGAGGCGGAGTCGGAGACGGTAGCTGGAGGAGAAATAAGACAAACGTAGGAGAAATAACGCGGAGACAGGGACATGTTGTCCCTGTCCTCCCTTTTTGGGAGAGACAGAAATTCGTGTCCCTGTCCTCCAAAGACAGGGGACACAAACCCGGGGACAGCAACCAAACGCTTATGGGGGCAGGATTTTTTGGTCCTGTCTACTGTCCCCACTCACGGGGACAGTAACCAAACACAGGGTTAGTGGCACTATAGTGGTGGGGAGTTTTTGCTTTTGTCACGATCGTGGCCCATAAGGAGACGATCATGGCTCCTTGCACTAACTTCTATCATGATAGTGGCATATTCCCACGATCATGGCTCCTTGCTCTTACTTCTATCATGATCATAGCATATTTGCATGATTACGGCCCTAGGTTATTTCCCAGGTCTTCTCTGAATCTCCTCCAGTTGCCCTGAAACACTAACAAATACATCATGGCACCTCATAAATATAAAATTGAAGCTTAACATCATTTTCCAACCCATAAAACAATTAAAACACAAATATTTACTATTTATCACAATTCTAACCTAAACATGCACTAAACCATCAAATTAACAACTAAACACACACTAAACCACCTACAAACACACAATGCAATCTACACCTATCAGTAATCATAATCAAGTATAAGGACTAATAAAGGTGGTCATACACTATTGAACATAAGCCCTTTTATATACCACTATAATAGGCATTCTCCTTAATCATGCTTATAAATAGGAAGTACATAATGTGATTTATCATTCAATTATGTTTTAACAACATACATTTCAAACAAACGCTTAAAGAAGAGAACAAAAGATTAAGAGATAATACATTGATTAACGCACAAACAGTGTTAAATATATAATAAGAGCTAATATGTAATAATGTCTAATAATTACGTGAACATATAATGCCCATATTCTTTACATGACTAGAAAATATTTTGGATAGTAACCCTTCTGTTAAAGGGTCAACCACCATAACATCGGTGCTAATATGCTCTATTAACACTTTACATTTTTGAACCTCCTTTTTAAGGGTAATGTATTTCTCCATATGTTCAACAACTTTGGAATATATGTCATTCTTGGAGAAGAAAACGTATGTAGAATTATCACAATAATTTTTTTGTAGTCTGGCTATTCTATAGATAATCTTAAGCCTTGAAATATATTTTAGCAACCATTTAGTCTAAATCATAGCCTTAAAGCATGTTGTAAACTCAACCTCTATAGTGGATGCAACTATTACATACTACTTTGCATTCTTCTATATGATGGCTCCTGCAGCTAATAGATAAATGTAGCAAAGAGTGAATTTTCTTATATCTACATAGCCAGCAAAGTCTAAATATGAGTATTCAATCACCTCAAGGTGATCAAACATCCTAAAAGTTAGCATATGTTATTCAGTTACCTATAGATATCTCAGAACTTTCTTTGTAGCTTTCTAATGATCGATACCAAGATTACTCTAGTAAATCCCCATTGTAAAGCTTATATTTGGTCTCCTACCAAGCATAGATTCATATGGAATTGATTCCATTTGCTTCAGTTCAAAATCACTTGTATAAGACTAAACCAAGTGTTGGAAATAAGACCTCGCAATAAGAGAGTAGTAGCCTTATAGCAATTTAAAAGGAGAGTGATAGGCTTGAAGTTAGTACTCAATAGGAGGATGGTAGACTTAAACAAATAGAATCTAAGAAGATGGTGGCTTAGAGCAGGGAAAATTAAAATAAATTGTTGAGGAGAACCTCTTGCTAGTTCCACAAAAACTACCTCAAAATAAAGAATAAGGAAAAGGAAATGACAAGGACTTCGTAAGAGTAAATAGAAGAAGTTCCAAAAAGAAGAAGAAAATCACCCCAACCAAATGAGTATTCTATCCTTGAATATTATAGGACTTAATAGTCCTTATAAACAGTAACTAGTTTATAAATTCATTAAAGAAATGAACTCTTTTTTTATTGGTCTTTTAGAAATAAAGATCAAGGAAAAGTTTTAGACAAAACTTTAATTTTCTGGGTAAAAGCTAGAAATCCATTACCAAGTCATTACAATGGTAGAATAATTTTGTACACAAAGCTAGAAATTATTGATTAGATGATTATAGATCAACTAATCCATCGTCATAATAGGATGATCATTCTCATTCAACATCTTCCCTATATTACAACTCTGGATCTCTACTAAGTCCTTACATTCTGGAAAGATCTCGAATGTCTCTTCACTTTTGTCTTCTTCATTCAATTTCTCTAACCTGCTAGGTAAAGGTAAAGAGTTTGTCTTAACAACAAATCAAAACTCAGTATTTACCTTCGAGCTATAAGATATATCCTTTTCTAGTTCGAGCTCTTCCTCCACTTCTTCCACACAAGTAATTCCTTGAGTGTTGCACTCAAAATTTTCAAGCTCCTCATCACTCTGTAAGATCTTTGCATTAACATCCATGAGGTCTACATTAGGTCGATATGGCTACTCCTCTTCGATTTGTGATTCTAGGCATTTGATTCTCTCAGCCATCTCACTCATTTAGCTTGCCAAGTCTTGGAGTCTAGACATTGTATCCATAATTTCTTATTGGAATTGTTGCATACCCTTTTGAAATTGTTGATGTATACTATGTTGAAATGGAAAACTAATTAATTAAGGTAACAACCACATACGATGCATCATTTAACCTAGGTTATGTTATCCTCAATTATTACAAACAATTATTCCCTACAAATGAATTTCAAATATAACAATTACAAATTATAACAAAATTTTAGCAATTGGTTTGTAAATAAATGATCCAATGAATGCATTAAAATCATGTTTTCACAATACCTAAATCTATACACATCGGATAACATAATCAATTTCTAAAGAGACAATGAAACAAAAAATACAAGGAAGGAATGGTTAACCGAGTTTTCGGCATCGATATCGCCTCTAAACTGACATCGAGAAGCTACTCATGGTAAAGAGCTTACCTCCCTCTTCGTGCTCTCCCGAAGCTCTTGAAGGTCCCTCACAATTTAACCCAACTGAAATATCTCTCTTCTTTTCTCTCGGCCGAAACTCACCTATCTTTTCATAAAAACCTTTTATGTATTCATTCTTTGCTTTTATTAAAAACCTAGGGTTAAGGTGGTGAGGTGTCCCTCTCACGCCCATGTGGTATCTCTCACGGGTGTGAGAGAGCCTACCACTCACAAGTGTGAGCAGCTACATGGGCATGAGTTATTTCTCACACCTATGTACATTATGCATGCAAGTCATGAGTGAGAGCCTTCCGAATTTGTAGCTGTCTAACTTTTAATTCGTTATCCAAGCTTTGTCATCTTGCCAGCCATCTTCACGTCACACCTATCTATTTTTCCAACCCCTCTTGTTTTATTTCCTAACCAACACTCCATATGCTATTTCTCTCCACCCATTTTTGGTTCTTCCATGAAATTCATGTTAAGAACAGCTAACCACCTTTACGTCCTTATTTTCCATAAACCTCACTTACATAGGCATGAGGGCTACCTCATGCCCATGCATGTATACTGCACAACCGTGATTTAAAACTCACAGTTATGTAATGAGCCAAATTAAGCAGCTGTGAGTTTAATCCTTTTCCAGCCCTCTTCATTTTCAATTTCCAATTATGTTGTCCATTCTTTGTTCTTCTAAGTGCGGCCCCACTCCACACATGTTTCTTTTATTTAATAGCTAGGTTTTAATGCAAGGGATAGCTGGCTCTATTTGTAGCATAAGGTGTCTTTATCTGTAATCCACAACTACTGTAATTCACTCACAGCTGTGACAAAATTCCAATAAGTCGTGAGTGATCTTTATGCTCTTCATTCTTCATTTTTCTTTGTAATTTCTTGTCTTCTTTTGCTTTTAATCCTCTTATTATTGCTCCATGAAGACAAGTGAGTGTGAATCTTTGAAAAATGGATCAAATGTAGTATTTTTGACTCACTTTATCTCTTTCGCTTTTGAATTGTGCCTAAAACCACATATGAGTCAAAGTGAGTATCTTAAGCAATTTCATGTTTATTAATCGCTAAATGTTATGGAATAATTATAAAATCAATTAAACATATATCAAAGGCTAAACCAAGTGTTGGAAATAAGACCTTACAATAGGAGAGCAGTAGCCTTGAAGCAATCTAAAAAGAGAGCGATAGACTTGAAGTTACTACTCAATAAAAGGATGGTAGACTTAAACAAATAGATTCTATGAACATGTTAGCTGACAGCAAGGAAAATTAAATGAAATCGTTGAGGAGAACCTCCTATTAGTCCCACAAAAACTACCTCGAAACAAAGAATAGGGAAAAGGAAATGACAAGGACTTCATAAGAGTAAATAGAAGAAGTTCCGAAAAGAAAAAAAAAACCTCCCTAACCAAATGAGTATTATATCCTTAAATATTTTAGGAATTAATATTCCTAATAAATAGTCACTAGTTTATAATTTCATCAAAGAAATGAACTCTATTTTTATTGGTCTTTTAGAAACAAAGATCAAGGAAAGTTTTTAGAAAAACCTTAATTTTTTGGGTAAAAGCTAGAAATCCATTAAAATGTCATTACAATAGTATAATAATTTTGTACACAAAGCTAGAAATTATTGATTAGATGATTATAGATCAACTAATCCATTGTCATCATAGGATGAAATAAGAGAGGACTAACTTTTTCATTACTTACGTGTATTCTCACAATCTCTCTTTTTAAAGAATTCCACTATGGAACATAATCAAGACCCTAGCGGATACTATCCAGGAGCCTTAGATGATTGTAGGGGACTTCAATAGCCCAATCTTGCCTACGAAAGCTGAGGGACAAATTAGCATAAGAAATTACATAGAGGACCTCATAAACCATTTAAATCATGTATAAGTAACTAACTTGAGCATGGAAGGGAATTTTTTCATATGGAATAACAAACAAAGAGGAGATTGATTCCTAAGAAAAAAAATAGATAGGGCCTTAGGAAACAAACAATGGCTAGAGGACTATCTAGAAAGCAAAGACACTTTTGGGAACCTTTTACTCTTCAATCACTCCCTTATACTAATAACGCATGTTAAATTGTCATGTGATTAATCAAGATCATTGTTTAAGTACAATCATCAAATGGAGTAATCTAACCTGACTCTAAAATAGGCATATATAAACTCAACAATTTTTCATGTTCAACTTGAATTTTCAACAGCTATAAAATCAATTTAAGTAGATATTTCAACACCTAATTTACTTCCTAAACTCAAACTAGCTTGATTAAAGATTTCACAATTAAGAGTAAAGCATTTGACAGTTTATTCAAGTATAAAACGTGAACAAATCCTCACAATTTTCAATTGGACAACCCTGTTTCATCTTGTAATACTTTTAAAATAATCCTACTTGGACTATGTTAAATATAACACTTGTAATCATACTTCAAAATAAATTTAGTTAAATTGTCCACATTCATCTAATTATCCTCACATATAAGTTTAACTTTATCAACGAGTTGAAATTAGGAAAAATATGAAACCAAAACAATTGTAATAACGAAACCTATGAATTTAGCTAATCTAATACATATATATAAAGTGGGGGCTGGGGAAGTCTAAAAATCAAAGAAATAAAACATAAACTAATCTAATATTCATAAATGAACAAGCATGTTTTAAATTTTAGCTTAGTTATACAATTTTAACTTATCTAATCCGAGACATTTAACAAGTTGAATGTAGATAACCAACCAAACGGTTTTTACTTGTTCCATCTCACTCTTATAAATTGAACTAGCTCAATTCTAATATCAAAACCTGTTAAGCACATGGAAATATAATCAACAACCAAAATTTGTCTGACAAGCATCCAAATTCTAGCCCGTACATCTCCAAATAAATCACTAATTCTACTTATCATATTCAAATAATCAAGGATTTATCAAATCAAATAAGAATATTAATAAACACAATTAGAAATTCTAGCAATTGCATATTGTTAAATCATCTTTGAAAGATTTGAATAATCTAAAAAAATAACATATCAATTACTCAAACCAATATATCTAAACTAGAACTCAACAATTAATCATAACTAAAGCATGGAAAATTAGAAACAAGGAGAATAAGGATTTAAAAAAAAACTCCTTGTCATGCTCCAACTTGATAGACTTTAGACTAACTCTTTTTTTATTTGAAAAATCCCTTCACCATCCTTGAATCGACTCAAAATAGGTGGGAATTGGTTCCCTTTAACCCCCAAACACCCCTTGGAATTCCTTGCTTCAACCTGCCTTGGAAGAGTGCTTAACCTCTAGGATAGCTCCCTTCTTATGTGGATGATGTTGCTTTCTCCTTACTGCTCCATCACTTTTACAGCCTCAAGAACGTTTCCAATAGTTGCATGTTGTTGTTTATTTGGTCCTCTTATCTTCTCCATTTCAAATGAATTTGGAGCTAGTTTTCTTAAAGGAAGACATCAAGTGGGTGAGTCTCGAGCTGGTGTGTTTTTTTACTGCATTTTACTACTATGTTGTTTTGTTTTGTTTTCCTATAATTGCTGTGTTTTGATAGAATCTCCCTGGGTTGTTTGTTGGTCTGTTGTGTTGCTTTTTGGCTACTTTTGGACTCTTGTTCTACTACTGGTTATTGTGTTGTGTTTATTCTTTTCCTCTGGTACCTACGTTTTCTCCTCTAACTGTTGCATTTTATCAAGCTAATTTTTGTTGGTCAAATGGGCTAGTCTTGGGCTAGATTTTTTGTTGGGCTATTTTCTTATTCTACTAATGGGTTGTTTGCTCATTTTTAGTCTTCCGTCTAGGTTAATGGCCAGATTTTCTTCTAGATTACTTTCCTTAAGCCTACCAAGCCTATAAGAAAATATTTAGTATAGTTTAAACCCCTTTTAAAAATAAAATATGAAACTAAAAGACTTAGGTTAGTGATAATAAAATGTAGCAATTTTTTCTTAAATGTGCTATGCAAATAATTTAAAAATATAAAATAAAGGTGTAAAATATGCTATAATTTGTACTTATCAATTCTCCCATAGTTAGCTTTTAGTTTCCCTCGATAAAAACATCACTATAATGCAAAATATGAATCTAGTTTACCATCGTACCTCACATAGAAGAAATCAGATTAAGAAAGACTGAACAACAAATTAAAAAAATTTATTTACTAAAATTATAATGTCTTAGCATATTCGCAATCAGTTTAATCATCAATACAACATCTTTTAAAACATCTTTAAATTTCAATGTTAACCTCACACTTAAGAGATATTCACACCTCATCTTAATAAAGTTAGTCTATAAGCAATGTTGGTATATTAATTATAAATACAAAGCATCTTGGTTTGACTTTGAATTAAAGTTTTTTTAAAACTAGCTTCTAACACAATAGGTACATTACCGTTTGTTCTTAGTTTATCTTCTCACCTTACTTATGATTTTAAAGGAGAACTTGGTCGCTGTCCTTAAGTGTTTCCCTAGTAACCATTTTTTGGTCTCAAAAGGGTACTTGATTATTAATAATGACATTTTGATAGGAAATTAAAATTTCAAGGTCACGTTAATTATTTCTTCAGTAATCAAAAGTAAATGAAAATCACCAAGGATACTAGACATTGTTAAATTGATTGAAAGTCAGACCTTAAGGCTATGTATGTAGAATTAGAATAAGACTTCCAATTACTTATCATTGTGCTCTACTTAACACTACCTAAACATATCACCCCACAAGTACATAAGGTTGCCATAGTATATGGTGGATGCTCGAAGGTCGTCTCACAAGGAAGTTGTTAATTGTAATAACTTGATTAAAAACAAGAAGTTAAAGAATCGAATTCAAGAATGTATAGAGTTGTGAAATTATGAAATTAAACCAAAAGAATGAATTGCACAAAATTGATATAAACCCTTCAAAGATGACCTAGGGTTTACACTTCGGTCCAATTTCAAGCCTAAATTATTAAACTTTCCATTAATATAATCTGCAGCTTTATTCTCTCTTCAATAAAGTTAGCAACTATCAATTTAATAGTTCTTATATTCATAAACTAATAATTACCAACCGTTCGAAGTTATGAATTATGCAATCCTTAGAACTTTTATTTCTAATTCATTTTTAGGGTAATTGATTGTTTAGTTCCAATATCAAGTTTTATCTTTCGATTCTTCACTCAATATCTTAAGACTAATAGGTGCCTAATCTATTAACCTAACATTCAACACAATACAATCAATCCAGGAAAGATATATATTAATGGAAATTATCAAATCAAGACATTTAATTAAATATAAATGCAAACCCCAGGTAAGAATAATTTAACTTATCATCAAAATGAAAATAATACTCATATCAATTGAATTCAAACCAGTAAATTCCATTGTATCAAGAAGAAATTGAAACAAGAAAAAATATAAAATCAAACCAAAATAATAAAGAACAAAAGAACCTTTGAATGATGATTTGGAGTGAAACTCTCGTTCACTTTCTCCAGCTCTTAATAAATGTTGATGAAAAAACTAAATTGCTTCCCCTCAAGTTGTTCATAAAGTTCAATGTTTGAAAGAAAAAGTAAATCAGAAAGAATGAAGAAATCTCTCTTATCTCATACATCCCCACGTCTGCTCTACCAAACTGCATCTGGAACTCGCTTTCCATTTTGATACTTCTCCCCTCTTTCTAACCTCGATCCCTTCATATTTAGGTCATGATCTCTTCACATAAATTGTGGCTTTGCTCCTTAGATTTTCAAAGGATCCTCTTTTTCTTAAAACAAGGTCTTGTAGCTAAAGTTATAGGTCAAAAACCAAGGGAACATATTTCATATCTCATCCACATCCTTTTTACCGCCTCAAAACAACACTTTTGAGCCTCGAGTTTGGCATAGGAATTATGACCCAGGATTTTGGCTTGAATTTGAGCTTTTGAATCTCATAAGCCTTAGATATGTCCACAAAAAGCTCCAGTGGTCAAGTTGCCAATTTTATATAAATAAGTTTTATTTTAAACTAACAGTTGCTGGTCTAAACGAATTCGAATAGCTACACATCTGGCCTTCCTTAAAATCTTAAGATGTCCTCTAAATATTCTCAGAATTCCACGTGTAAATTTAGATTCTCATCTATGTTAAAAACCGCAGATAGCTAAAATGCTCAGATTGTTGATATGGCCATGTTGCCAAGTCTTGTCTTGGTCTATCTTTTGTTGCTTCAATTATATTCTACTTCTCCAACAAGAAGGCACGGTCAAGTTTAGTCCAATTGGCCATGTACTTTGTCTATCTCTAATCTTTTCAAAGTCTCATCCTTAAATCTTTAAAGCTTAACCTAAACACAAACACCTAACGACAATTTTGAACAAACATATTAGAAAAGACAAAAAATTGAACAAAAAATATCTGAAACCTAACATAAAATGCATTATAACACTTATAGACTATATTTATCACATGAGGGTTAATTCTCTTAAGTGTGAACCTAAAATTAAACAAAAGAGTTTTAATACTTGTTATGTTAAAGAAAATAACCTATGTAACTTGTTAATCCTTCAACCATAATGTTAAAATTTGTTGTTCCATTTTTTCTAATTAATTCTTTTTGAGGTTATTATGGTAATAAAACTAAATGCATGCATATAAAACAAAATAATGTTAAAACCAACTAGCCTAAGTAAGCAATCCAATTTTCTAAACAATATTTTTACACTATTTTTCAATTTTCAATTTTTGCACAAAACAACCAGTTTACGTCTTTATATCCCCCCCTATACACACACATATACTTAAAATTTACATTGTCCTCAATGTAACAGTTAATGTAGACAAAGGAATATCAAAGCAAAACAAACAGATAAAATAGCACAAATATGTTGATTTGATCGATTTTTAGGAAAATAAATAGTTATATAAAAATGAGCTAAACAGAAAGAAATTCAAATCTTATTTTTGTTGTCTGGGGTTGCCTCCCAAGTACCGCCTTTGATTTATGTCATTGGCTCAACATCCTCCTCCACTGTCAAGGTTCCTCTAGCAAAATTTCTTCAAACATTAAGATGACCATAAAACAACTTTGGCCTAAGTCCATTCACCTTAAAAATTTTGTTCGTTTGTAGGCTTTTAATTTCCATTGCACCATCCTCAAAGACGTTAGTAACAACAAAGGGACCTAACCATCTAGATTGAAGTTTACCAAAGAACAACTTTATCTTAGAATTAAATGAAATAACTTTTGTCTAATAATAAATGATTTCGTGACTATCTTCATATCATGGAAAGTTTTAGTCTTTTCTTTATAAATCCTTGCATTATCAAACACCTCTAGCCTAAGTTTCTCAAGTTCTTATAGCCGTAATTTCCTTTCTTTTTCTTGCTTTTTCATCATCCAAATTGCATTGTTTCACTGCACAATATGATTTACATTCAATTTCTATCGGTAAGTGACAAGCTTTATTATAGATTAGTCCATTGGGAGACATAACTATTGGAGTTTTGAGAGCAGTTATGTAAGGCTATAGAGTATCATCCAATCTTATGCTCCAATCCTTTCTGTTTGGCTTTATCTTCTCCAAAATAGTTTTAATCTCCTTGTTTGATATTTTAGCTTGTCTACTTGTCTGGGGTTGGTATACAGTAGGAATGTGATGAGTTTCATGATATTTTTCCAAAAGAACCCTCAAAGTTCGGTTACAAAAATGAGTACCACGATCACTGATAATAGTATTGGGTGCACCAAATCGATTAAGATATAAGTTTTTAGAAACTTAATGATTATCTTAGAAATATCCAATCTAGTGGCCTTTACTTTTACCCATTTTCAAAAATAGTCTATAGCAAGTAAAATATATACATTACTAGAAGATGAAGGGAATGGACCTATAAAATCAATTCTCTACACATCAAAAATTTCACAAACCATAATACTCTAGATATGTATAAAATAAAGTATATCTATTAATAATTATGTCAATAAACTACAACCAAACCAATTGGTTATAGTTAAAAATCAAAGATAATATTTTAGTATTTGGTATTTATGAATGTTGATCATTATCTTAATGTAATTTAATAGTATTAGGGCCATGTTGTGAGTGTAGAGTGTGGCACTACATATTTAAATTGAAAACAACGACTAGAATTTGGTAGATAGAAATTAAATAATTAGATAAACAATCAAATTTGCTATAATTATCTTCAATAATACCATTTTTAATTTAGATGATTATCTTATAACTTAGTATAAATAGTTATTAGAAGAAAATAGGATAACCTGTTGGAAATTAAGATTAAGAGGTTTATAAAGATATCTAGAATAATTAAGGCATAATTATTATTACCATGTGAAATTAAAATAAAACAATGATTAACTGTCATTGATACCAAATATTAAAATTATATTGCATTATCCTAGGCTATGTTTAGTTGGACGTAAAATTTTTAATAAAATGGAATGAGTTATAATGGAATAGAATGTAAATTAATGTAATATTAGAAAATTGTTGTTTGGAAGGGATAAAAGGATTTATAATGTAATACAGTAAAAAGTTATTTATTACTTTATATTATATCCTAGACCCCTCAAATAAGAAGTTTCTTATTTTTATTGTTTATTATGAAATGTAATTTAATATAAAACCCTCCTCTTCAATCTCATTTTATTTAATTCTATTATAAACCCTTCTGTCAAATAATATTACATTTCATTTTATTCTATTAATAAACTCCAACCAATCGTAACCTTAATAATTAACAATATAAAGAAATACAATATAGAGGTTAGGAGCAACCACTTTATAAAAGAACTAAGACCTATTTTTTTATTATAAATTTATAACACGATTAAGATCTTACAGGCAGATTCAAGAGACTATGTTGGATAATACTGATTAGTTCAAATGATTGTCTTATAATTGGTATCAATGGTATTAAATATTTATTAAGGTCATCTTTTACAGAATGAAGCATCCGATTATGAACAGAACGTAATTGATTAATTAAGCCAACATTTGAGGAGGTCGTTCTGCGTATTTCCTCTAATCTACTCCACTCTTTCTTTGCGCTGCAGCTTAGATGATTGAGAAACTAAGAAGAATGGTGAACGAGATTGCCTACGCGCAAGACCTCGCCCAGCTCTCTGCACTCCACCGTTCTCTTGTACCCTTTCTCACCGTCGCTTCCTCTCTCTATGACCTCGCTCTCTCTCTCCGCCGTTGCCTTTATAACGTGGGATTTTTCTCTAAGAGCAGGTGATGTGCGCAATCACACACCCCATCCCAGTAATTTATGGAAAGTTTTGATCTTTAGTTTTGTTTAATGTGCGTTTTCTTTTCTTTTTAATGGTTAGCATTGGCAGTGTTTGTTTAGTTCATGTACATGCTTAGAAGCAGAGAAAATGAAATAAATTATCGAAATTTTTTATCTTTATGCTTGATAAGTGATTGTATAATGTGGGGTAGTTTCTATTGTTAAAGGTTACCGGTGCCGGTGATAAGCGTTGGAAATGTGACGTGGGGAGGAAATGGGAAGACTCCAATGGTTGAGTTTATTGCATTGTTGTTAGCTGAATATGGGATTTCACCCCTCATTCTCACTAGGGTATTTGGTCGCATTACTTTTATTTCCTTTTATACTTGTTCTTCAACAGTTTACATTGAGTTTATCAATTTTGGATGTGGGTTCTTGTAAGGTTTTGAACAACTCCAATTACGCTTCCTTGTTAATGATGTGTTATTATATTTTAGCAGAGTGCATTTGTGCGCTAAAGAGGGTAGCTGGGTCCTGTCTTGGCCTACTCTTAGGTGGTGAAAGGTTGTATTTAAGTTGGTAATGCTAGTAGCTTAACTGATGGATTGATGTACGGCCTTGGCAGGGTTATGCTGGTGGAGATGAAGTTAAGATGCTTACAAGGCATCTCCTTGGGAAACCTGTGAGGATTGGTGTGGGTGCAAATCGAGCAGCTACTGCTGCCCATTTCTTTAATCATTATGGTTACATTGGCAGTCAGAATTGTTTGCTTAAAGGAATATGGCCAAACAAGAAAGCTGGAGACCATCATAACTTGTGCAAAATTGGTGCTGTAGTTTTGGATGATGGTATGCAG
Organism: Erythroxylum shatona; assembly: GCA_027568895.1. NCBI lineage: Eukaryota > Viridiplantae > Streptophyta > Magnoliopsida > Malpighiales > Erythroxylaceae > Erythroxylum > Erythroxylum shatona. Next base: position 25,076,053 of record JAOSBK010000005.1, on the reverse strand, counting down.
GTACTATCTGTAATGTTTTCTCCTTGTTGACAATGAAAACTTAATTACCACACTTAGGCATTACCTGTGCACATCAGAGAATTTATTGCAGTAGTTTTAACAATTCCAGTGCTGTGTCTACAAATACGCATAAACTAGTGCAGTCAATTCTTTGATGTGTGGCTTACAGTGTCCCCCTGGAGCCAGACCTCTTACTGTTGCTAGAAAAGTTGGGATATATGTACTACAAGGCCAGTGGCCTGATCTTGAACTTCAAAAATTTTATCTCGTCCTTTTCTGAAAATGCCTGCTTGTAGCCCATCTGTGATTACTTTTCTCATTGATAATAGACCAGCAGATTACGGTTCTGCTAAGAAATAAATTACCTTTTCTGCCTTGTTTTATTAACTGATCCCAGTCATCCAGTAATCTAACTTCCATTGCCTTAAGTTGTCAAATTATGAGCAACAACATTTTGCATTTGCAATTTGTGTCATCATTTATAATGATCTCTATGAAATGTAGCACTGGAGCCTGCATCGTGACGTGGAGATTGTGATGATCAATGGTCTAATGCCTTGGGGAAACCAGCAATTACTACCACTTGGACCTTTAAGGGAACCCTTGTCAGCCCTTCAGAGAGCAGATGTTGCTGTAGTTCATCATGCAACTTTGGTATAAACTGTTGGTCTTCCTAGTTTCTACAATTTGTTCATGTTCTGTTGGAAAGTAAACAAAGTAGGCTGAAAGATGATGACATGAGGAAAATGCTTGCAGGTTTCTGAAGAAGATTGCGAACATATTAAAATAATGATCCAAGGAAAAGTAGTCAAAAGATCTCTTCCTATATTTTTGACATCAATGTCTCCCTCATGCTTTTTGGAAATAGGAAATGTCAACTCCATGGTATCTCTTGATGCTGTAAATAATGCCATTTTGCTCTGCGTTTGTGCAATTGGTTCAGCAGATGCATTCGTTCAGGGTGTTAAGAAGGTTTTTCCACCATCAAAAGCATAGTTATCCCAATTTGTTTGAATGTTGTGAAAATCTTGTGCCGCATATGGGAGCACTTTATCCCAGTTCGTTTGAATATTTTGCTGCAGATGGGAGCACTTTATGTTGATCGACTTGACTTCAGTGACCATTACTTCTTTCAAGCAAGGGTATTTATTGTATATGCTCTGTATCATTATACATTGTATTGCATGTGCAATTGATCCTTCTTGGAATATGAGAGAATGAGAGGAGGAGGGACATTCCAAATTGAAGTGATGATTTAAAACAGAAGAATACTTTATCAAGATGCAGCTTGTTATTTTCTTACTGCTATGTTGTGATGTAATCCAGGACATTGAGTTGATTAGAATGAAACTTAGAGAACTAAAGGTCAAGTTTGAATCAGAACCTCTCGTTGTTACGACAGAGAAGGTCAGCAGAAATTTAGTTGGTTTGTTGGCAAAATTTATTTCTGCTTCTAGTCAATAGAGTGATGAATCGTCTTGCTGGCGTCTATTTTAAATGCTGCTGGTAGTTTACATTCACATAGGATTTACCTGACCTTCAAATGCTGTAGAGCAATTAGGTCTTATGTCTAATCTTATGATTTTAAACCATAATCTGAAGCACAGTATGAACAATAAGTGGAGTATTTTATTAGACATAATTGGAAATCCTTTAGACCCGATGTGTTTTTGGCAGTCGACTAACAACCATTTCTATTACAGGATTATTATCGAGACCAGGAGATCCTAAGGCTTTTGAATCCTTATAAAGTACTGGTTCTTTGCTCTGAACTGCAAGTCCTTCCTTATGGTGAACATAATGAGGATAACTTCAAGAAATTGTTGAAGGAGCTGCTAGAGGTAAAATTGTCAAGTTCAAGGAAGGAATAGTTTTTGATGTGTCAGCTACAGAGAATGCTTTGAGGTATGACACTTGCGCATAGACAAGTTTATCCATACGTCTTTGGCTGTTCTTTTTGTCCTCAGCCTGCCTAGGGAATTTTATAATAGACAATAATATTTGTGGTAAGCTTGTGGACTGATTTTATTTGTAATGATGTTGCTAGCCCTTTTGCTAAAGATCACCTTGATTAATGATAGGAGGTTTGAATTTTCTTCTGTTAAAGAAATTACCCTTTTTCTTTTATTGATCGGAACTCCTATGGATATCTATTGCAAAATGAACATTGTTGAAGCCAAATTGGTCAACAATTTTATCATTGCCAAGGTAAAATTATCACATATTATCTTATTAATCATCTTTTTAAATATGATTGTCAAATATGCAAACTAATCTGGGTTAGCTATTATTTATCCAGCCTCGCACTTGGGAGATTGAAGCCTAGTTCTTTAAGGGCAATAAATGCCAAATCATCAAGCACATAGGTCAACAAGAATGTGGAGTTTCAGGTTTCTGGTAAACCATTCACTCTGTCCAATATACAACTGAATAGAACACTTATCCTGTTAGCTTAATAATGCTTGGCATGGCCTGGAACAAACTTCTTGCAATGGGTAGCGGACTTTATTTCTAATCCAAGATGACCCCTTTTGCCCTTCCAAGTTTGGAATATGCTTTGATTGGATCTATGTTGAAAGTTTCTCCAATTCTTTATTATGGAGGCAGTGGTGGGGGGTTCATAATCCATAGTCAAACCAAGCTTTGGTTCTGCATGCAAGAGCCTCAGTTTCTCCAGCAACTTCTATTTTGTATTATATTTGTCTCTATTGATCATTTGAGGGACCCTGTAGTGAAAACATGGTCGGCAACTCTATGCTACATTAAATGTGTTCATTGTTGTTAAGTGGAAATCATAAATGTGGGCGTTGGTAGCAAATACAGGAAATTCTTCTCACTTTGTCGTTGAAATTTCATTGCTAAGTTAGGCCAGGTAAACCTGTTTACTACCCCTTTCACACCACTGACCGGATGAGGCCTGAGTTTTCCAGAAATCAGGTGTCCAATTTCTTATTTAATGATAATACTAGCTACTACCTAAAGTCAGAGTTGGAGCTTAGCCTGAGCTATTGCAAATCATCGACGATACAACGCGGTTTCTTGGATTTGCGATCCAACTGTTCAAGTGATATAGGTGAATTTGGTCCATCATACAAAGTCTTAAATTGCCACCACGTATGGTTGGCAAGTATTGAAGTTTTGAGTCATCTGTAAGGAGTAATGTCAACGCATTAACAGCCACAAATAAACTACAGACAAGCGAGTACATCACATAAGACCAATGTGGAATAGAGTTTTCACACGAGTTGCATGCATTACATGGGTGGACTACAAGCACTCATTTTGTGGTCTGGGCTGCCCAACATTCCTGGAGAGTCGTGGCCCACCAGCAACCGGCGCGTGACGGCAGGCCGAATTCCCATCTTCTGGTGTAATGGATATGTTTTTGTTGGTAGGTTTTGTTTTGCCATGGCACTAACCATGAGCACAAATTAGGGGATGCCAAGTCTTGTTCCAAGTGCAAAAGGTAACTTGATTCAATGGTTGACATATCTGATGCCAGATTAACAGCAATGCAAGTGAATTTGTGGCTGAGCCAAGCCACTGGGCTACTTTTTGTGCTAGATGGCTTAATGAGATGCTTGTAAAGTGATTCAAGGAGAGCATGATAACTTACTGTATGCGGGAGAGGTTATCGATTAGGACTAGAGAATGGGACGGTGCCACCTCAGTTTTGTTGGTTTACACAGGCCACTTAAGGAATGCAGGAATATGGTAATAACTTAAAAGATGTCACCAAGAAGTTCATACTCGTCCCAAACATGTTTGGAAAAAAAAAACCCTTTTTATATCGAGGTATAATTCAACCGTTACATCTGTATGTGGGCCTACTGAAAATAGTCTCTCTATAATGTAGGAATAAAGTTGCGTACTATCAAACTCCTCCAAACTCTGTTTCACTGCGAAACTTTGGAGTATGACGAAGATGATATATAATTCAACTATTGAATTGAATTTGAAAGACTTTTAAATCTTTAAAAAAATTTAAAGCCCAACCTTTTTGTTTACCAAAGTTAAAATAGCCTTTTAATATTGAATAGTGAAAGTTTCACCGAAGTCTTTTTATGCACAGATCATAACAAATGCGGCATAGCATGGAAAGCTGAAAACATCGGTAAGCTACCGGAACATCATGTAATACAAAATAGTAAACCAGAAAATGAGTTAACAGATCTCTGTCTAGTGATAATACATATGGACGAGACAGATCATAACAATAGTTGATCCAGACACCATCTTAACAACAATTCCATACCAAGTTACTAAAAACATTAAAGCACAGGTCTACACTGATAATGCCAGGTAGCAGCATCGTGAGTTTGCATCTACTTGCAAGACCTACCCCACACCGCACGCAAACTATCCTATTTCTATCTGCTTTTTCACACTATGAAGCATCACTTTGAACATATAATCTATCTGCTCCGTCTATAAATACACCAAATCCTCCAAGCTCCTGCGAATCATTGGCACCCTTTTTCACCGAGATCAAAATGCATAAGAACACGTCACTGATGGGTTCCTTTGGTGTTTTAAGTCTCCTCATCGTTGGCCTGCAAGTCTCTGACGCTCAAATGGTGCCAGCCATGTACGTCTTTGGAGACTCCTTAGTAGACGTCGGCAACAACAATCACCTCCCACTGTCTGCTGTCAAAGCAAATTTTCCTCACAATGGGATCGACTTCCCCAGCAGGAAAGCTACAGGAAGGTTCTGCAATGGAAAGAATGCTGCTGATGTCATTGGTGAGTTTCACTGGAGGAACTATTCCTATTCAATCTCTGCGGATTCCATGCTTCTCGGGTTCACTTGGGGCGGTTGGTTAATTGGTTCCCAATCCCACTTTCGTTTTTATTCAACAATAATTAATGAATATTAAATAAAATTTAAAAGTTTTATAATTAATTTTATTTTATAATCTATATTCATCAAAAATAATGAAAGTATTATATTTTACTAAGACAAATTTTCAATATAATTAAAATCAACGTTATTGTTTAAAATTAAACACTTTCTAGTTATAATTTTATTTCATTTATAACTATTTGTAAAATTGTAAAGATAAAATAAATTTATTGAATAAAATATCAAATCTAAAATTTAAGTGTAAAATAATTTAATAATTAAATTTATATTTTCCATAATAATAATTATTAATTAATAATAAAATCAAGCTACGATAAAAAATTAAAATAATTTTTACAAGTTTAAAAACTAAAAATGGTTTTGGAGATTTGGCCTTCTCTTTTAGTTTTGGGGAGCATCTTGTTCCTTTCTCGTCTTCTACATACATCAGCTCATTGTTCAATGACTTCATGAGGTATAGTACAGGAGCCTTAATACATTTTGTTACGCTAATAGTATTAAGGTCGAATGGTTCTTTTCTACAGCTTGCATGTTGAGTAAGAATAAGAACCAAAAGTTCACTTTTTTCACATGATATGCTATGCCTATGCATCAATTATGCATTTTCATTTATCACGGAGTCAGTTGCATGTCATTTTCGTATCAAACTATAAAGAAAGGGAAGTCGCAGCTAAAAGCTTGCAGGATCATATTAATGCCGATTTTCATAGATTATGTGTTACAGATTCTCGAGTCTCTTTTAACTTTTTAATTGTTCCTTGAAGAAAAGGCATGCAATGCAATAGGCTATACCCCATCCGCCATATGCATATCACTTCATGCTATTTGATACCTAATGTAATGTATTAGTACTCATATCTTGGCAGCTGAGAAAGTAGGCCTACCCTCTTCTCCACCATATCTGTCCTTGACATCCAAGAATGCCTCCTCCGCCATTACCGGTGTCAATTTCGCCTCTGGCGGTGCCGGAATTTTCAATGGCAGCGACCAAACTCTGGTGAGTCAAATGAATGCTTCCCTGCTCAAATTTACTTTTCATACAATTATGCAAATGGGTGGCCTACCTTTGCTCTACAAACCCATAACTCCTTATCGGAAAAGGTCGGACCCAACAATACTTACGAGACCTTCAGATCTTCAGTCTGACGCTCTTCCAAATGAGCTATGCCCGCTTGGCCAATCAGCTTCTAATTTTCTTTTATATTTTCAAACAAATTCAGAAACAATCACTTCCGCTAACGCAACAAGTTGGGTACTACGAACGATCGGTAGGAGCTCAAACCCAATTGTCGAAGTCACTTATTGTGATTGTAATCGGTAGCAACGACTTGTTCGGTTACTCCGGCTCCTCTGATCTTCAAAAAAGCACCACCCCACAACAGTACGTGGATTTAATGGCTGCTACATTAAAAGGACTTGTAAAGGTACCTAATCGGCGTTACCATTTATGACTATTTAAGAGTATATTCTCCTGCTGATTCAATCAGTTTCTTGTTTATTTAGTGGAACCCCAATTTCATGTTTTTGGCAGAGAATATATGCAACTGGTGCACGTAAGTTTTTATTGGCTGGGGTGGCTCCAATAGGATGCATTCCATCACAAAGGGCCAAAAACAAGAGTGGAGAATGCAATGAACATCTCAACTCCATGTCTGTTATGTACAACCAAGCTTCGAAGTCAATGGTGGAGGAACTGAAATCGGAGCTTCATGGCCTATCTTACTCCTATTTTGACACCTACACCAGCTTGCTCAACTTAATTCAGAAACCATCCGATTATGGTCTGTAACGTATCAGTTACTAATGATTTCTTTCTTTCTTTTTTTCTTTGCTAATTAGTTAGAAAACTATGCTTAAACTAAGCAAGCAATTAATGATCTGATCTCTTGTTTCAGGGTTTAATGAGGTCAAAGCCGCTTGCTGTGGGCTTGGAGACTTGAAAGCTAATGTCCCATGTCTGCCAATTGCTACTTACTGCTCCAATAGAAAAGACCATGTATTCTGGGACCCGTATCATCCAACAGAGATAGCAGCTCGAATTCTTGTGGATACCCTTTTCGACGGTCATCCAGATTACGCTTTTCCTATTAACCTGAGGCAGCTACTTGCAGTCTAAGCTCTGCCATCGACAATCACCTCTCACAAGGCAGGCGCCAAATAGACACCAAAAAAAAAGACAAATATCAATGCACAAATGTACTTGCCTGAATACTGAGAATAGCTGTGATTATTATATGTAGACATTTGGGTATGCAAAATTACAGAAAAACTTTGCTTTCGACAAATCTAAATTTCTCATTCAATTCGTCAAAGCAGAGATCTTGGCTTTAAAAGCTTCAATAACACCTTTTCTCAATACTTATTTTAACTAAGCTCACCTGGTTTTTATGCGCATTAGAGCTATTAATGCATGGTCTGTTCTGAAGTTTGCGGAATGATTGAATACAACGGCTTACATTTAGTCAACTAAACCCTTCTACATAACTAGCCTTTAATTCATTAACTACTGTTATATATATCTATATAGGGGCCCTCGAGAAGTGCTTTGCATCGTTAATAAGAGGTTGACTCTGCAACGTGCACCAAGTTTCTTTTAGTGACCTCATTGAGGTAGTCTTGTCTTTTAATAATCCTTAACGCTACTTTTGGTTACCGTCTCCAACATGCATAGACAAAACGAAACAAAAATTTAGAGACGAAACAGAACAAAAATTGAAGACAGTGAAGTGTTTGATTGTGATGGACAGAATAGAAAAAATTGTCTTTATCTCGAGAATAAACATGTTTTTGGTTGCAATGGACAAAACATAAAAACAGTATCAATGACAAAAATGCCAATGCAGTATAATATAATTAAAAAGATGTAATTCATTGATTATTTTAAAACGAATAATTTGTATTAGTAAAAAAGTTAATAAATAATAATAATAACAATAACAATAAGAAATTAATTTCGTATAATAATAATAATAATAATAATTAATTAATAATAATAGAAGAAGATGAGGAACAAAATTAATAATAATAAGGAATTTAATAATCACAATAATAATAATAAAAATTAATTATGAATAATAATGATTATAAAAATAATAATAAGAAAAATAATTTTGTATAATAATAATAACAATAATAATAATGATGATAATAATAATAAGTACAAAATTTATAATAATAATTAATAATAACAGCAATAGCAATAATTAATAGTAATAATAATAAT
>JAOSBK010000005.1:25032909-25058420 GCA_027568895.1 Erythroxylum shatona | reverse complement strand
ATGAAGTCAGCAATATTTTTATATTTGTAACTGATATATTAGATGTTCCTTCAGCACAATGCCTTTGTACGATCACCAACATGGCAGATCAACTTCAAATGCATTACCTGCTGGTTTTAACTTGCAAAATAAGTTTAGAGAGGAATTGACATATCGTAAATAAGATAAAATGGTCAGAAATTTTCAAAATCAGTTATATAATGGTAAGTAGTCAAAAACTAACAAAAAAGAAAGGTCTGGTAGAATCAAGTAGTTGGAAGTTTTGTGATATGGATATGTTGGAAACTGATAAAGAATGAAGTGAAATGCTGGAACGCCCAGGCCCGAGCCCAGCCTGGCAGTTTCTGCAGGACCCGGAGTCGGAGGCAGCCAGCCCAAGTCCGAGCCCGACATGTCCGGCCAGACCTATATTCATTTTTTAAATTGAAAACATCATTTTTCATAAAATGACATCATTTTCCTTATGTGAAAGGCCTCGGGCGGGCCTGGGCAGCCACAGCTCACTCAAGGCCTGGCCAACCCAAATGCGGTCAGCAGGATCTGGCCTCAAATGTCATCCCTAGGGATGCGTGCAAGTACTCAGCAACTACCACAAGAGTTTCTTTCCAGAAAAATGTTACTATGGCAAACGACAAGACTTAAGCAAAGCATCATCCTGCTGTTGGTGTAAAGAACTGGAGAAAATGATAAGCATCAATGTGTTGTACTCATCTAGTTCACCATGGCCACTGTGACGTATAAAACAAACCCAGAAAAATGAGATCTAACTGGTTTTCAGAAAACCATTGTGCTAATAGGATTTTCTCAGTTCATCTGGATGAAGAATACCAAACCTTGGGAGGGTCAGCACTTTCAACAAAGTGATTTATGGTTCCACCAAGCAAACCTATACCATCTGTATTGCTTATTGTGATCAATATCAATGTTAATCATTGTTATAAGATAAAGGGAAAAATGATAAAAATCATAGAAGCTAGTCCATTTTCCTCATTGCGTATGATCCATCCAAGAAAAGAAAAATTAGGAAGGTTTACCTTCTGTAAGTGTGCCTTTACCAAATTCATCCAACAGACACAATGATCTTGAAGTTGCCTGCCTGGAAGTTTGACGATTTGAAGAATAAAATTTAAAGTGTGGATTGTAAATGTCTATTAAAACTTTGAGCAACTTAAGCTGGGATACTTACAACCTTGAATTTATAAGGAATTAATAACCAAGATAAGGTTTACAATATATATAACCGATATACTAGGTCTTTTTTCCTGATTTGTCCTTTCAAATGGAGATGTCAAAAACCACATTAACCACCTTCATACCTTAACATCATCCCAACTTGATGTAGATCTATCATAAATGTTGATTGTTCTGCGGTCATTAGTTTGCTTCCTATTGCGCAAAATATCCTGTTGCAAGTTGAACAGTAGCTAGTGTAGCCAATTACAATTCTGATGAATAAAACATAATGAAAACATGATTCAAGGAAAACCTATCAGTCAATCCCACAGTAGCAGCATCTGCAGGTACAAAACTTCCAATATGGGAAAGGAAAACAATCAATGCCACCTGCAAGAACAAGTTTCAGAATGTAAATATATATAGGAAATTGGTGTAATATAAAAAGGAAAATCACATGCATAGCAATCATATGCACTGGAGACATTCCTTTTGCAACATTAGAAAATAAATCAAATTGAGATGAAAATCCATTTTTCTAAATGCTGCTGAAGTAGTGAACCTTAAACTTGGTACCTATCATGTTTAAGGGCTCTGAAGTCAACATTGTTAATTTGCTAGAGTTCGTACATCTAAAAGATCATCTGGGCAAGTACAGCAGAGTCCATTCACTTTGAGAGAAAACGGTTATCATATTTTCTGGAAATATAATTACAAAATACACTCAAAATAATCACATCTATGCTCATATGTCAAGATGACATGAACAGGCATGAGTTGTCGTTAAAATCAATTATTTAAATGTAGCACAAACATGAAAATACAAACACATTCCCACAGTCACTCCATCTCTCAAAGATAGAACCAATAACCTGCTTTATGTAAATACTTTTTCCTGAATAATTTGGACCAGTGATAATGTTAATCCTTCCTGAAAAACAATTTTAAAATATCAAAAGGTAACTGGTATAGAAAGATGAAAGTAAAATATAAACGGGAGTTAGAGATTAATTTGCTAATCATTATACCATCATGAAGAATTTTTGTATCATTTGGAATAAATGTGTCAACAGTCATTTCCTGCAAAACATGTCTGGAAAAGTGAAATCAGGTATGAATCATAGTGTTTATAGCCAAATGGGACAAGAGGTCCTCAAGGAGTCGTTGCAATAAAAAATGGAGCATATGATTCATTCATATCTCACCTCCCGTTGTGTATGTCAAGCAAGCTTTCTTCAGTCAAAATAGGTCTCACATAATTGTTCTGGCGTGCAACTAAAGCCAGTGACAAAAGGCTAAAGAACAGAAATTGTATGTTATATAATACAATACAACAACAACAGCCAGTGAGATTCAAGCTAAAGCGCAGAGTCTTGGGATGTTATATAATATAGTAAACTGAATAAATCGTAGTGAGGGAAAGAAAGCACTTGTAACGGATTCTTACCAATCGAGTTCAGCTGTGAAGTTTGCAGCCTTCAGCAGATGCGCTGAAAAGAGCAATATATGTGACACCAGATCTCTGATGATTGCTCTCTCCATATCTTCAAGGAGAAGTTTGGCGAATGAACATCTTTGGGAAACAAGGTATAACCTAACTAAAAGAATTACATTCTACAGAAAGGTATACGGCTAATGTATTGAGATCTCATATAGAAAACCATCACGTTAAGGAAGCTAGTATGAACTTGAATCCAATAAATTGCTTGAACAATATTTGATGTGTCCATATTTTCCGGCAGCCCATAAAAGTATTCAATTCTCATCAAACTTTGAATAATTAGAATAAGATGTTAAATTTACCTAAAATTTTATGATAAATATCTCCAAGGCTGTCATCCAATTCTTGTGTTTTTGGGGTACGATAAAAATACCTATTGGTCTCTCCATCAGCGTCGGAAAACTTCCATTCACAGTAAATCTTCCTTAGTCAATGCCGAATGTAGTAATAGTATTACCAATATCTCTATTTTCTTAATAACTGATTTAGCAACTTGCCACAAATTCAAAATCTGAACGCTTTTCAAGTGATGCTTCATCAAGTTTTTCGTCAAAAATACACAGCAAATATCCTGCATACAAAAAACAAAAGAAATGAATAACAAGGAAAGAACCATAAATGTCACCAGCCCCAAAATCACCCATGTCTTTCCATGAAAAGATATAGGACACAGGCAGACTTAAATTTGAACCGCATTCCAAAAAACTAGACACCCAACACAAATCTTTCAGCTCTGTGCTAGTTCTTCAATCACTACAGCCAAATGGAGCTCATAAGAGTTGTACCAGACAATGTCGCAATACTAAACTAAATTATCAGTAAAAAGCCCGATTCTTCTATTAATTTTAGCTTAACAATGAAACAGAGTATTCCACTAGAACTTGAATATTCATCTATTGTCAACAAGTTGAAATTGAGGATTAACGGCTAATACTGCATGCATGCACTTTTTCATATATATGACTCAGGGTCTTAGTCATTCATTCCTTCCACATGTATCCAGAATGCATCATTGCAGCATAAGAAAGTAATATAAAAGATAATCAAGGTGTTATACATAGTACTTTGTGCACTTTATATGTTCTTAACTGAGGAGAGATCCATACAAAAATCAAATTAAGCATGCCAAGTTTTCAGTTGTAGAATGGTAGAGAATGATGGCCAACCTATTTGATGCATATAAACAACACAAGGAGCAGTCTTTAAGTCAGGAAGTTGTGCAATTTCATATGAGGCAACCTACATACAACTGTCATAATCAGAATAGTTGTAGACGGGTAATAAACTCAATATGTGTGAGTTTCACTCATGTACATTATATGAAAAAAAAGCACCTGGTGCAGAAACTCAGGCAGTTCCTCATGAATTTGCCTCAATTCATCTAACTATATATAAAAAGCGGAATTAGTTTCTAAATGTCTATAACTCCATAAAACTGGTACCCAGCATTGGCGTTATGAAAATAAGCAAAAAGTTTTATAGATGAGGATGCAAGTTTCAAGCTTGATGCCAGTAGAAAAGGTTTAATAAAAGAGGAACTAAAAATAATGAAAACTGAAATTTCAAGATATCAAAACACACAAAAATTTCATATGTTGGAGGTGAAAAAGAACAAACTGAAGTTGCAATTTCAGTAGAACCTCGTCGCAGAATCCGTCCTTCACCATTGTCCCATATCCCTTTTCGTTACTTCTATTCACATCAATGACACCGATGACCTACAAAACGCAGTACTGAAGTAAGAATATGATCTACAAATATTACTCGTAATGTTCTATTGACATTACAAGTCATAAAAAAGATATTGATTTAATGAAATTTAACAATATAATAAAAGAAAAGGTAGAAGGAAGAAATATTTGACAACATCAGCAAAAGAAAAAGATGACCATTAAAATTAGAAGTATAAATCATTTCCTTCTTTCACATTTTGGACCTTCACTTAACCTACTCAAAACTATTTTCTTTTGAGATTTTCTTTTCCTTTTCCATTAGCAGTAATTCTATTTTCCTTTTGAAACTTAAACTCACACATGATTCAGGCATATGTGAGTTTAAAATCACACATAATTCGGGCATATATTATTAGTGTATACCATATTGACTAAACATGAAAATATTAAAAGGTTTATAAGTGGTAAGGGCCAACTATCCAAATGACTAATTATAGTCATTTTGGCAATGCTTGACTCAAGTCCAATTCTTATTAATGGTCTCTACACTTTACCCATATTAAAAATTCTAAAATGATATTAAAGCCGATGGTTATCGGTCTGAATGTCCAGTCTCAGTTGCACTTGAGGGGGAATGTTAGAGTATCCCATATTGACTAAACATGAAAATGTTAAAGGGTTTATAGTAAAGGGTCAACTATTCAAATGACTAGTTCTATTCAATTTGGCAATGTTGACCCAAGCTCAAATCTAATATATATAAATAAAAGAAGAGGTAGAAGGAAGAAATATTTTATAACATAAGCAAAAGAAAAGGCAGACCATTAAAATTAGAAGTATAAATCGTTTCCTTCTTTCAAAATTTGGACCTTCACTTAAACCTACTCAAATTATTTCTTTGTGTGATTTTATTTTCCTTTTTCATTAGCAGTAATTTTATTTTCCTTTGGAAACTTAAACTCACACATGATTCAGGCATATGTTCGGTCATTCTTGCTAGAACTAAAACATGGGATTCCTTTTTTGCTTTACATCAGCCACTCTCTCGTTTGTTCCAGGCTTCTTTAAGTTGTTAAATATTCATGTTAAGTGGAACTTCTAATGATAATCAAGATAGAAAAGTTTGATTCGACTATTCCTGGGCAATAGCATGATTAAGCTAAGAGAACACCAAGGCAAGATAGACTAACCAATTCATAGACATAAGCCAGCTCTGTTGAAATACATGAACCAGCCTGAGATTAAAGAAAAAAAAGAAAGACAAATCATATTAAATAGTTAATAGTGCTCATCAAGGAATCTAGTGGAAAAAATGAAGCCTAGTGGTTACACCAAAGACAGGTGAAGAAAAGATTTATACCTGCTCAACAATGTCCAAATTCAAGTAATTCACATGATGTTGAAGGTTCTCAGGTATGCCTACTTCAAATATCTTGCCAACATGCAAGAATGAACAAACACTCTGCAACGGCAGAAAAGAATTGTTTTACATTGGTTGCAAACTTTATAATTTATTCTTTTATTACATTAATGGATTTTAAATAGAAATGACACGGAAGAACAGATTATTTTCAAATGCAAAAGAATAAAATCCTTTCGTTATGAACATTGTGGATAGTAGAGAATGCTCTGGAAGTTCCTTAATTGTCTTTGCTCAAAAACCAGAGATTCTCTCATGTAGGGAATTCCGTGAGAAGCTGAGTACGCAGTTTAACATAATTTAGGAGATTTGTTCCCATGTCTTTCAAATTTATTGATGTGTTCGAAATATGTCAAGATCGGATGATTTGTGACATAGACAAGTATCAATCTTTGCCAATGAAAAAGAACATATTAGGGGCGATTTATTTTCTAGAAGAACGTATTTTCTTCAGCTTGATTTCTAATTATTTTCCTAGCTGACACGGAAGCAGCCTCTTTGTAAAAATACAAAGGAAAGGCCCTCCCCGCAAAGCGAGAAGATTTATGCATTAGATACATTGACTTTGACTTTAAGAATATCTCCTAATATAGTTCATTGTCACATCAGCTACTTCTTTCTAGTTATTTTCCTACGTAAAAATTTTTACCTTAAAATGTAAAACCCAGAATTGCTGTTTATGTACACATTTAAGCAGGCAGAAGAAATTCTTCTGAGATACCACTGGACAGGCTCAGCGACATCTTACAAATTATAATATTGAGTCAGGGATTCAACTTTCTCAAGTATTTGTTTGTGTGCAACGATTGAGCTATGAAGCAAAAGGGCCTGGCCTTACAGGTCGTTAATTATGTAATGAACCATTTAATATTACGCAAGTTCCTACCTTAATCAGGGGTAGAAATTAAATAGCAGAAATAGAACAAAAACACAATAAGCATAACCTTTGCATGGCCTGATACATCTCAGAGGCATTAGCATAAAATCCGACATTTACTTACATACTGTAAATATGGACAGTACTCAACTTTAGCTTGCCAGACGAGAATTTATGTAAGGTGGGAGACTTATTTCTAGGAAGAATTACCTTCAAAAAGGCTGTCCAGTCACCAGTGGTACTCAAAGAGCTTGGTGAATTGAATTTCTACAGGCAAGAGAGAAAGTTGATTATGTACTCAGATGCCAAAAAGGGGTGTCTAATATTTTCTTAACGATTCTAGAAAATGACTGAGACTCCATTGCATAGATGCCAGATCATATACTACTAACTACATTGTATTTGCAAAGAGTCCCAGTTGGTTCAAACTGTTTCCTCTTCTCCTTCTCTTTCGAATAGATGCCAATAAGCAAAACAGCTTCTGCAAAATACTCTAAATCGAAAAGAAAAGAATTTGTGATATAGTTTCTTTAGATTAAACAGAGTTATCATGTTTAAAATGAGTAATACTTGTTGGCGTAGGCTGCTGACAGGTTCACTGAAATACTTAAATGTCATTTACTCTTGAAAGATGGGATAATTAAAGAGAATCACCTTGAGAATGTGGGGAATGTCCTTGACAGACTTCAATGTCTCACGTAAAGAAACCATTAGTTCTTCTGAATGGAGAAATATTGATATCTTAATTTAACTTCAGGAACACAACCTTCAGTTAGAAGAACAAAAGCATCTACAAGCTTTCAATTCTGAAAGCCACTCCCATCTTTCGGTTGAAATATAGCTTCATTTCTCAATTGTTCACAAACAAGGTATGTTTGCTATGCGTCCTCTATCTTAAGCTTAATTCCACCATGAAACCCCGAGTTTACCATGCTCATTGTTATTATCCTTTTCCTTCTTTTGCTATGGCATGATAGCATTTTCCTGTTCAGCTGAAGAAAACCAAGTTTCATTCAGAGAACTAGTCAAAGGATACAGCATTGAGACGAGCATTCAGATTTTCGAGGTCTACTATGGGCCTCAGGAACCAACTTCTGGAGGAAGGAAACCATTTAAGCAATAAGACTTTAAAGAATATCAAAACAGAAAATGACAAAAGGTATTAAAATAGATGTACCTTAAAAGACGTCGACCCATTGGTGTCACGCACTGATTAAGGAAATTTGGTCAGTCGAATATGTAGAATATGCTTAAAGGAAGAATATTGCATTTCCACAAACCTTGTTCATCATGCCAAAAACGGAGAATCTGTATTCAAGATGTTATTAGAGATCTTTTCCCAGCAAAGATAAATGATAGCATCGTACATCGTACACAATTTACCCTTCTTTTGCTCTACCAATGCCCATGTGGCTAGGATGTTTGTCTACTTGGAAAATCTGTAAGGCGTCATGAGCTGCGGCATCAAGTTTAAGAAATTTATTCCTTTGTAAATGTAAGGTGCATCTTTTAGTTCAAGCCATTTACAGAATGCTTTGAGTGTAACTACACATATGAAAAGGATACAGTGAAATCTCTGTGACTGAATCAATAGTGATGGATGTATTCCCGCATTCCCTTTGCTCAACGGTATCTACTATCCTTTCACTCTCTAATATGGCAAGAAGGCCTCCACTTGTTCGTACTTGAACATCGCTCCCCATGTTTATCATGGAACTCAGCTGTCGACGAAAGATTTTGAGAAATGAAGGCAAACTCAGTAAAGGGCCTGGTCGCTTTAGGACAGGACTGGCATGCATAGGATATAAATTCCAGTCTCCCACAATATAAATGGTCCCTAAAGAATGGACGACTACCTAAAGAAATTCATAAGTATGCTCGCTTACGAGGACTCGCAAGTGAATTTTAACCTAAATCAATGTACCGAAACCGTAATTCATAGTAATAATAGCTAGTAATACACCAACTATGTTGACAGATTGCTCCACCGAGAAGTTAGGGAACAGATCATTGTTTCTCCTAGTTGAAGAGATAATTAGCATGTGCTTTATAGGAAACAAGTCAAAGAGGGATTCTGGTTAAAAGGAAAAAAGAAAAGGAAGAAACATTTTTATATTTTTAGTGCGGCATTTTTTGTTTTTTTATATCAACAACATTGGTAATGAATTTCAACAGATCACATTTAACAGGTATCAAATCTTACCTTATCACGAACAAGACCTAGCGCACCAAGAATCATAATTGCTTAAGATTGCCGAATGATGAGGAAATTGCAAACTTTTGTAATGCTGATACGAGTTTGAAACGACACTTTGAAAACTTAAGACAATAGAAAGAATAATTTGAACAGAACATCATATTGGCTAACACCACAGACGTAAAATGCAGAGCAGAGCAGGAAACTTCACCAAACTCCAATTGCAAGATAATTCTTCTTCCAGACAAATGGTAAGGGGACCTAACCATTCACTTACATATGAAATTCTCTCCTTGATGTTCAAGCCCTCATCCATTCCCGTTACTCGAAGATACAATAATCTAAGAAAACAACCAAAAAACTGGAAATTAGAAGAATTGGTTTTTAAGAGAGAGACAGAGACACAGAGGCATCACATACACAATTACTGGACCAAAAATATACTATCATTTCTCCAAGTTCCCACTGGTGGAATAGGGAGGAAGAGATTGACACAGAGATTTTGGCTTATAGTTTCAAAATGCACTTAAGGATTTGACAGTTAATAACGTCACGAGCTTAAGATATTAAATTGCTTATAAAGATTGAGTGATGCTGCCACCCCTAGATAAACAGGTCTTTCTAAATTCACTGGGGTCAAATAGAAATTTCAACTGAAATTTCCTTGGAATGAGAAAATGGGATAGAAAAAATATTCATCTCCATCTCCACATTGCTTTCTTGGTATATCTGAAATTTCTTTGATTACCCCGGTAATTACACAAACAAAGCGAATGTTTGTGCACTGGTTGAATACATAATTCATAATAGCCATGCGCAATACATATGGATATCTGAAGCAAGGACGCGAGCTGAATGTTGCCTACCGACAAACCCGTCAAAAGTTATTGTCGCCCCTGATAATCCTTAATTTCATTATCTTGGAATAGTTTCTTCTCTCTACCCATTAAATTCATAGAAAAGATTCAGGATCGGTTCATTCGATCCGTAATACCTATGCCACGCTTGCTCATAACTGAATATTGAACTTTTTACCAGTTTCAATACCTATGCCACGCTTGCTCATAACTGAATATTGAACTTTTTACCAGTTTCACTGAGGGGGCTTCAGTTGTGCCATCTGCATCAGATATAAGTCTTTGTGATTAAACTTAGCCCAGAAGCAGAGAGTCGACAATTCAACTAGCAAGGAACAGCATACCACTTCGTTCTAAAGCAGATAAAAAAGATTCTTCACTCTTAGTACTTGCATAAATGATGCAGGGATTCGCCTGATATTTTGCTGGAACAATTACTCAGCCAGAGATAAATCATTATAACAAGGATATGGCAACTAACGTGTAGATAGATGTGAAAAAACAGATGAGGGAAAATAGAATATGAAACACGAGGTCCGAGAAAGGAAATAGTTGAGGTCAATCAATGATATCGTCAGAAAGATCACTCAATGTCCGCAAGAGCAAAGATGGTATAAGGTGCACCCCACTGGAGACAAGAAGCATGTACCGAGATCAATCAGGAGAAATTCTGAGCTGTCATCTTCCCAAACTTCAAGCACATGAAGTTGACGAATACTGGAATCATAATAGGAAATTCCAACCCTGTGTAGGAAATTCAAAATCAATCCTCTTCAGAGATCAATCTCACAAAATTAACTGAACAGAAACAACAACGGTCCAGTTTGGTCCAGTTTGGTTCATCATCACAGTTATTTTACCAATGTAAGTTCTACGAGCTCTTGGCTACATGTTTAATCTATCTTTTATTCTAGTTACCTCTTTCATCCCTTAAAAGTGAATAACAAACTAAATGCTCCTTTCATCAAAGACTTATGATGATTTCTTACTTTTGACAAGACTGTCTTAAAATGAAAATTTTTTATATCCTTCAATTGAAATTTTGTGACAGCAATATATAATTAAATTGAAAATTGATGAGTTTTTGATTAAATAATATAATTATTACTATTCATTTTTTATTTTCTAAGAAAAAATTAAGAATCATAATTTTGATGGCTATTATGGGTAATATTCTTAAATTAACATTTACATACCATAGAATAATTTATATAGTATTGATCGCCATAAAGACACTAAAGTGTCGGTCATTATAAGATAACTAGTGATAATTATAAATATATAACTGGTATAAATCCAATTCAAATGTGTTAACATCTAGAATAAAAACGTGATCAACCTTCAACTCTTTGCTGTATCAAAGAACATTGTTGACACTCTTGTAGATCAAAGTTTCAACGAAACAAACAATTCAGTTACACAGACAGACAAAAGGAATGCAGTGGTGCAAGAAGTAGCTCACCGGCGACCGTGTTGAAGGCATGCCATATACACCTGAAGGTTTCAGGTTAAACAAGTGATTAAACTCAGAGAGACATAACACAAAACGTGATTTACAAGCCAAGCACAAGTTTCCAATCACGTGCTCGCCACACACAGAGAGAGATAAATGAAGCAAATTAAATGTTTAAGCAATTGCGGTTATAGATCTACGAACATTAGAACAGGCTATGAAGGCGAAACTACATGAATTGAATTCCTAACACTGAATTAATAAAGCTTTTCGCGGGAAATTTTTCAAAAACAAAAAGAAATTTCGAAGCCTACACTGATCGGACACCGAATCAACGTCTGATGCACACAAACCAAATCATCATTATCAAGAACCTAAGATCGAGATGGAATTTGAACTGTAAATTTTTTTTTTTTGGAAATTAACTTAAACTGTAAATATAACGGGGAAAAGATCGACCAAGGTCGGACCTCAGGCACAGCTTCAGTTTCGTCCATTTCCTCCATTTTCGAGCTCTGAGTGTTTGGTTAGTGAGGTTAGAACTGAATAACTGATCTGAAGAGATGCGAGTTTAAATATAAATGGGTTATGGCGGGAACCAAAAGGATTGGATCAAAATTTTAAAAAGCGTTTTGTGAATGTATACTTTAATACGTGACAAAAGATGCGGGGGATGAAACTTCTAAAATTTTCCCTTGTAGTCAAATAATATGAATATCGTTACGTACCGGTTAAAAAATAAAATAATATTACTCACTTTGGAACCAGCCTTGGGTATCGAAAGTTTTGCTTGGTATTGATTGATGCTTAAAATACTAGTTAAATATCAGTCAGTACTGTAAATTTTGAAAAATGCAAGGATTAAATAGCAAAAAAAAAACAAACCCCTTCAATAGTCTCATCTCTCACCTCTCTCACTCTCGGTTTTTTCTCTCTCCCTCTCTCATCACACATTGCATTGACTTAATATTAAAAAATATCGAGATGCTAAGTATTTTCCTATTATTGATGAGATTGTGCAAAAGCTAAAAAGGTGACCAAGTTCATCTATAATTATGCATGTGTTTTGAATTTAATGATAAAAGATTTTACTAATAGTAGGAATTTGTATCATATTGCTATTACAAGATTTGCAACGAATTTCTTATCACTTCAGTGTTTTGCTATGATGAAAAAAGAGTTGAGACAGATATTTACAAACGTTAAGTGAGTTGCATTTTAGCAAGTTAGGTCTAATGCTGGATTTGAAGTTTCTAGAATTATACTTGAAGATACTAAATTTTGGTATCAATGTCAATTTGTTATCCGAATTTGTGAACCTTTGGTGAGGATGTTTCATTTGGTTGATAGTGATAAAAAGACAACAATAGATTTTTTTTCGATGTCACAGAGAGGGCGAAAGAAGCAATCAAGGTCAATATAAAAAAATAGGTCTTCTTTGTACACACCTTATTTTGCAATCATCAATGACAGATGTGAAAGGCGATTTTACTCTCAATTGTTTATAGCTGGGACATTTTTTAATTTTAATGTCTATTTCAGACCAAGTTTTACAAAGAAAACTGAATTTAATAGAAGAATGCTATTAACTATTACAACAGTTATTACCTATGAGATGATGTAAGATCTCCTAAGCTCACAAATGGAGCTTTATGAGCAGTCTTCGGGGATTTTGGGATATCATTTACTATTTGAAAAAAAAGAAAAACTTAATATAGTTTTTTTCACTTGTCTTACTTGTTGAAAATTAATTGTCAATTTATTTTGTTTATAACGTTATTTTTGTTGTCTTCTGAATTATAGTTCTTAGTGGGACCAAATCAAAATTGATGTTCTCGAATTACAAAAGTTTGCAATTTGAATTCTAAGTTAATGTGTGAGTGCAACAAGTTGTGAAAAAATTAGAGCACATTTGAATTTATTCATTTAAAAAAAGGAATAGATTAGAACACAAGAGATTGAATGACTTGATCTTCATTCGTTATAATTTAAAGCGTCAAGAAAGGTATGTTATTATTATTTTTAATTTACATATAATTTCTTATAATTTTTAATAATTAAATTTTATTATTTACTATGACTCTTAATAGAACAAGTAGTTCAATAGATCAAATTTGTATTGATAATATCGATCTTTTGATACATTGGGTTTATGAAAAATTGGATTTGGTGAATGTGAGGACTCAGAAGCTAATCTTAGATGAGAAGCATTGACATATCATTTATTGTTATAAATTTGATTAATGATAATGATGAAACTCCTCTCAATGATGAGAATTTTGTAGCAAATGATAATTGGGGTTAGTAAATTTATAACAGGTATTCTCCCGTAGACGATTGAATGAAGTTTAATTTTTTGTTTATCCTCTTCTTTTAATTTTACTTATATTTGATGTATATATTAAATTATATAGATGCAATGTAATTGTAAATATTTTTCTACTTAGTTGTTTCGTCGTTACAAACTTTTGTTTTAAAATGTAATAATTAGAGAGTTAAAAATATTTATTGTTCTTTTTATTTGATATTTTGATATAATTATGATTTATTATATATTATGTATTGTTCTTAATTTTATATTTGTATGATGATTATCTTTTTAAATATTAATTGTAATTATTATTTATACATGAAATATATGCAAATTAATGTTAATAAAAATAAATAAATTGTTCTTATTTTAAAATTTTATTATTATGATTTTTGGAGAAATAATTTATGTAAAATTATAAAGTATATAGTACAATATACTAATGAACTATTTTATAATTTTTTAAAAAATCAAGAATTATTTTGTAAATTTAAAATTTTAAACAAAATAATACCCGATATTGATCGATACTGACATAGTATTATGTCAAAATTCAATTTAGTATCAAGGCCGGTACAATTTTCATAACGTTGCTCGCTGAAATCATTTTCAGATATCTTTTCATCCAGTGAAAATTAGGAGGAAAAAAAACTGATTTCCGCTTCTTTCAATCGATATTCCCTATAGTGGTTAAAGGTGAATTGACGTTATATCAATGTTCATACATTTGGATTATTTCATTTTAAGATTACACAACTCCATTTTAATATTTAAAAGGAATAACTAGGGGTAAGAGAATGTTACTTTCTTTGTTTAGTTAGGCGTTTATGCCTTACATGCATGCTACATTTTGTTTTCAATTGAAAATGATCCTCTTGTGGTTATAAAAATCAAATTACTTAATATGATGTATCAACCATTAATCATCGTGTGTATTATGAATTTTATAAGAATATTAATTCAGAACATTTTTTTGGCTTTCACAATTAAATTGCAAACCTATATCCCATTCTCGGGATGTAGTTTAAGGTCAAATAATTGACCAAGTTGAAACCCATATTGAGGACATGAAAACCAGTAACTTTTTTTCACCTAGTACGTAATAAAAACTAATGTGAAATCAACTATTTATGTATGTACAAGAGATCTAATACTATTATGGTTCAAATTGAAATATATTAGCAGCATTTTTTTGTGTACATAAATAAAATTATATTCATTTCTGTATTTATAATGTGGATTTGTTGGTTTTAATGATACAACTTGAAAACAATGACAAACTAAATACTTATGCTTACGATAATTAGCCAATAACCAAACCACTCTATGTAATACTTGAAACTATCGTCAACTTTTGAAATATCCAACTTTAGTAGAATTGCCATCGATGATTAGTTAGTGTACAAGGTTACGATTTTTTTTTCTTTTTGAAAAATTACAAGGTTACAAATTTTACATGCATCTTAATGAAAGTTTTATAATTTGAACCCTTTTTAATTATTCATATGCCCTGACTAAGGTATAAAACAAGGAAAATGCTAACAAATGAGAAAATGTAATTTTGTATAAATATGTATTTACTGCAAGGAATTCAAAGAAAAGGATGATAACAAGTCATGTTGGGTTGGATCAGATCCAAAATAGAAAAATAAGAAGGCTAATGAGTCATATTGGATTAGACTCATCCTTAGTCAGGCTCAATCCAACCTTCCTAAAGGTATGACCCAACCTTGATTCGGAACTTGATCAATTCGAGTTGCACCTCAATCTAATTTGGTTCATATAATTTGAGCCTAATTCTAATTGAGTTTTCGACCGTCTAAAATTTGCTCAAAACTTAAAAGTCCAGAACTGTCTACACTCTAACAAGAAATTGACCTGACATCATTTTGTCATTCCCTCCCATCGAGAGTGTCATCACCAACTCAGTATTGCCTCTGCTGTGTTATGAAGGGAAGAAAGTTGATCATTATCATTCTACAAATTAAACAGTACTCTCAGTTAACAAAGGGCCAGAGAACCTTTCTAGTGAGGTATTAGGTATAAAATAATGGCAATGCTTGATTATACTTTTGAATTTGATATTATATGCTCCGTCAATTCTTTTGTTGTTTTTGATGTTGAAATAATTTTTCTTTATCCATAGGTAATGAGTTTTGATGTATTGGGGTATCGCACCAACAACCATAAAAATTTGAAAGCAAAAGACATCTTTAGTTATTCAAAAGCATAAAGAATGTATAGTAAAGAAGGGTAACTTATGAAATTAATAAATTAATGGGAAGACCCTTGCCATATTTAATGGTGCCAATAATAGTTACACCAACACCCACAAGAATTTGGATATAAAGCGTAAGAATTCCAAGTTCATTAGATTGCTAATCACCAATCTAAGATAGAAGTTTTCAGATAGACAACATAACTACAGAGTGAACTACTAACTAGGTAGGCTATATTTTAGAAGATAAAGAGACGATCGAGAAAGTTAATCAAAAGGATTATTATTGGATCAAGGGAGGTTCTTATCGATATTTGGATGATAAAAAATGTAATTACTACTAATGAGTATATTATTTTAATGAAAAGTAATATAAAACAAAATGAAGTTATAAACTCAAAAAGATAGCTTATAAAATTAACAAAGAGAAGTTGAAGTTTACAATTGTCGAAATAAAGATCAAATCTAGAACAAAAGGAGATCAAGGCTTATCAAGTTCCTTCTTTTTTTATATTTTTAATTGTAATCTCACTTTGTCAAATTAATGTTTTAAAAGGCTCGCCATGCACAAACATTTCATTTTAATGTATTGCATAAATCTTTCCTTCCCTCAAAAGGCATTGAAGCTTTTGATTTTAATATAAAGGCCTTTTATCTTTGAAACAAACTTTAGGGAACATTTTGGAAAGCATCCAAATCATAATTACATTAAAAAAATTGAGTTTGAGTGTTTGTAGTTGTTAAAATAATATTTTTTTAGGTGATTGATAGGCCTATATAGGTTAGTAGTTGATTAATATAGGTTAAAGTTAATAAATTTGATGCAGCATAAGTTTGTAGTAATATTCATTGATAGATTAGTTGACCAATGTGCCTACTCATCCATCAATGTCTCAATGGCTAGTAGAAATAGTTATTTTCCTTATTGTTTTTTACATCGGAAAGCATTTGGAAATATTTTACACATATTTCTAAGTGGTTTTTTAATCATTTGAGCATTATTGTCTCATATTTATGTTAGTGAGCATCTTTAGAGTTATCAAGTGATAAAGTAAGGAATTTTGGGTTGTAATATTTGGTTAGGCCTTTATATTATTGTATTTGAGGTATGATCTAAGTGAGAATAAGGTTTCTCTTCATTTTAGAGGAAGAATGTAAAAGGCTTCCTCTTTGCAGAGAAAGATTGTATAAGGTTATTCTTTACTTTGAAAGAAGAATTATACTAGAATTTTAAGAAGAATCATGGGAGTCGATATAGATTAGGGTTGTTTATTGAATCACTATAAATTGGTTTGCATTTTCTCTTCTCTATCCTCTTTAAATTATTATTCAATTTTTGATTGACTTATGTTAAACAATCCATATATATATATATATATAATTCAATGATTAGAAATTTTTTTGAATTTTATAAATGCTTAATTCACTCCTTTTCTTGAGTGTCGTTAGGGAGGAACAACCGATATCAGAGCAGGTCTATTAAGCTAGCATTTTTAACAAAATCTTATAGCAAGTATCATATGACATATTTAAAAGCATAATCATCATCATTTAACCAAGAGGGACAAGGTATTAATAGGCCACTTTTCTTTGATGGAAATGATTACCTTTGTTACAAAAGTAGATGAAATTCTTTTTAATGGTTAAAGTGTAGTCATATGGGAAATAGTTTTAAATGTTCCCTTTATTTCTATAAAAATTATAGATAATTTGGTTATTCCTCGCACCATAATGAAGGCCATTGATAAAATATTCAAAACATTTCTGTAGTCTGGATCTAAAGACAATGAAATGAGAGCCAAGGTTAAGCAATCTGATGTTTGTCAACCTAAGAAATGAGAAGGTTTGGGCATCAGTTCATTAATAACAACCAATATAGTGCTAGTAAATAAGAGAATTTGGAGATGTTGGAAACTTGGGTTAATTTCCACCAATAATAGCAAATTCACCTCGAGCACTATTGCCTAAGTGAATAGGGTGTGAACGGTTGTACTAAAAAATCACTCCAGGTAAATTCTCAGGAAAGACTGAAAGGGTCACAAATGGTCACACTTAGAACCCAACCTCCTAGGCAGAATTTTCCTAGACAAGTAATTTATTAGCACAATAATTCAGTATAACTATACCCGATAATAGCTATTAAATAAACAAATAAAGAATACTAGAATTTAACGAGATTCAGCCAATTATGCCTACTTTCTCGAACGCTAATAAATTAATATTTCACTATTTTTAGGAAATAATACAATTGAAATACTATAAAAGGAGAGAAGGAATTTTTTGTCTTAAGGAAAGACAATTTTTTGGGATCTTTAATAAAGATGGAAAAGCCCTCCTTTTATAACTTAAAGAGGCTCTCCCATCTTCACAATTTTCTATATGGGACATCAAAATATGTCATAAGTCAACAATTCTCCACCTTGACATATTTCTCAATCTTTTTCAGATCTCTAACAAAACTCATCTTTAGTAGTATCTTCAAATGCGCTTTAAAGCACCCATCTTCAATTTTTAACAATATTGATCAAGTTGCCTGCAATTGTTGGAACTTGACTGCAATCACTACCTTTGTCAACATATCAGCAGGATTCTCAATGATCTTAATCTTCTGGATTGCTACTTCACCTTCTTTTAGAACCTCTTGTACAAAGTGATAACAAACATCGATATGCTTCGTCCTTGCATGGTAAACCTGGTTCTTTGCCAAACAGATAACACTCTGACTATCACGGTGCACTTTGATGTGCTTTTGTTGAACCCCTAACTCATCAAGCAATCCTTGAAGCCAAATTACCTCCTTTACAACCTCTATAGCTGCCATATACTCTGCCTCCGTAGTCAACAAAGCAACTGTTGACTGTAAGATAGACCTCCAACTGACCGTTGCCTTTACAAGAGTAAACACATAGCTAGTAGTTGATCGGATTTTATCTAAATCACCATTAGTCATAATCATAATATCCAACTACACATTGATCATCTTGCTTATCCCGTTGAAATGCTAAACCAGCAACTAGGGTGTTCATAATGTACCTTAGAATCCATTTCACAGCATGCCAATATTTTTTTCCAGGATCATGCATATATTTGCTCACAACCCCAACTACCTATGAAATATCGAGCCTTGTACACACCATAGCATACATCAATCTATCAATCGCATTTGCATGTGGTACTTTAGTCATGTACTCTCGTTTTGCATCTTTCTTAGAAGATAGGGATACACTGAGCTTTATATAAGGAGTAAGTGGAGTACTAACAAGTTTTAACTTTTCATTCATGCCAAAATATTATAATACCTCTTTCAAATATTGCTTTTGAGTCAAGCACAGTCTCCCTAACTTTCTGTCTCTACTTATCTCCATGTCGAGAATTCTCTTGACTTCATCCAAATCCTTCATTTCAAACTTCTGATTTAACTGAATCTCCAATCTCTTTATTTCTCTTTGATTCTTTAAAGCTATCAGCATATCGCCAACATATATGAGAAGATAGATGTAGGATCCATTTTGTAGTTTGTGAAAATACACACAGTGATCATATTTGCTTCTTGTGTACGTTTGACTTATCATAAACATGTCAAATTTCTTATATCACAGTCTCGAAGATTGCTTTAATTTGTACAACGATTTTCAAGCTTACACATCATATTTTCTTTTTCAGCAACTTTAAAACCTCTAGGCTAAGTCATATATATTTCTTCTTCTTACAATTTTTACATCCAATTGAACTAGTTCCATATCAAACTGTGCTATCAAAGCCAACAAAATTCAAATAGAGGAATGTTTTACAACTGGAGAGAAAACTTCATTATAATCAATTCCTCTCTCTGAGCATAGCCTTTGGCCACCAACCTTGCTTTGTCGCAAACATTGTCCTTATCAGGAAATCCATCTTTCTTTGCATATACCTATTTGCATCCAATTGCCTTCTTTCCCTTTGGGAGACTAACTATCTTCCACATCTGATTCTTATGAAGGGAATGTATTTCTTAATTCATGGCTATCCTCCACTTATCCTTTTTTAAAGCTTTGGAATGCTTCCTTATAAGTGGTAAGAATGTCATCAATTTCAACTGGAGATGCACAAGCCACCATATTAATATAACGAGCAAGTACTTGAATGTTCCTTTTTGACTTTCTCAATGCAATTAGTAATTACTGCTATGGAGGTTCTAGCTTCTCTTCTACCATAGGAGTGTGTACATATGCTTATCATTTACTGGGATAACAATTCTTCCTTCAAACTCCACCTGATTTGGAGTACCATTTGTTTGCTTAACATTTTCAGTTGTCACCTTTCATAACATGGTAAATTTGTCAAAAGTAACATCCTTGCTGAAAATTATTTTCTTTGACTCTGGGCACCAAAGACGATATCCTTTCATACTAGAGGTGATTCCCATGAAAATTGCTTTTTTGCACATGAATCCAACTTTGACTCTTTAACATGATAGTATGCAGTAGAACCAAACACATATAAGGAATCATAATCTGTATCAAGTTTTCCAAACTATTTTTCTAAAGGTGTTTTACCACTAATAGCAGTTGATGGAAGACGATTGATGAGATGACAAGCGTATGTAATAGCCTCAACCCAAAATTCTCTGCCCAAACTAACTTTAGACAATATACACCAAACCTTCTCCAGTAATGTCTGGTTAATACGTTCTGCCACCCCATTTTGTTGCGGTGTATCCCTGATTGTGAAGTGTTTGACAATACCTTCATCTTCGTAGACTTTTAAAAATGGATTACTGCTATACTCCCCACCATTATCTGTACGGAGACGCTTGATCCTTCTACCCGTTTGAGTTTCTATCATCTTTTTCCATTTGAGGAAAACTCCCAACACTTCATCTTTAGTCTTTATAGTATACACCCATACTCTTTGGGAAAATTCATCAACAAAGGTCACATAATAGTGTTTTCCTCCCAAAGAAATTATTTTGGAAGGTCTCCAGACATCAGAGTGAACATAATCCAAAATGCCTTTTGTATTATGGATTGCAATGCTGAATTTCACTCTTATCTACTTCCCTTTGACACAATGTTCATAGAAATCTAATTTGCAGGCGCGAACTCCTTTCAACAATTCTTGATTTACTAATATCTTAAAGAATTTTTCACCTGCATGTCCCAAGCGTATATGCCGCAACCTATCTACTTCTAGCTCTTGATCATCATTAGAAGCTACTGTTGTTGTTCTAATAATTGCATTACTTTGGTAATAATACAGGTTATTACTTCTTCGAATTGCTTTCATTACCACAAGTGCATCAGAGATGACTTTTATTACTCCATTTACTACATTTATAATGTAGCCCTTTGATTTTAGGACTCCCACAAAAATGGGATTCTTCATTAAACTTGGTATGTATCTGACATCTATCAGAGTCCTAGTTGTTCTATCGTGATTCCTTAAGCAAATAGAACCAATCCCATTTATTGTGCAGGGATTGTCCTTTACTGTGTAAACAACTCCATCTTCTAGCTCTTTAAAATCAGAGGACCAATCCCGATTGGAACGTATTTGATGGCTATAACCTTAATCTAGAAACCATAGACTAAAAGGGCTTATTAAAGATGTAACAACCAACGAAAGATCTAAGTTTGTATATTCACACTCAACAACATTTGAATTTGCAATAGCCTTTCCCTTATTAGGTTTTTTTTTATTCTTCAACTTTGGACAATCATTTTTTCAGTGTCCTTTTTCTCGACAAAATGCACATTCATCTTTGCTCAATTTGAGCCTCGACTTCGATCTCCTTTTCTTTCTTTTAATCTGGCTTTGGAATGACCTCTAACTACTAAAGCTTTTGCTACTCCACTTGTATGTTCTTCCTTTGTCTTCCTTCTCAATTCATGATTGTACAAAGCAACTGTAACTTCACTAAAAGACACATCAACCTTCTCATGAAGTAAAGTAGTTTCAAGAAACTCAAACTCCTCAAAAAGGGATGTCAACAATATCAAAGCCAGATCTTCATCTTCAAATGTCACATCCAAATTCATTAAATCAGTAACTAACTGATTAAAACTGATGATGTGATCATTTATAGTAGTACCCAACATAAGAGAAACAAAACATTCTCTTTTTCGTATGGAGCTTATTCTGACTGCTTTTCTTTAGGAATTTCTCTTCCAACGCCTTCCACAATTTAGGTGCATAAGTTTCCTTCAAGAAAACATACTTTTGCTCTCTGGAAAGATACGATCGAATTGTACCAAATGCCAAATAATTTATAGTCTTCCAATCTTTCTCCTTAACATCATCTGGTTTCTTTTCTTCAATGGCAATGTTAAGACCTTGCTAAAAAAAGTGTCTTGAATCTCACTTTGCCATATGTCAAAATGACCCATACCATCAAAAATTTTCACCGCAAATATTGCTAGAATAAAAGAGGTAGAAGCGATCGATGTGGTTGGTGCATTCATATCTTTGATTTCTGTCATCTATACCATAATGTCTATTCAATAGCTGTCAATGTGGAATGCCAATAGCCTAAGAAAAAATATTTTCTAATGTGGAAAATAAGACTACACTGTAATCACATAGAATAGTAGGAAAAAGTGTTGGCTCTGATACCAATTGTTATAAAATTCGAATTAATTTTCACCAATAATAGAAAATTCACGTTGAGCACTATTGCCTAGGTGAATAGAGTGTGAACGATTGTACTAAAAAATCACACTAGGTAAATTCTTAGGAAAGACTGGATGGGTCATAAACGATCTCACTTAAAATCTAACTTCCTAGACATGTAATTTAATAGCACAATAATTTACTACAACTATACCCAACAATAGTTATTAAATAGACAAATAAAAAATATCAGAATTTATCGAGATTCAACCAATTATGCCTACCTTCTCGAACACTACTAAATTAATATTTCACTATTTTTAGGAAATAATACAAGTGAAATACTATAAAAGGAGAGAATAAATTTTTTGTCTTAAGGAAAGACAATTTTTTATGATGTTTAATAAATATGGAAAGGCCCTCCTTTTATAACTTAAGGAGGCTCTCCCATATTCACAATTTTCCAATATGGGATATGTCATAAGTCAACAGGAGACTGTTTAAATACAAAGATGCAATGTAGGTAAAGTGGATACATGCCTACTACATCAAAGGGTGTAATTTTTGAGCTTCAAGACGCTTCCTTAATTATGAAGTTCTTGGTTAGTATAAGAAACAAAGTGTGGATAAAATTATTAAATGTCATTGGAGATGGAAAGAACACATCTTTATGGGATGACAACTGGCTCCCCTATGGTCCTTTTGAAAGCATCAACATAATGCAACCACTCAAGGATAACATCCAGATGAATGTCATAGTTGCTTAAGGACTAGAAAATCGAAGCTTGTTTAATACCATCTCATAACACATTTATTCTTTCTGTTAGAATATGTCTTATTATTTAATTTTGGCATTTTTGATTATTGGATATTTTGATAATGATTAAAAGTATAAGTCAAGAAGTCTTACTTGAATTGGATTCTTGAATAGTGTTGTTACACAAATAAAAGTCTATCTTGAATGAAGATTAGAGTGAATTACGTTTCTTTTTGAAATATGAATAGTGCAAGATGACATGTGTAAAGGTAGTTTGAAGGTTTCCATGTCTTGTATTTTTTTTACTACTAAATAGTTCTCATTGGAAGACATATGGGTGATCTGGTGATTCTTTTCGTGATTTTGATGTTAGCATGATTTTAAGGTCTTGGTTTGACCACGATGATCATTGTGTTTTTCTCCTTTTTACAACACAAATGGTAATGATTTTGTGAGACTTTTTTTCTTGGAGACTTGTGTGTGAAGTTGTTGTGTGTATGAAAAAAATTTGACAAAGATGAAGGTGTGCTATTGTGTGCTTGACCATCATGTTGGAAGGTGTTGTTATGGGATGAAGGAAAGAATTAGTGAGCTGTAGATTTTGTGATGGTTTATGCATGATTCCTTCTTTGCTTTGCTTTTGGTTTGGTCTTTGTCTTGTCTAGGTTTGTCACAGTGGTTTTTTGCGTGAGCTGTCACACCTGATGTCTTCATCCTGCAACGGTGAATTAATACTATTATTTGCATAGATCAACTCATAATTTTCGGTGATAACTTTCAAACCATTTCAAAGGAGCGGAACTCATCAGAAAGTTATTCTTATTTATTTCAAGTGTATTCAGTTTTCGTTCTTTATTATTTTAATCACTTGAGTTATTCGTTTATTATTCTTTCGTTAAAAGATTGATTGAGAAAATCCTCTGTTGAAGTTAATATGAGAAGGTTGTATTATTAAGTGTGAAATTCTTTCACGGGTAGTGAGGACAAGGGATAGTATTAAAGGTTGAGTGGTGTCGACTCAGTAAAGCCTTGTATAAAACTATTGTCATTAGTGAAAGAATTAAACTGGGTCAAGGCCCCACAGACGTAGGCAAGATGTGCCAAATTGTGTTACCAAATCTCAATTTTGTTTATCTTTGATGTTTTTAATTTTTCTAATTTTTGTATTTCTCATAAACAAATCAGAAAATTTGCGAAATAATCACCCCTTTGATATTATCACTTTCCTCGGCAGCTTTGCCCTCGGACCAAACATTAAGGATAAACTCATTTACAACGAAACTACGACAGGTAAGTTCATTAATACAAAAACCATTTGGTAGTGGACGCTGCAGTAACAGTTGGAGCAATTGTCAGATCTACAGAAGCCATAATAGCATTTTGGATTAACTGATCTTGGCGAAACTAGATGCTAAAATTTGGATTTTCAATTTGTCGATTATCTTGGATAATGGTGAGGGAGGGAGGTGGAGATGTTTCATTAAGATGCCTAAACAAATTATGTCCACGCACGAGCATGGAGATTTAGCTTTCCAAGTTGGAAAGTTGTGGCTGCCAATAAGTTTTATTGGTAATTGAGATACTAGATTGAACTGGACAACTATAATGTTGTTATTGACAGCATCAACATTTATGACATTCACGTTGGTGGTCATTTTGTGGGTAGATAGTCAAAGGATCACACTGAGCTCTGATACCATATAAACAAAAATAGAATATGAGTTGAAAAGGATGATTGTATTCAACTAAAAAGAAGAAATATATACACAAGAGTTATAACATAATTTCTGTGAAGGCTCCTCTAAAAATGGAGATAAACTTAAACTAAAACAAATTTAAAACAAACCATAAATTTAGGAATTGAATAACAATACACCGGAAGACAAGGTCAACAAGTAACAATTATTACAACATGTATTAATAGTGTTGTTGTGGGCTGAAGGAAAGAATTAGTAAGCTACAGATTTTGTGATAATTTATGCATGATTCCTTCTCTGCTTTACTTTTAGTTTGGTCTTTATCTTGTCTAGGTTTGTTGCAGTGGTTGTTTGCGTGGGTTGTAATACTTGACGTCTTCATCCTGCAGCGGTGAATTAATACTAGTATTTGTATGGATTAACCCATAATTTGTGGTGATAACTTTCAGAACATTTCAAAGGAGCGGAACTCATCGGGAAGTTGATATTGTCTATCTCAAGTATTTCAGTTTTCGTTCTTTATTATTTTAATCACTTGAGTTATTCATTTATTATTCTTTCGTTAAAAGATTGATTGAGAAAATCCTCTATTGAAGTTAATACGAGACGGTTGTACTATTTGTTGGGACCCGTTTCCGGAACCCAAAGCGTGCGTACAGAATTTTTCGAAAAACAGATCTTGAAATCATAAAGCGTGGGCGAAAACCAAAGAAATCAAAAAGCTTAAGGTCAAAACTTTTAACTCCGACATCCGAAAACGCATACTTTAGAAAAACGTTGGAAAACTAT
>JAOSBK010000005.1:25022087-25032809 GCA_027568895.1 Erythroxylum shatona | reverse complement strand
TGAATTCTCATGCTTCTTTCATTTCATCAAATTCTCATATATTCATACTTTTCATTCATTACAAGGAAACATATCATGTTTCCTCATGCATTTTCAAATATTCACCACAATTCAACATTTATGCAATTTAAAGCAATTCTACACACAAATAGGACATTGCCCAGCACATAATAACCTAAACATATTACCCACTCATCATTAACTTACTACATTCACTACCCAATTCTTCATTTAATTCCATTTAATAATTTCTAATTTTCAAGAAAAATTCGGGGTCCAACACTATTGGGTATGAAATTCTTTCACAGATAGTGAGAACAAGGGATAGTATCAAGGGTTGAGTGGTGTCGGCTCAGTAAAGCCTTGTATAAAACTATTGTCAATAGTGAAAAAATTAAACTGGGTAAAGAATCCACAGACATAGGCAAGATGTAATGAATTATATTACCAACTCTCAATTTTATTTATCTTTAGTGCTTTTAATTTTTTTGATTTTTGTATTTGTCATAAACATAAACGAATTGAAGAGTTTGCGAAACGATCACTATTTTGATAGGATAAACTCATTTCAAAGAAACTACGTCAGGTGAGTTCATCAAGACATCATGCAGAAAGATAATCAGTGATTCCAATCCGGAAGTAAACTGGCGTGTCCTAAAGCTTCACATGCCCTATGGTTGGTACTGAAAACTAGACTTCCCACTTTCGAAAAGTTGAACAAGTATTCAACTATCCCTAACTAGTGCTCTCTTTACTTATCCTCTAAAAAACAAAAACCCCCTTAACCACCTGTTGTTTCAGTATGATTACACATATGCCACTTGGATTGAGATGTTGTGTAGATGTATTATGGACGGTGCTCCCAACACTTGGCAAGAAATACTAGATTGGTGCTTGGAAAACAACCATAAGAAGGAAAGGGATGGATGGACATTTGGTGTCACCTTATTGTATGCAGTACTCACTTCCAGTTGGAACAAAAGAAACAGGAGATTTTTTGTAAATCAATGGGAAAGCAGAGAAGTTTTTATCAAGACGCTAGTCAACAAGATAAGATGCCACATCTATTTGAACAAAGACAAGCCACATCTATTTGAGCAAAGACAAACTCAACCGTAGTTCAGATGTCTCCCCGAAGTAGAACATGAGTTAACAGCTAGCTAATTCTACGGAAGGAGTAAATCTAGTGTAAAACCTAGCATCGAACGAGCTAGGTATTGTATGATATTACATTTAGTATTTAATATCTATAAATAATAAATAATTTCTCATTCAAGTCTTTTAAATTAAAATAAGAATGAGTGTAGTCATAGGAAGACTAAATCTCCCACTTCAAATATAAACTGTAGGATATCATGAAACAAGAGTGTAGGTAATGGTTTAATTAATAATGCCATTTCAACTTGGTGCCGCAACCAAATAGCGTGTGGGAGACCCAGACCAAGAAGGACGAGCGTTACGCAAATCTTTCATCTTTGGACCTTGTCAAGTCCGTCCAATGCCACTAACTACTAAGTACCGTTTTATTAAAATTTATATTAAGAAGGAGTCATCTTGTTAATTCAAATCTAGATACTAAAATTTTAATATAATTTTAAAAATGGGAAATATTAAATATACCATTGAACAGTAACACTACACACATGTTCATCAGTTATTTATCAACCTCTCTATCTCCCTCTCTCTCTGTAATTTGTAACGAGCCTCCTCGCTACTACACACTCCTGCCCCTGATAAAACCAGCGGAAGCAGCTAGGCGCCTCCATCGAAAAACATGCCTTCATCTTCGTTCACCTATCTCTGACCGTCGCCGTTGATTAAAAATGGAGGCGCCGTCATTTGTTTCCAAAGCAAGGACCGCCTTCCATTCCGCCGCGGCTAAAGCGGAGCGTGTTCTCACCGATATTAAATCCGACTTTATCTCCGATCGCTCTGGTCCTCTCTGATTTTCTACCTTCTTTTCTGTTTTATCTATTTTCCCCCTCCTTTTTATCTTCCTGATCTTTTTCGTGCTTTTTGCGCTTCTCTTTCACTTTCCTATTTTGACCTCGGTTTTTGGAATAAAATTGCGTGTGTCTGCACGGATCGTTGACTTTTTGCCTTTTGTCTTCCTTTCTTTCTTTTCATTCGGAGAAGATTCGGAGAAACAATCACCTGAGGAGTCGGGAAAAGAATTGGAAGACAATTCTCTGAAAAATGTCGCCGAGTCAAAGGTGAATTATTTTTGTTCCTTCCTTTTTTTCTCTCAATTCTAGCGTTATTTTCTCCTAATTCAACGGAATGGATTTTCTCTTTTCATTGGTTTCATCTGGAGTGCAAATTTTTTTTTGGAAAACTTATTTTTACTGCGATGCTGGACATGTTTTGTTTGGTCGCCGAGAAGAGAGAAAACATGGAAGCTTCTCGCTTCAGATTGGGTTACAGATTGTGTTCATTTAAGTTAATCCTAAAGGTTTTCTTATTATATATATATATTCTTCTTTTTTTTGGTTTCTCAATATCGTTTTCTAAATTTTCTTAGCGACCAATCAGGCCATGAACTTGACTCTTTAGACGCGACTTAGTTGTACATTTGGATTATACATTGTTGTGTTCGCTAGAATGTTGAACGTCGAGGCGTGCTTGTTTGATATTTTGGTTTTGATGTTATTTTT
Organism: Erythroxylum shatona; assembly: GCA_027568895.1. Classification (NCBI taxonomy): domain Eukaryota; kingdom Viridiplantae; phylum Streptophyta; class Magnoliopsida; order Malpighiales; family Erythroxylaceae; genus Erythroxylum; species Erythroxylum shatona. Next base: position 25,030,155 of record JAOSBK010000005.1, on the reverse strand, counting down.
CATTTTTGTTTTGTGTATACGTGAACAGTTCAAAGCGTAAGTATTCTCATTGTTTATAGTTTTTCTTAGATTTCATAATATGTTGCGAGCAAAATATTCAGAAAGCTGCTTTCTTCTTGTTAGTCGCTCCGTATTTGTTCTCATGGTGGAATTTTGGTGTGATTTTAGGGTAACAAAGAAGGAAGGCACTCCAAATGGAGACCTTCACCTATAGGGACAAAGCAGGATTGGCAAGATAAATTCAAGAACATAAGGATAGGAAAGAGACCTCCTGAAAGTCATTCTGAGAAAGTCGAAAATTTGCCAATGGCTGTTCCATATTATGATGAGAACTTGTACATTTTGAACATGAAGAATGATGCTGAGGGAAAGGTAATGGTGACTCTAATATTTTTTGTGTTTGTGTGAATGCTGATCTACCAGGTATTATGGCTTCGGTAATTCTATGGTAGATGAAATTGATTTGAAATGCTGTTTTTAGTCGTTTCATTAATAGTAGTAATTTGTTGATATATGGGTGCCTTAACTTTCTATTTTTTGTTTGTCATATTTGATCCTAATTTATATTTTATATCTTTTCTATATTTTCTTGTTTCTAATTTTGTAATTGATATTGGCAGAGTTCCCATATTTCTTACATATTAGAAAGATTGAATGGCACCAACCAAGATGCCATTCCCTCATCATCTGTCTTGAAGCAATTGGCCATAGCTTTTGAGTAAGCTCTTGTTTTAGTTTTTATAATTTTCTAATTGAGAGTATTCCAATGTAGCATTCTGCTCAGGGAATAGTTGCTGGCTCCAATTGAGATACTCTTTCCATTGCTTTTCTTTTTATTCTCTAATTTCTACATAACATTTTAAGACGTGTTGTCTCTGTTCTTCAGTGCTGGCAAGAATTGTAAGTCAATGAAAGATCTTTTGGCATCATGTGGTGGCTCTTCACCAATCAGGGAGAGGGCAAGCTTAAGCCTTGCAGCTGTTAAGTCACTCGTGTGCCGTGACAAAGAGGATAAACTCACATCTGAGCTTGGTGATGATGAAAAAGTTTCAGCGCTGATGCAATCATTATTTGATGCAGGTAGAAGGTCATGTTGAGATTTTTCTTTTCATGATTAACACTACCTTATGTTCTTTTGCGCTATCCTGTGATGATCTTTACTTCCGTTGTAATATTTGCAAGATATTCGCAGAGGGAAACTTTCTCAGAAGGAATGTCAACTCTGGCTCTGAAGCATTGTTGTTAGCAAAAGACATTCATGGTGCTCCTCCCATGGGCTTTCTTGTTAAACTATCAGAAGTAATTGGAAGCTTTAAAACCCTCCGGAAAGTGGCATTATTGTGGTGCAAAGTTGTTTCCGAGGTAAGTAAGTATGTTGTGATAAAAAATTGGCAGCGAGAAATTAGTGGATTTTGTTTTAGTATCTGAACTTCTATTTCAATTGCTGAATTTGTCAGAATTTATCCATTTTGAAATGAATAACATAATCTTGATGAAAACTCTTTGGTTTTTCATGCGGAACTATGTGTAAAATCTTAAGATGCTGTAAACAATTATCATGCAGAAGGAAAATAGAATTCTACCTTTGACAGCTGCCACTACATCCTAGAGTGTGCCTTCTTTGAGATAATTAGTAATTTGTACTTAAATAACTGTTTCACATTCTATGTTAATTTAATATTGGAACATTACCATCCGTTATAATTATAGCTTGCTCATACGTATGTATTTGATCTTTGAACACATGCAGCTGAGAAGACATTGGTCTGAAGAACTTCATATACCTGGTGTGCCTCTGGATGAGGTGCCAGATTTAAAATGCTGTCTTCTGTACCAACAATTTCAGGTTATAAATTGTTGCCTTTCCAGAAAAAAACGTCGTGATCTAGCCTTAGAGTCACTAGAATCAATTATGAAGGATGCTGGTTTACAAACTGAAGAATCAACAATTTTGAAAGGCCCAGTTGTTTCAAGCCATATCTTTTGTGCAAGAATAAGCAGTGGAGAGCTTGTTCTGAGATTGGGAGCTAATTGTCCAGCTGGTAATTTGACCATGTTAGAAACTGGGGAGCCCATATACACTCCAGTTACCCAGGTTTGGCTAGCAAGTAGTTCAGATGATAACCATGTCTTGGAACCTACTCCAGTTGTTCATATCAAGGTGCTTCTGCTTATGTAGGAAGGGCCATTGCTTACTGAAGATCTCATCAAAGAAACAGAAGAATTTGTGCTACGAACAGGCAGGTTAGTTTGTTAAGTTTATAACATCTTATTGGACAAATTATATCTTAATTGCCAGTCTTTGTACAATTTGTGACAGTTCCTTATATTTGCACCTTTTTATGATGAATCTGAAACCCTTCTTAGGTTAAGGTTTTTATACATTTCTTGAGTGAGAAGACTCAAATAATCCTGATAAATGAAATGGTTCAAAGGTCTACATGCTTTAAATATGTGCCATTACATTCTTGTTTGATCATGTGCGGAAAATGTCTAGTACTCAAGTCTTACGGTTGACTATCTATCTGATAAGTTGATGATATAGAAGATAGTAATTGAGGTTAATGAATTGCAATATTTGTTGTGATTAGTGTTGGTGCTGGATGTTCTCAGCTCCTGTCAGACATGCAGGCGTTCAAGGTATATTTCTTTCAAAAAGAAAATCTGCCTTGTTTACTTACAAAATGTATGTACTTACAATACATGCATTAGGCTGCAAATCCTGGTTGTATCTTGGAAGATTTTGTAAGATGGCACTCCCCTCCAGACTGGACGGAAAATGACTCTAATGATGTGGCTAAAGAGTCTACCAGTGGATTTGATTCATCTTATTCAAAAGGGCAATTAAGTAGTCGAATGCAAAAAGAAGGTTATTCTCATTCTTTTGTCCCATAAGTTGCTGAGTCCTTGACTCTTTCTGAACATCAAGGTTAACAAGTTAAAAATTTGAATGGTGCTGGATGTTTCTGTCCTTTATTTGGATATCACCTAGAAATACATCTGCTACTGTGTAATCCATTGTACTTCAATTTGATCTATATAGGTATAGTTTGTCTAAAGTGCAAATATTGCTTTGTGAACTTTTACATGTTGATGGTAGGTAACTTGTGGCGTGAACTATGGGAAACATCTAAGCCAGTGCCAGCTGTTAAACAGGCTCCACTGTTCGATGAGGATTTGGCAGTGTATGTTGAAATGGCAAATGTTCCATCTTGTTTAGATTCTAATTTGTTACTAAAGTTACAAAAGCTTGGTGTGTCAAATCTGCAGGGAAGGTATACTGAACGACTTGGAGGATATCTCACCTTCTGAGCTTTTTGAACAACTGTTTATTGCTTTGGTAAGATGGTTATTCAAAAGCAGAAGTTATTGTCATACACAGGGCTATGCCAGAGTAAATGGGCCATAACTTATTAAATCCCTGCCATCCATGCTGTCTTATTACTTCGCCACAGAAAATCCGTCATTGTTCAGTTTAACAACAAATATTTTATAATTTGATGCTAGACATTCATATCAATCACGTCAGCTCCTTTTTTATAAATTTCCCTTGGTGTCATTTAAGACTTGTCCCTTTTTTGTTTTTCTCATCTCTTCCTAGTCTCTTATATTTATTGACTCCTGGATTTGATGCATACAAGCAAGAAAGTCTATACCGGTCTCCCAAGTAGATTAGGGAATGCTTAAAATCAGATAAGAGCAATTCCACTTCTGTTACTTGTTTTTCCAGTGTCATTTAAGGCTTCTTGTTCTAATGTTTGCATTTTTGGATAAAGTCAATCATGAACCTTCTGTCTTATGCGAGATCTTCTAAACATTTCAGCTTGGTTTGGGATTTGTAATGGCTGAGACAAAACTCTCCAATAACACTGATTTGTCAAAGCTTTTTCAAGAGTGCAAAGACTACATTATCGTCACTTGTCAAGGAAGCAGTTGGGGAGAGAAATTGGATGATCTATGCCAGGTAACCTTTAGCAATATGTTCAATATCAAAATTTTGTGCGACTCAGAAAAATGTTGTTTCTTTTGGATCTAACAAGTAGCTCAAGCTTTAATCTTTAATATAGGTTTACGAAACGGTGGAGGCCATGGTACTCAATCCGGAGGAAGCCATGAAGACAGTGAAGCAGACAGAAGAAATTGCCAGTAATGGAGCTGAAATGAAACGTAGGTTCATGCGTCTGGGCCTATACTTTGGAAACAAGGATAAAACCCAGAAGAAAATATCACAAAAAGAAAATAATTCAGAGGAGAGCCAACCTCGGCAAGCATTTGCCAATTTCTTCGACAGTAAGTCATCTATATTAAGAAAGAAGCCTCCTAAGCCCGATGGAGTATCCCCACAGTGGCAGGAGACTTCCCCAGATGAGAGCGAATGGACAGTTGTGTAGCAATACTGTTCTGGTGCCTTTATATTCCTTCCAATCGTCCTGTTTTGGGCTTATAAAATGCAGCCTTGCGTTAAGTGTATATTATTTTGAATACCTCATTGTTTTTCTGATGCAGAGAAAAGAAATAAGCAAATGAAATAGTTTCTTTCTGGTCCACTTCTCTTTATTTCTTTGGGCACTAATGCTATTGCATCGCATTTCAAACAAATATGTCACTTGATGACATCATCAGTCTATTCAGGACTTGCATGTTCCAGCATAAACTACCAACAGCAAAGACTAGACGTTTCATAGTGTCCTGTCCTGGCACTGCTGATTCTATCTGCTCTCACTCCTGTTCATCGTCGGAGGAACTGGCGTCATCCACCGCGGTGTCTTCGTCCATCGTATAATCTTTGGAGATGAAACTTGGTACAAGAAAATTGGCAATCCCATATACGAACAGGAGTAAACCTCTGCCCATCACAAGGAAGACATTGGATTAATAGCAAGTATCATTAAGTACATAGATTTTCGCTATTTACTGCATAAGCTAAGTAACTACCCGGTTTTAAACAAGACCGTAAGGTCACCGGCTTTATCTGGAGAAGTTGCTGAAAGTATGAAGTAATGGGCAATGCTAGCCCTTGTCGTCGTTGACAATCTTGGGCGACACTGGAGAACCCTCCTTGTGGTGGGTTCTTGGGTAGAACTTACTAGGAACAAGCTTGCCTTAGTTGGATACCTAGGTTTGGTCCGCCTTTGCAAGGTAATGATTGGAGACTGAAATTGGAGCTGGAGGGACTTCATGTGCATTCCTTGGAGAGTGAAACCGTTGAACTGTGGATAACGTCGCAAGATATTAGCTGTTCCTTTCCTCGGCTTCCCATAATGATCCAAGTAACTTGTGGACTCAAAAACTTTTATATTGGGTCGGGTTAAGCTTTTGACTGGGCTGTAAAGTACGTTAGCCTACTCTTTTTTAATCACACCTTAATTATCTGTTTCAAGTATTTTCCACGATCCATTTTTCATTTTCTTCGTTTGCGTGCTCGATCCTACATAATTCTTTCAAACGATTGGCATGTACGTGTTGATTTATGCCCCGTATCTAGTCGTTTTGGTTACAATTTAGTGGCAAATTATTTAAAGGTATTCTTTATCTTGTATATATCTAGATGTATATGATAAAGTCCATTGGATAATTGTAAATGAGATTATAATTATGAGATTTGTACTGCATTTAGATGTTATTCCTAAATGTTCCAGATCATTGTTCTATTAAGATTGGACATTAATAGAACGTAAAAAGACTAACACGTATTTTATTTTTCCTTGTGAAGGAAGTAGTCGATCTCATAGGCTAAAGTATAGAGATACTTAAACAAACGTGTGGGTGCTTGCTAGAGAACAAATTTTTTGAACAGACCCGATATGAGAAATCCATTTGGAACATTACTTGTATGTCTATGGAATTCTCATTGTGATGATTATATAAGTGATCCTTTGACTTGAGATCATCAAAGTTATCTTATATGGGAATTGCTATGTTTTAATACTACTCATGATCTATTTTATCAAAGGTAGTTTAAACGGTAGTCATTGGATGTAGCATGAATTATATGGAGATAGTTGAATGATCAAGATAGGATTCGTCACTCTAAAGTAATTAGGGAGAATGATCCATTGCTCTTGATTAATATTGACTCGGAAAATCCTTGGCTAAGGTGGAATGATATTTTGTAAGTAGTTTACAAATATCATTAATTGAATCAATAGTTGATGGTGAAGAACTAATATAATTGGACTTAAAATATGGTAGACATTAATTCCATGCTTTATATCTAATTGGAACATTGGTTCATGAAAGCATTGAATTATACGAAAAAATCATGCACGAATAAGTTACTCAAAACCACTTTGACATTCCTAAATATTTTGATGCTCATGATGCGTTGCTAGAAGCCAATCTTGATCTATGATTATAAATTGTTTAATTAGAGAATTAAAGATAAATTAAAAGGAGTTTTAATCTATCTAATTCTAATTATAAATTAGAATTATAATTTATAATCATTGTCAACATATTTGAGAACCTAATGGGTCATACATATAGAATGGGTTGGAGAGAGCAAAGTTAGTTTAATCAAGTTGAACTTGTTTGTAAAGTTTGAGAAATTTTATGATTAAATATGAGATATTTAATAAATAATGATCAATATGAGATATTGATTTTTATATGGACATAATTGGTATTTAATTAGAGTTATTTGTAATTCTAATTAAAGTTTAATTGAAATTAATATTTAATTGAAATTAAATTACTAAAACGTTCTAAGCTTATTATGAATTGGCTTGAGTTTTATGGAGCTAGCACTTCATGCTTAACCCTCTCTGTAAAAATTACAAAGTTCTCTCAACCTGTTCTGTGAATGCCGTTAGAGGCCGAACACTTATGCGGCTATGGTGATTGAGACGAATCAATTTCGAAAATGGTTTAAGGGATATAATAAGATAAGAATCAAACTTCAGAATAAGGTACAAATTAAATTTCTGTTTTATTATGATTCATGTTAATCATTTTATAGAATTAAATAGATCTTGATTTTCGGGAAATAAAAAGTTACGAAAAAATTTCGTGATTATTCCATTACGGTTGGATTAGATCTAGACCCGATTTTCCAACTATGATATCAAAGCAGAATTTTAATTCTATAATTTGGTTAAAAGTATCTATTGTTATCAATCATATAATTTTGGAATTGAACGAGAATATGAAGAGTTTGTATTCTGAACCCAGAATTGTTCTGGTTATTGTTATGAATAGAACCGTATCTCATTTTTTCGTGCTTCCAGAAATTGGTTTCCGGAAATTTCAATTGCGCATCTTCTTTGCTTGTTGTATGCGGTATTAGAATGACGATTGTGGAAGTTGGGTTTGAGAAACTCATGCCATTCTTGTTGTTTTGCGTATGTTTTGGTTTGCGTTTTGTGAATAAGTGAAATCCAGAAAAAACCCAGATCTAGAAAACAAGAAGCAAAACCTAGATTTGGGATTTGTTGGTTGTTGCGATTTTTGTGTTGCTTGAGGTTGTACGATTCCATGAGATGGGGTCGGCAGCGGTGTAGGTTGCTGGAACCCGCGAAAGGAAAGTGTTCTGGGTTCTGGGTTTTGAACTTGTGTGTGTTCTGGAATTTTGTGCTTGTGTTGAACGTCGCTGGTTCAGCCGTGAATAAGCATATCGCAAGATGGGAGTTGACCCATGCGAAAGCTTGGGTTGTCTGCTCCTGGAGACACTGTGGAGACCGAGACGTGGAAACAACGTGAGGCAGCGATTGGAGACTTTGGCTGCAAGGGCAGCAGTTAGTGAAGAGGCAGAGACGTGAATAATAAAGATGGTGGTCCATCTTTATTTGTCTTGTCAATGAATAGTATAAGAATAAAGCTTACGCAGAGAAGAATGGTGAACTAGAAGAATGGTATTGAAAACTATTTCTTCTAATATAGAAAAATGTTTTCAAATGGTTAATTTTATTAGGAATATTTTAGAAATTAATTTAACTTTTTAAGTTGTTGAATTATTAAATTAAATTAATAATCAAATCAATTCTAAAATTAACATAATTATTTTTCTTAATTTGATTAAGATTAATAATTATATTGATTCTTAATTAATTTTAGAAAATTAGTTTCTAAA
>JAOSBK010000005.1:24927351-24956938 GCA_027568895.1 Erythroxylum shatona | reverse complement strand
TATCATTAATTTTAATAATTATTCATGTATCACAAGAATTTCATACCTGCAGACAATGTATTATTTAATTGCAATTCGCAAACATATCATAATACACTAATTAATATCAAAATACACTAATTACAATTCATAAACATGTCATAATACACTAATTAATACACTAATTACAAATTTGAGTTTGTAACTTCTTCCTTAAATCAATTAGACTTCTGACTTTTCTTGTGCTTCTTTTGATTACTACAAGCTGACACTATGTCTTCACCAATAGCAGCTGTGGAGAATTCAATGCCAACCCCATTGAATTCTACAATATAATTATACCTTCTGGCTAATTCAAAGGCCCAATTATTAAACTCTCTCTTCCACTCAAACTTATGGTCATGATTTCAGAACTTGCAAGACTGTGACTGGGATTTATCATCTGGATCTTCTTGGCTACTTAGAAAAGATTTTTGCAGGATCACATTGTACTTGTATTTTGGGGTTGAAATAATAAGAACTTTTGGACAAAAGTAACTCAATACAACATCGCCAAATAGTAAGGCTTGGTCTTCCTCCATATGCTCAATCACCTGCCATCCACGGGGAAAAAGAAAGTTTGAAATTTTTAGAAAATTCAACCAGAATAAATACTTTGGTTGAATATCAAACAATACAGGAAGGGAAAATTAACACAACTCTAAACAGGTACCAATGAGTATAGTGAAGACAAGGTGCAACCAAAAGGCAAAGAAGAACTACGATGAAAACAAATAGAATAGGTGAATGCAAACTTAAAATAATGCCAAAAGAAAAAACAACTAGCTCATATAGCAATCAAGAAATCAAGCAGAAATAGAGCTTACAAATAGAACACTTAAAGTAATGATGTCACATCACAAATAAATACAGAACATTGCTAAAGATCAAAACATACTCAATTTTAGTTGACACTACCATCCACAAAAATTTAACAATTGGTATAAGTAAATAAAATCACAACTCCAAGAAAGATATGCATATAACCATAACAGAGGTGCTATGTGTTACCATGAAGAGATTTCAATTCGATTCACTGAAGAAAGGCATCCTAATCACCAAGCAACCAAGTGCAATGAACTATCTGCCATATCAAAAGAAAGGGAATCAAAAAACACAATTGTGTTATAATCCCCCTTCCCCAGAAAAGAATACAATAGAAAATTTAAGCTTCACTAATATCGCAGTTGAAGTAACGTTGAAGTTTAGACATAAAAAGAGACAAATAAACTGGAAATCAAGTTTGTTCTTTGCCATCTAAATAATAAGGATATACATCAAAACCCCATTGTGCAAGGAATAGTATAATATATCAGTATGGAAGGGCCAATGAAGAAAGGAAGTTTAAAGAGGATGATATCAATAACCTTCAGATCATCATTTTCTTTCTCCAAAGTAACGATTGCTTTCTTTAAACTCTAAAGTGTCATCAGAATCCTTATCTTTCCCTCTTTGCAGCTCTAACTCCAGGTTTCTTATCTCTGAAATTTTAGCACTCAAATCACCACATAGGTTTTTGATATCTATAGAAGTCTGCCAATCAGAAAAATGACGCAAATGTTTCAAGTTCCAAAATCAGAAAGAATTAAGAAAATATCTGCAAACCAGATTTGATATGATTTAAGTCCCAATACATCCCATCTAAACTCCAAACTCACTTTGTTCTCTTCCATCTTCAACTTCTGAAGCTCCTCTAGTAAAGATTCATTAACCTTATGCTTCTCTAAAATTAAACAACCAATAAAAAGGGGATGACCGTAAAAGAAAGAAAATCAAGAAAGTAATAAAATTAGGGTTACAGTTAGGATATTTCGAACACACAGAGACCATCACCATGCCGCCATCAAAACCAGCGCCTAAGCCATAACCACCATCTTCAGCTACCCCTAGTCCATCTTCAATATAACATGAGTTCACTACCTAGCGAATGGATTCCCAAGATCTGAAACTATTTCACTGGCAGTACGCAAAACGCAAAGGCAACGACTTTGTAATCAGAGGATGTTCTATGTTCTTCCTAGCCGTCCTCATCGATGTTGTTCTCCTTGTCTTCCTTCTCGTTGTATACGCTCGCTAGGTCTGTCTCTATGATATTCCTAAATTACCCACCAATTCTTCACCACCGATGGATCTCCGACCACTGGATCAATCTTAGGGCCTCGATTAAACTACCATTAAGGCGTTGCCAATATCTCTGTACAAAGCTCATTTACTTCCCACCGCTTGCTCCTCCATCTGCCTGTCCGTCGTTGCCTGCTTCACCTTCTCTAGTTGTGGTTTTAGGGATTTTGCATAAACGAAGAGAAGAATTGGGGAAAAACGAAAAAGGCTAGCTAGTTTAGGAGATGATGGGTTGGGTTATTAGCTGTGGGCTTATTATCTGCGGGTATAATTTTGGGTCTAGCCAACAGCGACGTTTTATTGAATAAAATGTCGCGGATAAAATGTCGCAAAAAATATAACAAATTCGTGATGTTTTACTAAAACATTGCAAAAAAATTTGAACTTTTCGTGATGTTTAAACATCCGCGACGTTTTATCAATAAAACGTCACAGATTATGTTATTTTCTTGTAGTGTATGCTTATCTACGTCTAAACTATATGGGTCACTACTTCTATTTATCAAAAAGGAATATAATATTTTATATATTCTTAAATTCTTTTGTATTTGGTACAATATATAAAAGCATTAACAAATGGAAGAGTCGAGAAGAAGTATTTGCTATCTCCACTCTAATTCATTAAGTACCTAATTCATGCTTATTCAGATGCTTGTGTTATAAGGTTACATTAATTTTAAAATATATAACAACATTTAAGTATATGTTCACATCAATGGAATTATAGAATATTTATATATTTTATCTTAAAAGATTATTGACCAATTCATTTTTTTGAATTGTTAAAAGAAAAAATTTGTATTAGAAGCAATGAATTAAAAATTGAATCGGGTTGGTTCATTAAGTTAATTAGGAGCGAGTTAGTTAGCCAATTTAATTATATATATAAACCTATAAATTTAAAAATTGGCAGGTTAAGATGTAAACTCATTGGTTTCATCAAATTTTTATAACTTGTGTAAACTATTTGGTAGAGTTCATTACTTATTCTTCTCCATCATTTCTTCTCAACTTTTTAACCTAGATTTCTTTAAACTCCTTCTTCCCCACTATTTCATAACGAGATAAAAATGATAGAATATAGAGAATAAAACCAAAATTTATAACATAAATGGTTCAAGAATGGTTGTTAAGAATTTAAAAGGAGTATATAAATGTATGAATTCATATATTATTCATATGAATATATTATGAAAAAGTGGGAAGCCAAAGTAAGTTGTTCAATTTTACAAAGAGATAGTTATGAGCTAAATACTGTGACTTATAATATTGTTATAAATCTTTGGTGTGACAATGGGAGTATGAAAGAAGCTTATTAACTACTTGATGAAATGTGCAAGAAGGGAATTATCCCCAACATGATAATTTATCATCTTTTTTTCTAATTGTCATAGCCAAAAGAGATTCTTTTATTTGACATAATGGTGGATAGTGGTGTTAGGTTAAGCATAGGCACTTCTGTGATGTTTTAAAGAAGTTTGGAAGACAAAAGTTTCTTTAACTAGTTTTTTTTTTTGTGAACAAAGAATAGGCTTCTATTTTAAAATCTTTTTCACCAAAAGAGATCCTATTGAGGAGAGATCACACTGTTTATATGTTTTCAATGCCATCTTAAAGATGAAACATTAGAAAGGTAACAAAAAAAACCCTGTAGATACATGTAGAAATCTGACATTCAAGCACTAGGATCTTAATGTCTAGAATATAATAGAAGAAAAGAGACATAACAAAAAAGTTACACACTTTTTTATGTGAGGCTATGATAAATTTTCCAATTGATTAAGAGTCTATGAATTAAAATTAAAAAGGATGAGAATTTTGAAGAAAATGGTTCACAAAGACTTGAAAGCAAGATGAAGTTCAAAAAAATTTCCATAAAAAGATATATATGAGTTGGGAACCTAAGAAAACCATAAAGTATTATTTTGAAGAAAACCAATCATGTTGACAATTCTACCAGTTATAGCTTGAAAATTTTGTAGTTTTGGTCTTTTGAAATTTTAAGAGAAGTCTTAATAAATTAGAGAGAAAGGAAGGATAAAGGAGTTAAGTATCTTAAATAACATAATTAAATGCTTGTGACAAGAAAAAACTACTGCTTAAAATCACTACAATGTGGTAAATTTGGGAGAAAACAAAGCTCGTACATATGAGCTAAAAAATACTAAGTAAAAAGATGGCCTTTGAAAAGTTGTTACAATTAACTGATAACAAAGAAGCACAACTATTGATGATTGATGGCTGATAAGTGTGAAATGCATCGTGTTTTAGGGTATAGTTTGAGAAAGAGACAAAGGAAGAGAGACGTGGGGAAGAAGCCTACATAAAGTACTTCCCTGAACAGGAGGTTTCCCGTCATTGCTGCCTCCATCATCCATTCAGATCTATTTTCCAGTTTATTTCCATTTTTATTTATATATAGAATTGGAATAGCTTTTGAGGTGGGATTATTGAATGTTGAATGATTGTCTAAACTCACATTTGGGTTGTTTTTATCATTGATTCAATAAAAATTTGATTGTTTATGATAATTGGGTTATTTGTGATTGATTTCTGCATTTTCATAAATTTGTAATAGACCGCGAGGGTTAACTAATGAAAAATAATTAAATTGGGCTAATGAGAGTTAAGTAATTTAATAAGAATGAGAAATAAATCAAATTGGTAATCGTGTAATGAGAAATCTCACATAAGTTCCCAGTAGTCTAGTGGGAAACTTCAAATTTAGTTAGGGTGTGGATAAATTACGAATTGAGATATTGTAATTTTCCATAATCTGATTAGGATTTATAATTTAGTCCTTTTGGTTATTACTCGAGACATAGTAATCAACCATAGGACATTCCAGGACCAATAATTTGACATTTCATAATTAATTAGGTTAGTATTGAAGAAAAGTAAAAATTTCCCCTTTCTCTCAATTGGTAGTTCTATAGGTTGATTCTTGGTGGGTGCATTGCAAGTTGCTGAATTGTTAATATCTCGTGATTAATTTGAATTGGTTGATTGGATTTATTGATTGAATTGCATTATTGTGGTAGTTTAGTTGAATTGGAATTTCTGCGTTTAGTTTGGCCTTAGATTTTAGGATTAACTTAATCCTCCTCGTGGGATCGACAGTTAGGTACTACGCGAATGATCCGTACGCTTGCAAAATATCGAAATTAAAATTGAAACTTACTCACATCAGAAAATCACGATAAAGGTTTTGGCGTCATTGCCATGGAGGTGATAGTTTAATTCTATAGTTTAAGGCATTAGGTTAATTTTCTTTATTTTTATTTTTATTTTCGTTCTTTCTTTCTTACATCTGAAATTGTGCTCTTGTATGAACATAAGAGTCACGAGAAGTTCGAGTTGTGTAGTTGAAACCTTAGGTTTAGATATCACTCGACTAAAACAAACTGTTAAGAAAGTTCGGCAGAACGAAGAAGAAGAAATCGTGAAGACCACAATGGCCAAGGAATTTCAAAAGGATATGGGCTATGAAGCGAACCAAGGGTTACAACAGAGGACCCTTGTGGACTTTATGAGACCAAGGTTCAATGCGGCTAACTAAGGAGTGGCTAAGCCACCTATACAAGCCGCATCATTTGAAATTAAACCAGCTCTCCTGAACATACTTCAGCAAAATGTGCAATTTTATGGACTAGCGAATGAAGACCTCAATGCTCCTATGGTAAACTCCTTAGAAATTTGTAATACCTTTAGGTGCCATCAGATGTCAAAAGATGAGGTTCGAATTAGGCTCTTTCCCTTTACCCTTAGTGTTATAGAAGTGCTCTAAAGGCAATCACCTTTAGCACTTATTGTATAAATCATTTTATGATTAATAAAGACATTTATATTTCTATATTCATATGTTTATGGATTTGATATTGATCTTAAATTGATTTAATGAAGTCCTTAATACAAAACATAGCATGGAGGAAATCATGATGATATCATCATAATGAGATTCCTATCATGTGTAATTATGTTAGTATCTAAACTTTCCCTAGTTATAGGATTAATTAGATGGGATATCATTAATTTGGATAGACTAGGGCATGTTATACTCCTTGATTGGATCAAACAGTAGATCTCATAAGTTGTAGGCATGAGTTGTTCAAAGTTAATAAGCGGATGCTTACTAAGGGTAGTAAGTACATTAGATTCACCTACTATAAGATAATCATATGGATATTCTATTTCAGTGTCAATGATAGTCTCATCATAGCAATGGTGCAAGTATCCTTTTATTTGAGGTGCTCGAGGATATCTCAGATATTGATCTCGTGCTTTGACTCCATTCATCGGTGTTTTTTAGGGGTTACTCATAAGGTGGTGATTGGGTACAACTTGAGGTATTCGGAGGTAACTAAGTAGCTAATAAAGGATTCACCACTCCTAATAGAAGGAGATGATACCCACGGCCTTTTGTCGAGGTCATTATTCGGGAGTCTTTGGCCAAAGCAGATATGTGTCATGAAGAGAGTCTTCAATGATACATAGAGTAAAGAGATCCTCAGGACAAGTTCTAATAACACTTGGACTAGATGTGACGTAGTTAGTCTAGTGGGAGTTGACACTTTGACTATACTCTAAACTAAGTGGGTATAGATGGTGAAATGACAAATTGCATGGCAACATTACATATAGAAGAATTCGTAGTCAAACCACTGACTTTCCGGTTAATTGGGGGTTATGACATGTTTCTAGATACTGCTCTTGACTTACTTGAATTAAGTGTTAATTCAAGTGGTCAACATAACTGGGAACCTAATGGTTCACACACATAAGAGATTTGAAGGATAAGTAAAATAGTCTTAAATGGTGATTCAAGATATGAGAGAGTGTTTTGGGATTGTATCGCGATATGATTGTGGTAGAAAACATTGCATGGAATGGATTAGAAACAAGTGTTGTTGGCTTACAATAATGCAAACTATTCATAGTCATTAACTTTCCATAACCTCCATTAATGCATGTTATTAATGACCATTAACTTCCCATAACTTTTCATTAGTGATGGGGGTTATGGAAGGCCAAATGGTGCAAAAAACTGAGATGATTTTCTTGCATCTAGTCTAAGACACAAGTGAAAAAGAAAGGTTCTTTTTCTTACACACACTCTTTTTCTCTTTAACTCTCACAAGAGTTCTTGTCTTTGCTAGCACAAAGAAAGAATTCTAGCCATCTCCTATTGAGGTTTCATCCTTCTATCTTCATGTGAATTTCATTAGAGATGGTATGCATTAATCGTCGTAGCTTACGACAACCCAATGCGGAGAAGATTAAAAAAAGAAGGAGATCCTCAGAAAGGTATGTAAACATCTTACAATTCATGTTTTTGTTTTTCTATATCTATATTATGAGTAGATCTAGTTTTTGAGGTTCCATTTTATTTCTGCTACGTATATTTGATATATATTATGTATGAGAAGCATGATCGGAACCTAACACTTAGAGATAAAGCAAAGGCTTGTACCACTCCTTTAACCCAACCAATGTTACCACTTGGAATCAGTTAGTTCGTGTCTTCTTAGATAAATATTTTCCTTTGATTAAGACTATTAAAATCATTAAAGAAATTACCAACTTCTAACAAGGTGATGGGGAATTAATCTACAAAGCGTGGGAATGATATAAGGATTTGCAATGGAAATGCCCACATCATAACTTACCCAAAGAATTTTTGTTGCAAATGTTCTACAATAGAGTTACCCTGCATACAAGAGGCACGATTGACACAGCTTCAGGAGGATCTTTGATGAGGAAGATAGTAGATGAAGCTAAAGAATTAATATAGGAGATGGCGAGTAATATCTATTTATGGACAAAAGAACGGAGTAGACAACCCACCACATTCCGTGAACAAAAAGGAATTGTGGTTGTTGATCAGATGATAGAAATGCAAGCGAAGATTGATAATTTGACTCGACAGCTCAATAACATGAAGGCTTTGTCCTCAGCTCCGATAAAGGCAGTACAACTCAAGTGTGAACTTTATGGACAATTGGATCATGACATAGTGGACTGTTTCTTGATGAAGGAAGGTGATCCAGAGCAAGTACATTATATGGGAGCTCAGTATGGACGAGAAGTGGGAAACAACTCTCATTCCAATACTTACAACCCTGGGTGGAAGAATCATCCTAAATTTTCTTGGACGAATAATGCGAGAGGACAGTTTAGACCTCATAGACAATCGGGATTCCAACAAGATAAACCAAATTCAATGGAATCGAAGTTGGATAAAATTTTAGATAAAATTAGAGGCATGAAGGATGCACACAAGAGGCTTGAAAGCAAATTCGAGCAATTATCAAGAACCACGCCTCTTCAATACATAATCTGGAGGTCCAAGTAGGCCAACTAGGGGAAGCAATATCTACTCAGAATGTAGGAACCCTTCCAAGCAATACCGAGTCGAATCCAAAGGAACGGATCATGGCCATCATCCAGACTCAGGAAAAGGAACTTGACCATCCAAAGGAGAATGGATATAAAGGAAATGGACAAATCATTGTGGAACTTCCTCCAAGTGAGTTTAAAATTGAACCAATAAAGGAATCTCAACCTAAATTACCATACCTTATTCTAGCACAGCAAAAATCATTGTCAAGTAGGTTAATGAGGAGTTCTAAGGAGGTTGACTTATATAAGGTTAAGAACATAATGGAACATCTACAAACAAGGCTCACATTATCAGAATCAATAAAGAAGAAGGTTAAGCAGCACGAAGTAGAAGAAAACCCTAATATAGCACAGAAGAAAGAGGATCCAGGGCATTTTTAAATTCCCTGTAATATAAATGGAGTAGATAGGACATTCGTGGATTTGGGAGCAAGTATCAATATGATGCCTTACACCTTTAGTCAAAAATTAGGGTTAGGAGAATTAGTGCTCATAAAGATGTTAGTAAAGACAGCCGACAGAACAGTACATCAACCGAAGGGGATTATTAGGGATGTGCAAATACAAATTGATAATTTTACTTTTCCTACAGACTTCTATATATTAGATATTGGAGAAAATGTAGAAAACCATATGACCTTTGGATGGTCGTTTCTGGCCATTGCTTGTTCAATCATTGAGGATCCTAGGAGTACCTTTAGAAAGAAGTGATCACGCAGAAGAAGGCGAAAGAAGGATAATCACAAGGAAGGTGGAATCAAGGGCATGGTAGCTCATTTGCAAATTGTTAGATTAATGACTGCATTGCCATTGCACCACTCATTTGAAGCAATATAAACAAGTTAAGAGCGTCGAGCTACCAACGTTAAAAGAAGCGTTGCATGGGAGGCAACCTATGGAATTTCAATTTCCTTGATTGTTTTTAGAAATTTGAATTTTAAAGTTAGGTTATTTCGTTTCCAATAAAATCGAGAAGTTATAAGACGTCGACATGAAGTGGGTGATCAATGAAGTAAGCAAAGAGATGTGAAATGATCACAAAGATATAAAAAGTGATTTCGGAAAAGTGGAGGACCACAAAAGAGGGAAAATTTAAATTTTGTGGAAAACTACAGGTCATAATCGTCGTCTGCAGAAGGTAAAACTGGCAGACACACACAGTTAACATAAAAAATTACCATTTTATCATACAATCACCTATAAATACAATTCTAACTTCACTTTTTCACTCACTTTCATTTTCACTTTATCTCTCTAAACTTTATCTCTTAAAGCACTCTCACTTCTCTCTAAAAATTTCAAACTTCCAAAGTTCTTCCCACTTTTACCCACTCGAAAGCCAATATGTTGCGCATTAAACAATCAGCCAAGCATGATCAATCATCAGGGCGAAATCAAGTATTGGGACGAGGAAGGAGAAACAGGGTAGTAGACTTCAGAGCACCATTCCTTATCTACACAGAGGAGGAAGGTATCCATTTCTGAACCCTCAATGTTAAACAAATTGTAGTCCCTAAATATTTTGATTTCGATACACTTGATAGGATAGAACTGCGTGATAGGGTAGAGAACTTAACGGAAAGAATTCAGTGGGCAAAGTTCATACATTTTCAAATTTCTGTTTACTAGGAGCTCACTCTTGAACTTTTTACTTCCCTCCACTACAAACCTAGGAACCCTAGAGAGATATGGTTTAGGTTGTGGGGATGAGCACATAAGCTGAACATAGAAATTATGTACAATATGTTGGGGTTCCTCGAGTCTTCCATTATCAACCAATATAATGATTTTCTTGCTTCTCACTATTGGAATGAGCGAACTGCACTAGAGATCTTTGATGCCAAAAATGCCCATAACAACGTTATAGGGACTCATGAGCACTTGTTGCACAAATTAATGTGCCAATTGGTTTTTGATAAATTAGAAACCAACAAGTGTTCTACAAAGGAGCTTTTATGTTGTGGTGCATGGATCACAACATTCTAGTATGCACCTCCACGTATGTGCTGAACATCGTTGTTACAACTCTGTGCAAAAGAAGCAACAATTATTAGGAATGGGGTATTTAGTCTTCGCATTGCTAAGTATTATGACCTAGAATGTAGTGGGTCGACCATCCATCTCCCAGACTTTATGAACCATCATCATTTATGGCGTGCTGAAATTCTTAAGTCCCATAACATGGAACTTCAGGATATTAACCAAAAGACTCATGTGAAGATCAGGGCAAGTCAGGTGAGTTCCAGTAGAGCACCATTGTAGGACGTAGAAGAGGATTTGAGTAGTGAGGAATCTGAGGAAGAGGAAGAAACAAAAGCACCAGGCTGGAAGAAGGGTTTGGATACAATCGCTGCACACAACACAATACTAGATATAATCTTTGCAAACACCAAAGTACTCATGGATACACTTACAGGGAACCCCATAACAATAAAGGAGATGGCCCAGATCTAACGACGCAAGAGCCGGAACATATGTTGTATTCATTGCTATTTCTAGGTTCAAGGCATTCAATTGCCAACTCCAACACCATCACCACCTCCATCACCATGAAATTTGTTCTAACCCCCTTTCTCTTAAATTTAGTCTTTATTTTTATTCATATAGCTTCAATCTTTATATGTGTTATTAACCCTTTCTCACATTAAGGACAATGTGTTGTTCAAGTGTGGGGAGGGTTATATGTTTTATTTGAATGTGAATTTTGCATACGATAGTTGTTGGTTTAATTTTGTGAATCGTGTGAATGTGTCAATGGCTTAGATGGATTGAAATTGATTTAATTTTGAACATGGTCTATTAGGTTGTAGAGAGTTATTAGCTTACAGAATTAGTGAACTGAGGTTCTTTAATTAAATATGCAACTTAATTAGGTTTAGTGTTAAGTGTAATCCTCTAAATTGTCACATTCATTCATAATCTGAGGCTTTTCAACTGAAGTAGCTTTGCTAGTATTTTTTCATGAAAATGAGTAGCTAAACCAACAAGGTAGATAATAAAAAAAATGTGTGTGTTGTTATTTTTTAAAATAAAACAAATACTTATTCCATTGGCCTTTGGGTTATGAATAGAGCTAGTAGCCAGTTGAGAACATGATATAGCTAAGTAACCAGATCGACACGTATCACAAATGTATGCCTTCGCATAAAAAGGCTAGAATGACGTTCCAACCAAGCAACCAATAAAAAAATATGACTTAGTTGAGTAATCGGATCGACATTCATAACTAATGTTTGCCTCCGCACAAAAAGACTAAGTCCATGTAAATAAAAAATAAATAAAATAAAAACATGTTTTCAAATAAACCTACTGAACTTGTAATAGTTTGACTCTTCATGAAAATGTACTTAGGATTAGTTACAGAGTTGAGCGGCCAAAGAATTATTAATGAGTGTGTGCAATTGAAAAGGGTAAAACAATTTAACACTTGAGTTTGGATTAATTTGTATATTTAGTTAAAACCCCAAGAAATGAATTCTACATGTTAATGGTTTGAAATGACTTGAATGATTGTGTTTTAAATTAAATTTATTTCATGACATTGAAACCATTATCTCATTACTGCATTGTGTGTTGTGTAAATTATTGTGTGTTTGTTGTTTTGTTTGCTTGAGAAAAAGCAAACGTTTAAGTGTGAGGATGTTGATAAGTGTGAAATGTATCGTGTTTTAGGGTATAGATTGATATGTATTTGTCTGTTTGTTTGATTGTTTAGTATGTATTTTCGATAAAATTGTGTGTGTTTGTGAATTAATGTATTTAAGTGTTTCTATGGGTTGGTACAAGCATTTGAGCTTAATTACTATGTTTTTGAGGTACCTTGATGTGTTTGTTAGTATTTCAGGGTTAACAGTGAAAAATAGAGAAGTTTCAAAGAGTCTTGGACCGAAACAACGACCATCATAATAGAAGCATCAGACTTGGCCCACGATCGTGGCCTTCTTGCCATGATCATGACATCGTGGCCAGCATTGGGAAAATGCACAGCCACACAGAAAAGTAAAGTTTTTAAGATTTTAAAGATTTTTTGGGCCTTTTCGACCCTGAAAAAAACCACAAGGCTGTTACAAACACATCAAGTATAAAAAGAACAAGACAAAAGAAAAGAGAGAGAGCTTCCTTGCATTAGCCACCACCACGAAACCCTACAGAGAGAAAGTTCATAAAGAGATCGAGAAAGAGACGAAGAAAGGGAAACGTGGAGAAGAAGTCTATGTGAAGTACTTCCCAAAATAGGAGGTTTCTCATCGTTACTGCCTCCATCATCCATTCAGAGTTATTTTCTAGTGTATTTCTATTTTTATTTATATATATAATTAGAATAGCTGTTGAGATAGGATTATTGAATGTTGAATGATTGTCTAAACTCACATTCAGGTTGTTTCTATCATTAATTTAATAAAAAGTTTACTGTTTATGTTAATTGGCTTATTTGTGATTGATTTCTACATTTTCATAAATCAATAATAAACTAAGAGGGTGAACTAACGAAAAATAATTAAATTGGGTTAACGAGAGTTAGGTAATTTAATATGAATGAGAAAACAATCAAATCGGTAATCATGTGACGAGATATCTCACATAAGTTCCTGGTAGTCTAGTGGAAAACTTCAGATCTAATTAGGGTGTGGATAAATTACGGATTGAGAAATTGTAGTTTTCCATAATCTGATAAAGGTTTATAATTTAGGGCTTTTGGATACAACTCGAGATGATTATGATGATGATGGTTATAACTCGAGATAGAGTAATCAATCATAGGACAGTCCAAGACCAATAATTTGACATTTCATAATTAATTAGGTTAGGATTGCATATAGCTAAAAATTTCGCCTTTCTCTCAATTGGTAGTTCTTTAGGTTGATTCTTGGTGTGTGCATTGCAAGTTGCTAAATTGTTTATATCTCATGATTAATTATTGAGTTGAATTGGTTGATTGGATTTATTGATTGAATTATATTATTGTGGTAGTTTAGTTGAATTGGAATTTCTGCGTTTAGTTTGGCCTTAGATTTTGGGATTAACTTAACCCACCTCGTGTGATTGACACCTTAGATACTACACGAATGACCCATACGCTTGCAGAATATCAAGGTTTAAATTAAAACTTACTCATATCGGAAAACTGCGATCAATGGCTTAAAAGTTTTAAAAGTAAACAGGTCAAAACTTGAGAATTTCGCAAAAGGGTCACTTTTGACTCTAACTCTTTTACCAATCAACAAGTTTAACTATAACATTTTAAAGAGGAAAATTATAACCCTAACATTTAGAAAACGTTAAAATTTGACCCCACCCTAATGAAAATTTTAACCCCCTCTAGTAATTGTCAGGACAGCCACCC
The DNA here is from genome assembly GCA_027568895.1 of Erythroxylum shatona. Classification (NCBI taxonomy): domain Eukaryota; kingdom Viridiplantae; phylum Streptophyta; class Magnoliopsida; order Malpighiales; family Erythroxylaceae; genus Erythroxylum; species Erythroxylum shatona. The sequence continues at coordinate 24,943,056 of JAOSBK010000005.1, read as the reverse complement.
TAACAGAAAATTTAACCCCCTCTGTTAAGTGTCAAGTCAGCTACCTTAACAAAAAATTTAACCCCCTTTGTTAAATGTCAGGTTAGCGCTAACCTGAGCTAAATTTATAAATAAACTAAAAAAAATAGGTTAGTCCTACATTGCCACTTCATTACTAACATGGCATAGCGCTGACCTAAGCTAGATTTATAAATAAACTAAATAAAAAAGGTGGGTCCTACATTGCCACTTCATTACTGACATGGCATAGGTCCCTATAAAAATATTAAAAATGTCACAAATTGGTTTGAAGGAGAAAGATAGAATCAAGACATTGCCTAGACAACTACCTGTTAGATTCAACCAGTACAATGGTTACATTACATCAAATTAATCTGTAGGTCAAGCTTTCTACTATTACTTCACTGAGGCTGAACGTGACAAAGAGTGTAATGTAATATGTAGTATAGACCTTATTACGTACCCCAGATCTACATGAAATGATTAAAAATGAAGGTAATGTGGAATACCTAATTTCGGTTCCATCTTTAATTTTGATGTCGATTCTGAACTCCAAACAATCAAGTGCTCTCCGGGACACGGGCTAAGTCTTTCTATAGTTTTTTCAATACGTAAGCTCTCTTAACGGGTCAAAAATTCCTTATGCCTACGATTGATATGATCAACTACAGGAGACCTTAACCTTTATATAACTTCCATATCGGGCTTTCCCATTACAAGGTCGATATGGGTCTGGTCCACACTAATTAGGACCTATTTTTCACCCAAATTTTGACCCATAATCTAGATCATTTATTGGGCCACTGTATTATCTTGATATGGATCAAATTACGTAACTTAACTGATAATTTATTTAAAAACCCAAAATTGCATTTAGTAGTTGTCCAACTTTATGGGAAAGGACAAAAATGACCCATAATCTCCCCTTTGGACAAGTATTAATTGTAGTTTTGACTCTAGTCTAAAAACTCGGTTAAGCCACGCCACTGAATTAGTTGACTAAGTTTAAAAACAAAACATTTTATCCAAAGATAATGAAAGTCTATCATTTTGTCTTGCAAGGCTTTCAATACCAAAAAGTATCAAATGCATTTGTCATGTGTAACATAGTTCCAATACAATCACGTATACCTAATATCTCACTAACATAAATGGGAAAATGGAGTGTGGCAAACTATGATGATACCTTTATGATCTAAATTATATCATCTTTGTTTGTAGGTCTTGATTTCTCCAACTTTATGCTAAACTGCATATGCTAAACTGCAGTAGAGAATTCATTTTTTCTTTCACCGAATGCTAAATAGCATTAGAGAAAACTTGTTTCCTCCCACCAAATGCTAAACAACATTGGAGAAAACCTTTATGGTCTCCAACTGAATGCTAAACTGTATTAGAGAACACCTTTATGGGATTAAAAACTTATATCCCCTATATCCTGTCAAACTTCATAAATATCTATACTAAAACTGTATGCGTCTAAATGACATAGGCACAAAGATAATATGTATATATGTCGAATGACCTTTAAATGCTTAAAATAAACACAAATCTCAAGAATTTTATACGTATTATGACAATGTATGACAACACGTATTATTGAAGATAAATGATAATCATCTTTATCGATAAGCCATCATATTATCATAATACATCAAACTGTACAAATGTATATAGAGCAAACATAACGATCCCCTAATTAATAGTGTTTAAGGATATCAAAACACCTATACTGTACACTTGTGTCACAAACACAAGTGGGTGAAGTCCTTCAGTTAAAGGATTGACTTACAGTTCCTCAGTCCTTAAATGCTCCAAACCTTAATGTCACCTTTTCGTACCAACACCTTTATGCCCAAATAATTGATCTTTAAATGCTAATACCTTGTGATATTCTCTGTTGTTATTAAATAACACGGCAAAAAGTTTACCACAGTATACCTAAATGAGTCTAGCCACTGAATCAACCACAGACAACTCAAAAATCAAGTTTATAAGCTAAGCCATCTATGAAGTAGCCCCGTGGCATGCACTCTACATGCATAATCGAGGAAATTATCCATGTCTACTTGACACACTTCTACGACATTGTACCATGTGCAAACTTAAAACTGAAACCCTAAATGGACTTTCGATCATCCGAACACATAGCTAAAATCTAAATCTAAATTTCCCTATGACCTTTAGTTTGTTGACTTTTTTATATGTCAACATATATCCTTAATTCGTTTTAGTATCTCAACACTCGCTAGACTATATTCCAATGGTCTACAATTGGATTAACCAAATATTGACCAAACAATCAAATAGTGAATGCAATGTTCTACCTAGTACATAGCCGAGCATATATCAAGATATCAACCATACTAGAATACAGAATATTCCTCATAACTTCTCTCTTTACTTTATTTTTTGGATATTGTACCAAAGATTATCTTTAACTATGAGAGACAGGTGCTACGACAGGTTTATTTCTAATTGTATTAAATCTTTGCAACACATACTCAATGTATGCTAACTATGAGAGGTCTGATAAGTGTTGAGATTTGTCTCGGTAAATCTAAATACCTAGGACATAAGATGCTACACCAAGGTCCTTCATGTCAAAGTTCTTAACCAGAAGTTGCTTAACCTCATACAACATAGTCAAATAATTTAACGTTAGTAATGTATCATCCACATGCAGTAATAGGAAGATAACTTTGCTCCCCTTGACCTTATAGTACAAGATCATCCTTTTCAACTTTATTTTTCATAAAGCTGAAAGAGGTTACAATCTCATCAATTGTAAGGTATCACTTTTAGGAAGGTTTGATATAAACCATATATTGATCTATATAGTGTGCAAACCATATATTAGGTTGTACCATATAGACCACTTCATAAAGGTTTTTACTCAGGAAAGGGGTTTTAACAGTCATCTAATGTAACTCTATATCATCATGAGCTATAATTGCCATGTATCCTCCGAGGATATGAGAGAAAAGGTAACTTAAAGTCAACCTTTCCTTTGAGTGAACCATTAGGCAACTGAGCCAGCCTATAAACCGTTGAACTCTATCTTGAAATCCTTTAGGTCCAAAAATTTCATTTACAACTGACGCGTCTGCAATTCCGTTGCAAATCAATTAGCTCCCATACCTTACTATGCTTCATAGCTTGCATCTCGTCATTCATTGCATCCCACCACACATCTGCATTGGGTCCAGAAACAACTTATGTAAAGGTTATTAGATCCGTAACATGTCTAATAACATATGCTTGTATACTTGATAGACTATGCAATCAGATGGGATAGCAGGTCATCTCATTCTAGTGGATTCACTTAACTGTATTAGATCTTGTATGCCCAGGAACCTCTGTCTCTATAAGTATGGGTTACTGCTCCTGTACAGGCACGGTACAAAGACTTGATCCACCGGATCTAATTATATGAGTAGCAGTTATATGATAACTGTAGTATCCGCCCTGTTATCATCTAAAGGGTCAATAAACCCACCATCATCATAGACATCATATTTCATAAACTTATCTATTTGTAAGTTCACTATTCCCCTCCTTCTCTACAGTAAAATCTGTAGCCTTAAAATGGTCGAGATATCATACTAAGTAGTAATGAGGGGAATGAGCATGCAATCTTTCTTTATAAGGATTATACTACCTCAGTAGGGCAGCCCCATACACGAATGTGTGCAAAGCTGTGTTTCCAACTTTTAAATAATTAGGTAGATTAGTCTTGTTCTGCATTGACTTCTTCAAGTCCTTTAGGGTACAGTTATGCCTTTTGGCAATATATCATTTTTTTTAGAACTACTCATCATAGTGAATTAAGTCACTATTCTAATTGAATCCAAATATTTGACAAACATCTTGAAACACCATGTTTGCCATGATATTTTCCTCCACGGTCAAATCTAACTATCTTGATGAATTTTCCCAATTGGTTCTCAACCTTCAATCTTTAAGTAATAACACATGACTGTAATGGGAATAATCATCAATAACTATCAAAATACATTTAAAATTGCACAATGCAACTGTATAAGGTTTACCTATATCTTTATATATCATACTCAATAAGTCAGAAGTATGAGTTGACCTTAATATCCTTATTAGTCAACTTACCCCTGCAACAATCAGCACATGTTCCCAGATCATCATAACTTAGAATTGAGAAATGTTTTTCTTGATTAATCTCTCAACCCTAGTTATGGAAATGTGGCTTAAACTTTTATGCCACACCATGTATGACTTCTTATTCATCAGGATCCTTCATTTCATAACTTGTTTAGCAAGATATGAAGAAGCATTTATCTAATTCAGGGTAAGACACATTCTATACAAACCATATGACAAGAAAGTTATATCATTATGTTTTGCATTAAACAACAACTGTACAACAGAAGTATTAAATGCAAACGTCAACCTTCTTTACCCAAAATTGATAAAAAGATCACATATATAATGTGTCATGTAAAACCTAAATGAACCTTATAGTAAAGTTCTATACATAGATCCCCTATAGATATTACTTCCACTTCTTCATTGCTGTGAACTATCAGTTTCTCCTTCCCTTTATTTGGCTTTATCCTGGATATGAACCTTTGCATTGTGGAAGCACCTTAATCAGATGCTCCACTAAATAGCCACCAAGTACTTAATGTGACTATCGTAAATTAGATTCATAATTGACAAGCCAAAGAGTAACCTAATGGTTGTCACAGTCTTTTCTTTTAAACCTCATACTATTGGTTTCTTTATATCCCTAGGACCTTTATCAGTGTTGGTTTGACCAACTTCAGCATGTGGAGAAGATTTGAACTTTCTACCTTTAAACTTAGCGGGCTTCATCTTTGTCTTTCCTTAAGCTGCTTCGAGGGCTGTAGGAGTAGCAAACTTGAGTTTCTCCTCCTCAACAATGCAATGGGCTATCAAAGCATTGAATTCCCTACATCTTTAATCTACTGTAAATTTGAATTATTCTTGATAAACTTTCCATTACTCCCCTTTTCTCCTGTATACCTTATGGAGAATAATTATTTCATTAAGGCACTTGTCTCGACACTAGATGAGACTATGTACCTCTGGGAGACATTATCAAGAAACTCCTTCGCTATGTCTATGTCTAGAAGTCCACTTAGCAGATGGTTAGGAATGGATCTCTTAATGGTCATCAAATTTAATCTATTAGACCGAACTCAGGCTTCATAGGTTGCTTTATGAGTTTTCAAGGTCATGGATGTAAGTGGAGATGGCTTATCCGTTTGTATGGTCATATCAACCACAACTGTCTCCATAATATTCAATACATCCTTCCTCCACTTCTTTGAATTGAAACTGATAGGGTTTCAATGGTGACACTAATTTTTTTTGCTGAAAAGGTGACTTCAAGATGATAATCTTTAAATCAGCACAAATGTAGGGCACAACGATACTCAAGCTATTAAATAGTATCTTTACTGAAAATCCAATCACATATATTATGAAACACCTTTGGGCTGAATACATAATATAAGCAATTAGATCTTCAAACATTAAAGCTATCAGAGTACAAATCATCAACTCTCAGGACACTACCACCTGTGGGTGAATAGATCATTCAAGCAATGACTTTCCTCTATCTAATGCCTTTACGCACATCTCAAAATCTTATTTAAGGGCAACCTTCTTGTGCAGAATAACTAAACATAAAATCAAAGACATCCTCTAACATGTAAGTAGAATAATTTAAAATATTGACTTGAAAGGCCACTTTGGTGGCTATAGTCTCATTAGCACTCAAAAAATTCACAAACACATGGGAAATATCTTTATGTTATCCTCATATTCTTTATGGGCTTATAGTATGTGATAATGTAACATCAAAAAATGCAAAACTTCGAATGCACAGTCTCATTGTCACGCTCGTGCTGAAGACATTGTCTAAAAACTTCATTTGAGACTTTCATAAAAGAAAAACCTTAATAGAGTGACTATCGTGCATCACCAAATACTGAACCGACCACCTGATACACAAAAACCTTATGTATCTCCCATATGACAAGTTCATTGCACGAAAATTCACTCAAAAATAGCTTCAGAATGTCTTAATTCCTTTTATGATCGACTATCATGCAATCCTGAGCACTAAGCATGAGACTCGAGACACAAGAACCTCATGCATCTCCCTTATACGATATTCGAAGCATGAAAATTCATTCGAAATCGGATTCAGAATATCTTAATTCCTTTTCTAGAGTTAAACTTTAATTTATTACTAATGTAATAAATCTACAAAATGGAAAAACTTACTCTATAAATTTTTTGAATCCGAAAATTGACCCAAAACACCCCAAGGTACTCTTACAGGAAATCTAGAATTTTTGTATGTTTTTTTTAAAACACTGTAGCTTCATACAGTTAATATGGGAAATGATGCCCGCGCCGACCAGATAATGCGTTACCCACGCGCAGACGTGCGTCCATATACAACGTATGATATGCATGCGTTGACACATGTCTCCCATCCCACGTGCCATATGTAGGGTCTGGATGCGGCACGTGAATGCGGGTCACGGGTTACGTGTGCAGCCGTCACTCACTGGAGCAACGTGGCGTGACACAATTGGCACTTGCACCGCACACACTAACTGTACACAACTGCCCCTGCTTACTGTAGCAACGTCCGTCACACTGACGTCGGAGGTGATTTTGGCATCCCAGGATCTTGGTTTTTTCCTTTATTCGGCCAGTTTTTGACTCATTTTTTGTAGCTACCCTTATGTATACCAATTTTATGTAATTATATACATTAAAAAACTTAAAAGCGAATCAAAAATAGAGGAAAATCATATGAGATGAAATTTGAGAAATCGAAAAACCTTCATTTCCGACAATCCAATCACATAACCGCTCTAATACGACATGTAATATGTAGTATATACCTTATTACATATCTCGGATCTACATGAAAGGATTAAAAACCAAGGTAATGTGAGATATCTGATTTGATTTTTGTTCCATCTCTGATTTCGATGACGATTTACTCCAAGCGATCACCAATCTTCCGGGACCTTTTATGGAAAGTGCTCTCCAGGACACAGGCTAAACCTTTTTACAATTTTCTCAATACGTAAGCTCTCTTAATGGGTTAGAGATTCCTTATGCTTACGATTGATATGAGTAATTACAGGAGACCTTAACCTTTATATAGCTTCCATATCGGGCTTTCCCATCACAAGGTTGATATGAGTCTCGTCTATACTAATTGGGACCCTTTTTTACCTGAACTTTGACCCATTAATCTAGGTCATTTATTGGGCCACTTTATTATCTTTATCTGGATCAAATTACGTAACTTAACTGATAGTTTATTTAAAAACTAAAAAAATGCAATTAATAGTTGTCCAACTTTATGAGAAAAGACGAAATTGCCCAACATGAAACCACATATTTTTGGGCTCAATGTAGGTATGCAAATTTCTGAAGATTGATGACCGTGATGTTTCATATGTTAACAGTTGATTAATTGGTGACTCTATTGTCAGGCCCTCGTTGTTCATCTTTAGCTTACGAAGCCATGCATTGTAAAAATACGGTGGAACTTTAGTTGCATGTATGTGTGTGTGTGTTTGTGGGAGAGAAGACAAAGAGATAAAAAGAGGGAAGAGAGCAAGATTTATAAATAAATTAAATAAAATGTGGGTCCCATATTTATAATTAAATTAATTTTAATTTTTTTAAAAGTGAGTCCCAGCTTACTACATCAGTAATGATGTGGTATAAAGACCTATAAAATAATAAAAAATAATTTAAAAAGTCAGGTCAACACTGTCCTGACACTTAATTGAGGGGGTAAATTTTTCATTCAGATGAGTTCTAATTTTAACATTTTCTAAATGTTAAGATTATAATTGTTTTCTTTAGAATGTTAGGGTTAAACTTGTTGATTGATGAAAAAATTAAAGTCAACAGTGATCCTTTTACCTTGAGAGGTTTTATGTATACTTTTACGTGCGAAGGGATGATTGAAATAGAAAGCGAAAGTGAACTTGCCAATTTATTTTCTAGTCTCCAAACAATAATACTTTTTTTAAGTAGTTTAAATGTAAAGTAAATGTTTAATAAATTCAAGTCGTTGTGTTGTTCTAATAGATAAGTTGTCTTGGACTCTTTTTTAGTATGATATATCAAACGTTAAATTAGGAATAACAATGGTTGGGCTATTAGAATTGTCTTGGACTCTTTTTTAGTATGATATATCAAACCTTAAATTAGGGATAACAATAGTTGGGCTTAGCTCAACCATTGCTATCTCTAGCCTGGCTGGCTCTACCTAACCTTTTATTTTTAAATTTTTTTGAAAACAACATTCGACAAAATGATGTCGTTTTGTAATTGCATGTCGGATCTTGGATCAGACTGGGCCTGGACAGCACGGGCCTTAACACGGCCAAAGGTCCATTCAACATAGGCTTGGCATGTTAACTTTAAGTCTAGTCACATCGGGTCAGGCCGAATTGTCAAGCCTACTTTCAATATAATTTGTTAATAATTTAAGGATTAAGAAAAGCTTTAGGATTATAAGGTGAGGAAATTGATATTTATGCAAGTCATGTATTTTATTGTCAATTAAAAGAATATGCATACTATTTATAATAATCATTTTGTTACTTCTTTTCCTTCGTTCATAATTGCAATCAAATTCTTCTTAGTTCTAAAAAAAAGTATTTAGTTTGATATAATTAAGCATTTTATGAAAAATATTTTATTTTTATATTATATTTATTAGATAGCAAATTTATGAAAGTTTAATAATAGTTTAATATCCTTTTTTTTCCCTTAACGGTTTAATTAAGGGTTGATTCAAATACATTGTCTTATGATCATGCAACTAACATAGTTACCTTTTCTTTACTAAAAAAAGGAAAGCATACGCTCGCTAAGTAGGAACCCTAGCTTCTGTGTAATTGCTCGGGTCAAAGACTCTTGATCAGACTCCAATCAGGTCAATACTCTCTTTCTCTCAATTCACATGTATACGTACACACTTATATGTATTGAATAATTTGATTTAAAAATCATTGAAGTTTGAATTTCGTTTCATTTCCTGATAGGATTATTAAATATTCTGTGTGATTGGTGAAGCCAGAGATCGAAAGTTTTCAAACTGACAAACTATGTGGGGGGTTTTAAGGAGAAGAGTCGCAAGTGGAGGCTCGTCTTCTTCGGTTAGTTTACTCGTCATTTGTTTCTTCTTTTTTTCTTCTTTTGTGGCATGAAGTTTTAATCTTTCTGGTATTTTTGGTTTTAGACTTTTTTTTAAAATTTTGTTGATTTTGGTGGAAATTTTTTTTGGGGCTATTGTGACAGATTCTAAATCAGTTTCGGGCTGTAACTTCGGCTTCTAGAGTTCCATCTTCTCCGGAGAAGGAGGTGAGTGCTGCTACTATATTCTTGTGTATACATAATAAGTGGTTGTGGTGATGAATATGAGATGGGTCATTTCAGTTTGCAGAATGTGTACATTTTGTTGATTGCACGGTAAATTCATCTTATCCGGTTGTTGGTATGTGGGGACGGTGGAATTTTCCAGAAATGATTGGCAATCGAGTATTTTGAACACTTACAGTTCGTCCTGGATTTTATTTTTTATATCTTTATCTGTTAAAATTCTATCCAATCATCGACTTGAACTTAGTTGCAAGCTCTGCCCCCATAGAGTTCAGCTTATTTTGTCTTTTGTTCTTTTGGTGCCATAAGTGGGACTTTCTCTCTCTCTTTTCTCTGTGAGGTTTGTAACATCTTAACTTGTCAACAGATTTTACTATTTCAAGGGGGGATTGGCCAGACCAGGAATATCACACATCTTATCTCACCATGTAACCTCAGAGCTCATATTTGTGTTTTTCTGGTGTAGAATTAAGGTCGCTTAAAAATCATGGTTTTTTTTCTCTTTTGCTGTTATAGGTTATTCAGTCAGTCCAGCTCCAATGAGGTTAGTGACATTATTATTTTCTTATGCGTCTAGTGCCTAAGTAGTGTCTTGTACTGGAGTAGTGAGTGGAACTTTGTGGAATTGGAAGAAATTGTATGTGATTATATATTTTTGTAGACAAAATTGATAATTCATATATACAGAAAAATATTTAATTGAGAGACTCAGAAGCATGGAATGCATCTCTTATGGGTTTGCTTGCCTCTTCACGTTCCTTTATTTATTTTGTAACAGTCTACTATGAGGGATGGTTAGAATTTGAAAATCCTCTTCTTATTCTTTTGAGTGCTTATAGTCAAATTGCCTTCATGATGTTACCAGTGAAGTAATTTAATACTTAAATTTAACGCTGAACTGGTTAATCTGCACCACTTTGTATATACCTAAAACTCAAACCCTTGTGCCTAAGCAAATGAGTAAAAATTTGAGATGTAAATGAGTTCAAGTTATGTAAATTTAGAGTCTGTTAGCTAGGAAAAAGGAACTGTGTTTATGCCTGTGTTCAACTTTTTCACGTAATCAATTTTTCTCTCTTGTTTTTTCAGAGATGTCCTTTCCAGGTTTCAGCTTGTGACTAACAAGAAAATGTTGACCAGACCATTTTCTACAGACAGTGGTATGAAATCAATTGCTTTGTCTTACTAGATTTTCCTAAATTTCTTGTAGACATGGATTTAAGTATCTGTGCCTGTGTATTTTGATCTACTCTTTGTGTGGGAGGCTGGGTCCATATTTTTTGTTGAAAAGTCTTTTCCTTTGTTGGGGATATTTGATGCTTATGAACTATGATTGTACATTTGATCTCTCCTTCATTGTAGATACCAATATCTCAGTAAATGACGATGTAGCTGAAGAATATCTTAATTTGTATCTTTCTGATGTCCTAACTATGATAGTTTTTTTTTTCATTGTTACACATTATATTAGAGGAAGTGTTGGGCTGATTGGGGATCCTGCATTTACTTTTATGTTATGGCACATTCTACTTGTGCTTTTATTTTTAACTTTTTTTTTTGTCCATTCTGGTTGTAGAGGATTTGGTTGATGCTGTTGTCCCTTTTATGGGAGAATCCATCACAGATGGCACTTTGGCAACCTTTTTGAAAAGTATGGATTTGTAGTATCAATTCCTTATTGCTGTTGTTTCCTTTGTTATTTATTTGGAATCTCTTGATCGCTATGCCTCTTGAACAGAGCCTGGTGACAGGGTTGAAGTTGATGAGCCGATTGCTCAAATTGAGACGGATAAGGTGTTGTTTTCCTGTTGCCATCTTTCTGTTTTTCATTTCAAGTTGATGGTATCATGCTTGTCTTTTTTATCCTTGAGACATTTATTTTCTTCAGGTAACAATTGATGTCGCGAGCCCAGAAGCAGGTGTGCTAAAAGAGGTAATTAGTCGATTGTGTTTGTTAATATTATTGTCATCATTTTACTTTTCTCTTCTCCTTTTTTGTTGTTGGAGTTGACCATTTTGATAATAAATTGAACGCCATGTGTGCATGCTTGCAGTTTGTAGCCAAGGAAGGAGATACAGTGGAACCTGGAACCAAGATTGCTATAATTTCAAAATCTGGTGAAGGTGTAGCTCATGTTGCTCCCTCAGAGAAAATTCCTGAAAAAGCTGCTCCCAAGAAATCAGCTTCTTCTGAAGATAAAGGTAAGGAGAAGACAAAGCCTAAAGTTGAAGCAGCTCCTGTAGCGGAGAAGCCCAAAGAACCAGCAGCACCATCACCACCATCTCCTAAACGCTCAGCTACAGAACCCCAACTTCCCCCTAAGGAAAGGGAAAGACGAGTAAGCATTTTTCTTTTCTGCTTCTGTACACCTCTAACAGTGTCATGTATTGTTTTATGTTTAAATTTTAAAGATATTTAGAAAAGAGTGGATTGTCTGACTTAAATACCTTAACTATTACAGGTTCCTATGACAAGGCTACGGAAAAGGGTTGCAACCCGATTGAAAGACTCCCAAAACACATTTGCTATGCTAACAACATTCAATGAAGTTGATATGTAAGTTCCACTTACGAATATGGTTAGCTGTCTAGTAAGTTCTCCTTTATTGTGCTGTTACTAATCTTTGGGTTTGAGGGTCCTCAAGATGACTAGTATGTCACCAATGAAGCTATTTTCTTCTCTTTTGGGGTTTCCTCTGTACAGACTTCTGATGTATTCTTTTTCAATTGAAATGGAGAAGTATATATGTCTCCTATTGGCATTTCTTTGAGATTTAATTGATATTAATTCTTGTATCAAGTGTTTATGCTTTCAAACAACTGGTTTTAATGTGACTTTTATTGCTTTTGGGATCCATTCCTTGGATTTATGTCATGATGTACTCGGATTTCAAATTGGTGTGGATTTATAGTTTACTGCTTAAAACCTGGCCTGGGTGAGTGTGTTGGTGTAGGAAATTGGTGTTTGGTTCTTGCATTGCTATGAATTAGGATAAACTGCTATTCTGCCACTATCCCCTTATATTGGCAATTGCTTGTTGTTTTTCTCATTATAGGACAAATTTGATGAAATTGCGCTCTGACTACAAGGACGCTTTTGTTGAAAAGCATGGAGTGAAGCTGGGTTTGATGTCAGGATTTGTCAAGGTTTGCTTCACGTGTTGTTATGGGCATGATGGTTAGAATCTATGATCCTTGCAGTCTAACATGTTTGAATTTCGTTTTCTTTTTGTTTTCCTCTTTTCTGTAAAATGGTTCAGGCTGCTGTTACTGCACTCCAGCATCAGCCTATTGTAAATGCGGTTATTGATGGGGATGATATTATCTACAGAGATTATATAGACATCAGTATTGCAGTTGGCACTCCAAAGGTTTTTTTTCATCTAGTTGATTTTCTATTTTTATGGTCAATCATTTATCTGAAATTGTTAGAGCGTCTACTTCCATCCAAGTAGCTATGTTCTTTCTGGCATCTGCATCAATTGTGTAGTGTGAGTGATCTTTCAAATTGTTAGTGTTTATGAAAGTATCTTTTGGTTCATATTAGGGTGGCATAAGTCAAATATGAGAGGTATTCTGTTGCATAATGCAAAGCATCCACTTTTCTTATATATATGGGGACATACACACAAACACCAAAAACTGAATCAGTGAGAAATTTTGTAGGATGGTTTGGCTTGTAAGGAAGTTAAAGCAGGACTACTTTGTGAGTGGCAAATCAAATTACTATCTGCCTTTCTTGTTTTATCTGCTGGTGGATGATATGGTCCCGGGCGTAGGATCTAGTCACGGGATGATCCACCAAGGAATCCTCTTGATTTCCCTTGTTGAAGTTCCCTTTTTTTGAAGACCCTATGTTTCTATGCAACAGGGAGACCTGTCCGTGACAAGGTCTCGTCCTCCAAGCAATATTTCTCTGATAATTTGTCTAATGCTTTATTCATAAATAGCGTAGCCTTATATAGAGGCTGGTTACATCAGCTTATTTAGGATAAGACTTCTAACAAGAATAGACCCACTAGTTTATTTAGGATAAGACTTCTAACAAGAACAGACTTACTAGACTTCTAACAAGAATAGACCTACTAGTTATGATACTAAATCTTTAAATATTTAAATAGACTCCTTATAAATATTTAAATAGACTCCTTCTACGGTAAGATCTCCTATTTTAATGGGATTTTGTATATCTCCTATTAGTGGAGTTAATTTGTTCCTCATTCTTTTAGTTCTTGCTGGATTTTCAAGTGTATCCAATATAAAGCAGCTTGAATGTTTTGAGTTGATTCTTTTTACTTATGTGAAAATCCACAAAAATTAACATGAACAACTCCTTTTGTATTGCTCTATTCATGGTTTATACATAAACTTCTTTGGGTTTTTCTGAGGCCATCTTTTATCATACCCAGCTAATTCCTGAGTTTCATCTGTTTTTAGGGTCTATGACAAGCTGCGCTTAAAATGCATACTGATTGTATTTGATTAGTTATCCTTTTTCCCTGTAAAAGTTAATAAGCTAAATTGGATGTCCTGAGTAGACATAAATTGTTACTTGGTTGCTCAGTTCTGTTGCATGTTTCCATGTCTCTTTTTATTAGGTGGAGTTACTATTAATAATAAAGGCCAGACGTGAAAAAAGGATGGAGAGCTTTAAAAGATAAGGCAACATATTATGACCTTTCTATTTCTTTCAGGGGCTTGTTGTTCCTGTTATTCGCAATGCTGCTAGGATGAATTTCGCTGATATTGAAAAGGAGATAAACAATCTTGCAAAGAAGGCAAATGATGGAACAATCTCAATTGATGAGATGGCTGGAGGTTCATTTACAATATCCAATGGAGGAGTTTATGGGAGCCTTTTGAGTACACCCATTATTAACCCTCCTCAGGTTTGTCTTGTACTGGAGTAACTAGTATGACAACTCATGGGTCTTGTGATGTATGGTTGGTATATTTTGTAGTTCTGGTTAACACATGATTTCATAAATCCATAGATTTCTGAAGTTGCTTTGTTGTAATTTGGACTGAAATTTCCAACTATTAAGGAGATTTTTAAATTTAGTGGTAGGAAATGCATATGTTCCCTCATTTTTCCGTTGTGGACCTGGAATCTCATAGTCTTAACATTCATTTGACAGTCGGCTATCTTGGGGATGCATTCGATAGTGTCCCGTCCAATGGTAGTTGGAGGCAACGTTGTACCAAGGCCGATGATGTACATTGCTCTAACATACGATCACAGGCTGATTGATGGAAGAGAGGCAGTGTTCTTCTTGAGGCGAATCAAGGATGTTGTGGAGGACCCTAGGAGGTTGCTTCTTGACATATGAAGACTATCTCGTCAGTTAACAAGTTTCTTCAGTTACAGTCTAAAATTGGGTATACCTTGAATAAGCACTTGGGTTAAGTTTTGAAGGGCTCTCAGTATTCACACCCCTAATACGGGTTCAACTGCGGCTGATTTGATCTAAAATGAGACTGACATGTGTATTTGAAAATGTTTATTTCGTTGTCTGCTGTTTTTTCTTGGATTCTTCAAAGGTATATATTGATTCTCCATGTAACTGTTTTGAGAATAATTTCTAAAATGCATGGCCTTTTCATTATGATATATGCCACCTGGGTGTGCTCTAAGCCCTTGCTAATGGAATTAAAAGCAGGAAGCTTTCCTCCTCAAAGTTAGATGAGATGAGATCAGGAATACGTGGAATCGTGTCCATTTGTAATAATCCCTGTGGAGTATCCTAGCCTTGGGTCTAGCGAGTCTCTTTATACTGATTTTTAATATAAAATTAATCTTTATTATATGATATTTATATACAATAAGATGGTATAAATTGAAGCTAATTATATATATATTTTTTTAATGAAAGGTTCAGTTAAGAAATTTAATAAAAATTACAATTGTTATTTTTACTACACAAGTAACCAATAATTTCTTTTGAAATTTGAAAATGAATTAATTTCATAAAAGGCCTATAGATGGCGCTGTTCACGGGAGTTCAAGAAATGAAAGAATCCAGAGCAAGAGATAAACGCTGCTATATCAGGACTCCAGTAATCAGTGTTACATATTCCGTTCCGTTTCGGTCAATACTGGCCGGAATATAACGTACCGGCCTAAATTCGGTACTGAATTTAAATACCGGTTGGTACCGGCCAATTTCGGCCGTACCGGCCAGTACCGGCCAGTATTTAAAATGTTGGTAAAACACTGGCCGATATCAGAGGTTTTTTGCAAAATTTTCAAAATTTCCCTCCCTCCCTCCCACC
>JAOSBK010000005.1:24911957-24925924 GCA_027568895.1 Erythroxylum shatona | reverse complement strand
GAATTATGTTTTAATTAATTATATTGTAATTAATTAATTACAATATTTTAATTAATTATATTGTAATTAATTAATTAATAACAATATTTTAATGAATTATATTTTAATTAATTATATTTTAATTAATTAATTACAATATTTTAATTAATAAATAATTATATTTTCATTAATTATATTTTCATTAGTAAATTAATTACAATATTTTATAATTAATTAAAATATAATTTATTCATTAATTAAAATATTGAAATGAATTAATTAATTACAATATTTCAATTAATGAATGAATTATATTGTAATTAATTAATTAATTATAATTAATTATAATATAATATATTGTATTATAATTATTAATTAATTCTAATTTAGTTAATTATAATATAATATAATATAATAAATTATATTTTAATTATTTAATTAATTAAAATATTTTAATTAATGAATGAATTATATTGTAATTAATTAATTATATGTTAATTAATTATAATGTAATTAATTAATAATATTATTGTAATTAAGTATATTGTAATTAATTAATTATAATTAATTAATTAATATTTAAAATATTTTAAAAAAAGAATCACTACTAAGGAATAAGTTTTATTCCTCTACTAAATAAAGGGTACGAAGTATTCTCCAAAAATGAGATATCAAACTATTGTCTCTATAATATAATCAATGACCAACCACTCACTTTTCATTCCTTACCTATTAACCACATCTTAAACCCATCAACCAAGCATCCTCTCAGTTTTGACTCTTGTTCAAATCAACAATCTGACATTAGAGCTATCTTGTTTAGGGATCTATGAAATGGAAGCTGAAGCTAGTTTTTCACAAGTTGCTCCTCAAGTTTTTTATGGAGAAAACTATCAGCTTTGGGCAGTGAGAATAGAGACTTATTTGGAGGCTTTAGATCTTTGAGAAGCCTTGGAAGAGGATTATGAACTTCCTCCGCTACCAAACAATCCCACCATGGCCCAGATCAAAAGTCACAAGGAAAGAAAAACCAAGAAGTAAAAGGCGAAAGCATGTCTATTTGCTATTGTTTTAACAACCATTTTCATTAGAATCATATCTTTCAAAATAGCAAAAGAAGCTTGGGTTTATTTAAAGGAAGAATATGAAGGAGATGAACAGATACGGGGCATGTAAGTGCTGAATTTAATAAAGGAATTCGAGTTGCAAAAGATGACAGAGTCTAAGACAATCAAGAAGTGCTCAAATAGATTGCTTGACATTGTCAACAAGGTCAAGTTCCTTAGTGCCCAACTTACTGAATCTAGAATTGTAGAGAAAATTTTGGTAATGATGCCTAAAAGATATTAAGCATCCATAAGCACCATGGAGAACACAAGGGATCCATCTAAGATCACCTTGATAGAGTTGTTAAATCAAAAGACTTATGACGTAAGATTATATTGTCGAAAGAGCTCTACCAGCCAAACATCAAGAAGTTGGAAAGAACAAGAAGAAAAATTATAGAAAAATCAGTCGTCAAGCATCGAAAACACTACAAACAATTAGGTCCAAAGTAAAGGTAGAAACTTAAGAACAAACCATCCACCTTGTCAACACAGCGGCAAAAAAGGTCATCCACCATTCAAATGTTTGAAGAGACCAGAAGCAAAGTGTAGCAAATGTAATCAGCTTAGACAGGAAGTCGCAAATTTCAAAAGCAAGAAGCAGATGCTAAATCATTGAGCAAGATGAAGAAGGCCAAATTTTTGTGGCAACGTGTTTTTCAACTTAGAGCTCTTTAGAATGTTGGTTGATTGATAGTGGTTATACAAACCACGTGACTTATGATAGAATTCTCTTCAAGGACTTGAAACCCATTGGAATCATAAAAGTTAGAATAAGGAATGGTGGCTATATTCTAGCAAGAGGAAGAGGAGCCCTTGTAATTATAGTAAATTTCGGTACAAAGAGAATTTCATATATTCTTTATGTACTCAATATGGACCAAAATTTGCTTGAGTGTGGGTCAGCTGAAAGAGAAAGAATTCAAAATATCCTTTGAAGATTAACATTGCCTTATCTATGACACAACTGGTCAGGAAATTTTAAAGATTAAAATGAGAGGTAAAAGTTTCTCATTCTAAGGAGGAGCAGATAGCTTATTAAAATGAAGTAAACACCACATAAATATGGCATATGAGACTTAGCCATTGTTAGCTTCAAAGAATGTTGAAAATGAAGAGGAAGGGTATGACGAGAGGTTTAATAGTGCTTGCTAATCATTTTCCAAATTGTAATGCCTGTCAATTTGATAAATAGGATGCCACTTCCTAAAACAACTTAGAGAGCCTCTCATAAGCTGCAACTGATTCACACAAAAGTGACAGGACCTCAAAGAACACCATCTTTACAAGGTAACCTATACGATATTCTTTTCATTGATGATTTTACAAGAATGTAATGGATTTTTTTCTTGAAA
Source organism: Erythroxylum shatona (assembly GCA_027568895.1). NCBI lineage: Eukaryota > Viridiplantae > Streptophyta > Magnoliopsida > Malpighiales > Erythroxylaceae > Erythroxylum > Erythroxylum shatona. The sequence continues at coordinate 24,923,484 of JAOSBK010000005.1, read as the reverse complement.
TTCAAGCCAGAAGTGGCTGGAGTATTTTGGAAGTTCAAGAAGATGGTGGAAAATCAAAGTGGGAGCAAAATTCAATTTCTTAGGTTTGATAATGGGAAGGAGTATACCTTAGCAGAATTTAATTTATTATGCAAAGAAGCTGGCACTAAACATCAACTCATGACTCCCCACACTCCGGAACAAAATGGATTTAGTGACACGAGCAATAGAACGGTAATGGAGATGGCCAGAAGTATGTTACACGAGAAGGAATTACCTAAAAATTTTTAGGCAAAGGCAACCAACACAATAGTTTTTCTCCAAAATCAATTTCCAACCAGGGCTTTGGAAGATAAAAACTCCCTTTGAGGCCTTGAGTATAAACCTTCATTAAGCTTTCTTAAAGTTTTTGGTTGTGTGTGTTTTGCTTATGTTCTACAGGCTAAGTGTGACAAACTTGAAAAAAAGGCAATTCCAGGCATCTTTGAGGGTTATAGTTCAATTTCAAAAGCCTACAAGGTATATCATCCACAAAACAAAAAAAATGACCATAACTAGAGATGTGCACTTCAATGAGGACGAGTAATGGAACTAGAAGAATATAAAAAACAACTTTCCTGAAGAGCAAATAGCAAACAAATGACATAATGAGATGGAAGATGATCCTCCAATTAGAGGTATAAGGCTACTTTCAGACATTTATCTGAGATGTAATGTTATAATATGTGAACCTACTGGTTATGAAGAAGCATTTAAACATCAAGATAGAAGAAACAATGAAGGAAGCAATGTCAACGATTTAGAAAAATAAAACCTGGGAGTTGGTTGATCGACCTGAAGATAGAAATGTCATTGGAATGAAATGGGTGTTCAAAATAAAATTTCATGCAAATAGCTCTGTCAACAGATATAAGGCCAAACTCATAGTTAAAAGGTAAGCACAAATTTTTGGTGTTGATTATTTTGACATTTTCTGTTGCCATATTAGATACAATTAGATTATTAATAGCAATAACAGCATAAAAAGGTTGGAAAGTGTTCCAGTTAGATGTTTAAATGGTGTTTTACAAGAAGAAATATATGTAGAGTAGCCAGAGGGATTTGTGAAGCAAGGTAAAGAAGATAAAGTTTGCCTACTGAAAAAGGCTCATTACAGCCTAAAACGAGCTCCAAAAGCCTAGTACAATAGGATAACTGAATATTTGTTGAGCCTTGGCTTTATAAAGAGCTTATCAAAGTCCACTCTTTATGTGAAATATAAAGATATTGACTTTCTCATAATGTCCCTTTATGTTTATAATCTCTTAATGATTAGAACTAATACATGGCTAGTTGAGGAGTTCAAGCAACAAATGATGCAAGTTTTTGAAATGATAGATCTTGGTCTTATAACCTACTTCTTTGGAATGAAAATCAAGCAAAGTAAAAAAAAAGGTGTTCATCTACCATAAGAAGTATGCAAAGGAAATATTGAAGAAATTTTATATTGAGGAGTGCAAAGCAATAAGCACACCAATGAATAAAAAGGAGAAACTAAGCAAGGAAGATGGTGCTGATAAAGTTGATGAAGGTTACTATAGAAGCTTAATTGGATGCCTAATGTATCTCTCTATAATAAGGCTACACATTTTATTTATTGTAAGTATATTATCTCGATTCATGCGTTATGCTAGTGTAATGCTATTAAGAGTAGTAAAAAGAACATTAAGATATTAAAAAGTAGTGTTAATTATGGTCTCAAGTTTGAGAAGTGTCAAAACTTCAAGTTATGTGGATTCTCGGATAATGACTGGGTTGGATCCATTGATGACATGGAGAGTACTTCAGGATACTGTTTCAACCTAGGTTTAGGGGTTTTCTCATGGGGCTAACAGGAGATTATTGCTCAATCCATTGTAGAGGCAAAATTTATAGTAGCAACAACAATTATAAATCAAGTTTTGTGGTTGAAAAAGATTTTGTATATTTACATATGGACCAGAAGGATAACACAAAGATTTTTGTTGACAATCAGGCAACAATTTCAATCTCAAACAATCTAGTGAAAAACTAAACAATTCAACATCAAGTTCTGTTTCTTAAGGGAGGTGCAACAAAATGGAGAAGTAACCTTAGTTTATTGCAAGTCAAAAGATCAATTTGCAAATTTGTTCACAAAATCACTTCCAGTTGGCAAGTTCAAGTCTTTAAGATAGAGAATTGGAGTTTGCAGTTCCTAAAGCAAGGATGAATGTTAAATGTTTGCTTGAGGGTTGCACGTGACTTTTATTTTTATTATTTCAAATGTTTGAATAAGTATTCTAGTTATTAAGTTTTTCCTATTCTTTAGGAAAACGTTAGTCTGATTGTGATTTGTGGACCACGACTTGAGTTGCTAGATTTATTGATATTCTGTTTATTCCAAGTATTATAAACGTAAAGGATGGCTGAAAAATAAAATATGAGAATTCCTTTGCTGACATACGCACCTTTCTTCCCCATAAACTTTTTTTAAAAAAAATTTCCAGTTTTGACTCTCTGTTTTCACCTCTCAAACCAAAAGTTATTACATCATCTTTCTTAAGTTCTTTCTGGTTGTATGCCCATTTCATATATCATAAGATAGTAAGTTTGGAAGAAAAATTCAAACTCAATTCGATGTAACCTGAAATTGATGAGTTCAATCTAAGTTGATTAGATTTTAGATCGGATTTAGATATGAAATTTACGATCTAACTAGGCTTGAAGTTTGAATATATGAAACTTAAATTTTACTGTAACTTTTAAGTTGTTCTTTTCTTTTTTTAATTATTGTTTGTCGCTTCTTCTGTCGCTCATCTCTTCTTCTTCATTATTGTTTGTTGCTTATTCTGTCTTTCCACTCTTCTTCTTCATTGTTTTCTATTGCTTTTTTATCTTTCCTCTCTTCTTTTTTACTGACATATGTCGCTTCTTAGTTTAGTCTCACAAGCACCACCTACGATGGTTATTGTTGTTGGTGGCATTGAAGATGATTGTCAAATTTCCTAGTGGATGTTTTTGTTAGACATGTTGTAATATAAAAAAAAAAAGTTTGGCTACTACATATTTCTGTACACATCAATGATAAAGCCACCAAGATAGTTGCAAAACCACTAAGATACTGGATATTTTTTGTCGTTTTACTGTAGAAAAAGAGAAGCGATGGAGAAGAACAAAGAGGTGATGGAGAGGGTTCAAAGGAAACATTAGGTCAACTATCAAAATTTTGATGGGTTGGGTTAGATTTTAGGCCTTCCTAAATCTGAACTAGTTTGGGCTAAGGCTCGAGCAAGATAAGTCAGGCTTAATAAAATTTCGAGTTAGACTCGAGCTGTGTTCCAACTAGACCCGTTGCTATCCTTACAAGATAGGTTAAATAAGATTTGAATCCTTTCTTAAAACATTGAGAAATACTAATAGGTAAAGAATAAATGATTTATGGTTTCATTACCTTGAAAGCAAAGAAAACAATAGTCGTTATTATACCATAGTTGAATTTTTCATTGGTACTTATGCTTTCATTGATTCCTAAGGGAATTATGGGTCGGCTTTTTTGAAAAACAAGGTAGCTTAAATCAACATACATTATGATGAGGTCTTGTAAGAGCTTTTATCACAAGTTGTTAGTGAAATATATGAAATGATCTCTTAACTATTGGAATGAGTCTTCTTTCCCAAAATTAAGGTTATAATTAGGTAAATTTTAAATAGGCTTAGCAATGGGAGGCTACTTGGATCCGACCTCAAATCCTTTACATGTTGTTTTCTTTTTTCTTCCACTATGTTGCTTGGTGATTTTTGGACAAGTGTAAGGAATTTCTTTAACTAAAACAAAATCATTAAAAAAAAACTAAAACTATTTTCATGCTTATTAACTAAAAAAAAATGTTACCTAAAGACTTAAACGTGGAAGAGAGACAAACTAGACAAATCCAAATCTCATTTAAAGGGTAAAAAAGTAAGGAGATAAATAGGTCACCATGTTTGAAACCCTTGGCTCCTTTAACATAATTGTAGGTTCCCAATTAATGAGGATACTATAAGAGACCATTGAGACACATTGAAGACGCCATTTGAGATGTTGATTGGGGAACCAAACATTGTCATGAATGAGAAGAGGAAGTTCCAACTTATAGAGTCAAATGTTTTATAAAAATCCACGTTCAGAGCGCAACACTTGATTTATTATTCTAATGATAGTTCTTGAAGAATTCTTAGGTTGTAAGGATATTGTCTCCAATGTTCCTTCCCTGAATGAAAGCTCTTTAACATGTGCAATTTAAATCACCAAGTAAAATATATGAGTTATCAACCTGCAATTTCTTTAGGTTCTCCTAAAGAGTTATCCTCTAAAAAGTTAACTGCAAAAATGAATATTGCATTAATTCTAATTTTATGGTTGATCAAGGTCACTTGGTAATTTATGAGTTAATCATTAAAGAGGTTGGTGTTCAGTTGAATATGAATTGAATAAAAAATGATTATGGTTTTACCATTATAACGAGTTGCTGATAAACTTTTAATGTTTACCTAAGACTAAAGGCCTTTTTTGGAACGTAGTGTTATAAACTTTTAATGTTTACCTGAAACCAAAGACATTTTTGGAGCATAGTGACATATTTTAGTCTCCAAGAGACCCATCGAAATAAGCTTCTTTGAAAGTGAACAATCTTTAAACATATGAGGTTTATTGGAACGATCTTTGTATCCCAGGATATTATTGACATATCTTGGGTAGTGGGGGTTGCTCAAAAACTCTTTATTTCTTTTTTGACTTTCTACTTGGTTTCTTCATATAGGATACTACTAATTCTTAGGTTATTCCTCATTTTTTTGTGCACTAATTGCTAATTAGTAATGAGTAATGATTTACTAACAATTTGTTGTTGGTCCTGAACAATATTTGAAATAAAAATAACATTGTAATCGACCATTGCTACCATTTAAACTTCTCCTTAATTTGCAAGTAGCTCCCAACCTAATTTTTGTCGTTGATAGTTCCCTCTTGTATCTCACAATAAGAGATGACTATTTCTATTTCTTCCAACTTTCTATCTTCATCAAGCTTCACTAGGTTTATTATTCTTGCATAACTCCATCTCTTCGGTGCTACAATATGCTAATCTAAGCATATTATGGCACCTAGTGAGTTTTTTACAATATAAACATAAATTTAAAACGGACCAGTGCTCCAAAAGATAAATTATAAAATTTAACCCATATTGTAATTCTCCTCATCTGCTTCACTAACATCATCCCAAGTACGTTAATTGGTTCCAAAATAATGTTGTTTTAGTTTCACTTTCCAAAATATCATTTTAATTTTGACTTTCTTTGAGATAAAATCTTGTGGCTTTGAGAAGTTAAATAAAAAAGACATCATTTTGTAAAGAAAGTTTTAGCCTTGTAAATCAGCCATCAAATCAAGTTCTACTCAAAGTCTGACCAATTTAAATCTAATATGTTAATTACATGTTAAGTCGGATAAAGATGAAAGTTATCCTAAATTTCTACTTATAACATGATAAGTTTACCTTATATATGCTACCTTAAGCACTTTCATCAAATATGTTTCACAATTTAATTTGAATATAAACACATCTTCCTCATTCATGTATGTGTTCTTCAATCCAATCTTGCTCTAATTAGAGAAAGCCCGAGTTTGCATTAAAGGGAAGAGGAAGACAAATCTCTCATCAGTAAAACGCCTTACCATTGTTGTTGCGAGGGAAAAACTTTTTAACTTTTAAAAAGCCGATTTATCACCTATTAATTAACTCCATGTGTGTTTAGAATTAGAGTAGGAGGAAGAAGTAACAGGGGATGAAGCATTGGAAAAGACCATCTGCGATTAGCCATTGAGAGTCAGAGAGCTGGAAAAGCTGGATGAAATTAAGGGAGGTTGGCAAGGAAGATGCTGGTAGGGGAAGCAAAGGAAGGAGAGATGAGTTTGTTGGAGATGAATCGAGTTCGCCACGACCAAAAGGAGAAGCCTTTGGCGGTGAGAGTTGAGGAAAACGTAGCTTCTTGGGAGCGTACTTGATTGTGGCAATGTACCTGGCAAATGACTAAGGCAAGAAGTTTGAAAAAGCTAGAAGGGTTAGAGGACACCTTGTTCTACCAAATTTGACCAGATCTAATCTAATATTATAACTAGAAAGTATTAGCATTCATATTTCCTCACGATTCAAAGGTAATGAGTATATTAATACAATAACAAATTTACATGTAATTACAAATAGAAGCCCCCAGAAAAGTCCCTCGGCAAATCCAAGTGGTGTTTTAACATCTACTCTTGTTCTGTTTGCACGTTAAATTATTGAAGTGCAAAAAGGTAGAAAACGACTAATACAGCAAGCATCAATGTTGTTAACTTTGCTTTGAACTTAAGTAAAAGGTAGCATACGAAAAGAAAGCAGCAGAAAAAATATTCAATCAATTTAACGAAAGCATGCCTAAATTAACCATTTCAGGAAGTCATAAAACAGTTGATTATGCAACAGAAAATAAATCACTGAATTTCAAAACTTGTCAAATCTACCAATTCAGTTGTTGCCCGGATAATTCAGACAGCCAGACATAAGAGATTTTGTGCCACCAACTAGATTCTCACTTCTAGGCCTTCCTTCACCAAGTGCTCTTTAACAGAATGCAGAGGAACCTGCATACCATAAGAATGAGGAATTTCAAGAAACGGGAAACAATGAAATGTCACAATATATAAGCGTCATAGTACATAAAGCTAGACTTCATTTTCCAAGAATGCAATCATCAGAACTTTCATGCTTGTAATAAGGATCCAGTATCGTTTTCAAAGTGAACCAAATTTGTGGTTTATCAGGTGGCATATAGCCTACCACTTAAGTAGTATATCAGTAAGAAAACTAAATCACAGGTTTTACATACAAACGCTAAAATCATAACAAATGTCAACACGACACAGTCATACCTCCTTTCTGTGGAAGATCCCAGCAGCGAGGGCCGCTGATGCATTTGTTTTTGTGAAAACTTCTGAAAAGTGTTCAACAGAGCCTGCACCACTGCTTGCAATAATCGGTATGCTAACGGCATCACAAATCAACTTTATTAGATCTATATCAAATCCTTTACCTTGACCTGAAAAACCATAACGACGTCCGTGAAATATGCAAACATCTCCAGTTTCAGGAAAAGAAGATTAATTTATAGACATATCACAGAAAAATAGTGGTCCGGTAGTTCTACATTGAAGATATCATTACTCTAGTCCAAACCCAAGAAAAATTCTCTTCATCAACAGTGCCAAGAAAGGGCCATCAACGCAAATTGGAACTGGGATATCACCAAAGCCTCGTGGATCACCGTATAAGATGAGTATCTCAAAGCAAACATTAAACGATGGATAAGATGTTAGGATTATCTGTTGCAGATGCTGACATCATCCACGCTAACCATTTTTGTAAAATAAACATTTCACACTTCTGTTTCTTAAAAACCACAAATCAATGAACAGTGATAAACACAGTAACTTACAGCAGGAAAGAAATAATCCTTACCATCGCAATCAATGCAGTTCAGCAATATTTCTCCAGCTCCAAGCTCTTCGACTGCTTTTGCAAGTTCATAAGCTCCAATTGGCCTACCTTCTCTCCCACCATTAACCTTTAAGGAGGTAAACATTTGAGCTGTATCAGGTATTTCATTGTATGTAATACTGAAGCCACATCTAAGCAGTAGATGAGATTCCCATTAAGGTAAAGTGCTGGTGATCATGGCAAAATGATTTTGATTCACATGTCATTGCAAAACTAGTCTATGTTGCTCCTCTGCTTGTCCTATCCGAATAATGAATCCAGATATATAGGCATGGCAAAGGGCCGGGCCAACCCCTGCCCGACCAGGCCAGAAGTGGCCCAGCCCAACCCCTATTGGGCTGAAGGCAGCCCGGCCCGAATTTTAATTTTTTTAAAAGTGCAAAATGATGTCGTTTAGCTTTATAGGGCCTGGGATCGGACGTTCAACCTTTTGCCATCCCTACAGATATATATCTTTATCAATTGATATGAAAAAATTTTATATTGCTTTTCAAGCTGTCTTTCCTATTGCGAAGTGTTAGGTTGTTATCATCTCAGAGAAGGTTCCAATTGAATAATTTCTGAAATCCAGTTTCACGCTTATTTATTTGATTTTATGCATAGATATATCTTCTGATACTATGTATGTGTGCTGTCTCTATATTTAATTTAGTCCTGGTAGCAAGAAAAGGTAAACTTGAATCAATATACGAAGCAAAATATAGTTTCAGACCTTACTGCACACAAAAGAAGAAAACAAGGCTTACCATACATTGATACCAGGCATACTCTTCTCCATTTGGACCTAAAATCAACACAGGAGAAGACACAACATTTCAGTTCATTTAATCAAAAAACCGACGTAGTATAAGACATCCTTCCCTCTTTTTGTGCATGAAAAAGATAAATGAAGACTATCCTTAGAAAGATTTAATTACAGAGTGGAGGATGATTTTAAGTTCAGCAAAGGTAGAAGATTATGATGAGAAACGATTGGAACATGGTACCTCAAGCTCCAAACCTCTGCTAAGGGAAGTGGCGCTTTAGAATTTTCAAATTCAAAGAGTTAGTATTTTTTTCAAAGCTACATCATCATTATTCACTTGAATAGGTCCCAGTGGCACATTAAATCTTCTGTTTTTATCGAAGATAGAATCAAAATATATAGTAGTTCCAAGTGACAAACTGAGAAGCTGACAATGGTAAACATGTAGAAGTTATCCTTACCCTGGTTAGTTACTCGAATAGCATTGAACTCCACATCATTGGGACTTCTGAGATAAACTCTACGAAGGTCTATACTGACAACCACTGCCTTAAATAAATTGAGACAAGTCAATAGGTAGAACCATCTACATTTTCTGGCCACACTTAAACCAACTTTAAATACAAATAAAAGGTACAAAGGCAAGACCATGGACGTCTTTATCAGAAGTTCATAAGGACAGGTTATGTAGGATAGAAGAGAAATCATTCAGGGCATTAGCATATATCATTCCAATATTGAAGATTTTTCCCTTTTATTGTTGGTTCTTGCAAATAAATGTGTAAGTGAAGAGAAATAAGGATTTTAAAGCATTTCAAACTGCATAAAATACAACCTGGTTTCCATGAACTCTAGCTATCAGTTCAATGCTGGTCTTTCCAGTCTTAACCTTCAAGAATAATCAAAAGTCATTACAAAGGATAGACTAGCAATAAAACATGAAAAGACAGCAAATCTGCTCCAATTAGCTACCGGCATTCATACTTTAGTTCTTAAATATTCTTCTGCAGCATATCAGTAAGAAAACTAAATGACAGGTTTTACATACAAACACTAAAATCATAACAAATGTCCACACGACACAGTCATACCTCCTTTCTGTGGAAGATCCCAGCAGTGAAGGCGGCTGATGCATTTGTTCTTGTGAAAACTTTTGAAAAGTGTTCAACAGAGCCTACACCACTGCTTGCAATCACCGGTATGCTAATAACACCATAAATCAACGTTATTAGATCTATGTCAAATCCTTTACCTTGACCAGAAAAACCATAACGACGTCCGTGAAATATGTGAACACCTCCAGTTTCAGGAAAAGAAGATTAATTTATAGACATATCACAAAAAAATAGTGGTCCTTTAGTTCTATATTGAAGATATCATTACTCTAGTGCAAACCTAAGAAAAATTCTCATCAAATAGTGGCCAAGAAAAGGCCATCATCGCGAATAGGAACTGGGGTATCACCTAAGACTTGTGGTTCATCGTACAGGATGAGTATCTCAAAGCAAGCATTAAACAATGGATAAGATGTTAGGATTATCTATTGCAGATGCTGAAATCATCCACGCTAACCATTTTTTGTAAACTAAACATTTCCCAATTCTGTTGCTTAAAAACCACAAATCAATAAACAGTGATAAACACAGTAACTTACAGCAGGAAAGAAATAATCCTTACCATCGCAATCAATGCAGTTCGGCGGTATTTCTCCAGCTTCAGATCATAAGCTCCGATTGGCCTACCTTCTCTCCCACCATTAACCTTTAAGGAGGTAAACATTTGAGCTGTATCAGGTATTTAATTGTACAGAATACAGAAGCCACATCTAAGCAATTAAGGTAAAGTGCTGGTGATCATGGCAAAATGAATTTGATTCACATGTCATTGCAAAACTAGTCTATGTTGCTCCTCCGCTTGTCCTATCCAAATAATGAATCCAGATATACAGAGATAGCAATAGGCTGGGCCACCTACGGCAGCCCAGCCCGAATTTTAATTTTTAAAAAAGTGCAAAATGATGTTTTGTTTTATGGGGCCGGGGCTCAGCCGTACAACCTTTTGCCATCCCTACATCTATATTAATTGATAGGAAAACATTTTATATTCCTTTTCAAGCTATAATATGAGTTCACTTATCCACCAAAGTCTTCAGTGAAGTAAGACCACACTCGTGAGCTTATTACTTTTCAAGCTGTGTCTTTCTTATTACAAAGTGTTAGGTTGTTATCATCTCAAAGAAGGTTCCAATTGAATAATTTCTAAAATCTAGTTTCACGCTTAGTTATTTATTTGATTTTATGCATAGATATATATTCTAATACTATGTCTACACACTGTCTCTATATAGCTTTTACTTCTAATGTATTTAATTAGTTAGTCCTGGTTGCAAGAAAAGGTAAACTTGAATCAATATAGGAAGCAAAAAATAGTTTCAGAGCTGACTGCACACAAAAGGGGGAAAAAAAACAAGGCTTACCGGGGCATTGATACCAGGCATCATTTGGATCTGAAATCAACGCAGGAGAAGACAACATTTTGGACCTGAAATCAACACAGGAGAAGACAACAATTCATTTCATTTAATCAGAAAACCGACGTAGTATAAGACATCTTTCCCTCTCTTTTTGTGCATGAAAAAGATAAATGAAGATACTATCCTTAGAAAGAATTAATTGCAGAGTGGAGGATGATTTAGGTAGGAGATCATGATTAGAAACGATTGGAACACAGTACCTCAAGCTCCAAACAACCGCTAAAGGAAGTGGCGCTTTAGAATTTTCAAATTCCAAAAGTTAGTATTTTTTGCAAAGCTACAACATCATTATTCACTATTCACTTGAATAGGTCCCAATGGCACATTAAATCTTCTGTTTTAATTGAAGATAGAACCAAAATATATAGTAGTTCAAGTGACAAACGGAGAAGCTGACAATAGTAAACATGTAGAAATTATCCTTACCCTGGTTAATTACTCGAATAGCATTGAACTCCACATCATTGGGACTTCTGAGATAAACTCTATGAGGGTCTATACTTACAACCACTACCTAAAATAAATTGAGACAAGTCAATAGATAGAACCATCTACATTTTCTGGCCACACTTAAAACAACTTTAAATAAAAATAAAAGGTACAAAGGCAAGACTATGGTCGTCTTTATCAGAAGTTCATAAGGACAGGTTATGTAGGATAGAAGAGAAATCATTCAGGGCATTAGCATATATCATT
>JAOSBK010000005.1:24893659-24911857 GCA_027568895.1 Erythroxylum shatona | reverse complement strand
AGACAAATATGAGTTAAGATATGATAATTAGTGAGATATTCCGATAGTGATCACAACTTTTATTTGTTATAGGTCATCTTCCATAGGAGATCATATTGGAGAGTCAGCTGACATGGAGTCTGTAGGAGTCAATTTAGAGTCTCCTGTACCTGAGTTTATTCAGATGCCTTCGAGAATTCCCTTGAGGCGAGAAAGAAGATATGATAAATTGAGAAAACAAAGGGCTGTGGACTTCTACGGAAATACAAACCTGGCTGAAGCATAAGGGTGGCTTGAGCGAACTGAAAGAGTGTTTGACTAGATGGACTGTGAGGCAGACGAGAAATTTGACTATGTTGTCTCACTCTTGCAAGGTCCCATATATCAGTGGTGGAAATCATTCCGGGTAGTACCACCAGACCTTGTAGTTTGACCTAGGAGGATTTCTTGAGTGTGTTCCAAGAGAACTTCATGCCGAAGATTTACATAAATCAGAAAATAAAAGAATGTTTAGACCTAAAGCAAGGCAGACTCACAGTGGCAGAGTATGAGATAAAATTCAATGAGCTAATGGGATATGCAATTGCATTGATCCCAAATGAAGAATAAAAATGTAGACGATTTGAGAATGGTTTGAACATGGAGATCATAATGAGACTAAACATTTCTAACTTGAGCAGTTTTACAAAACTCCGAGCGACCTCAATCAGAATTGAACAATTGTTGAAAGATGGTCAGATAGAAAACAAATAGGAGGTTAGAGGTAAGACGCAGGATGAGTCTCAAGCTGATTTTGGTAGAAACTTCAGAAAGCATTAAAACATATAATCTCGATTTCAATCTAGACCGAGACAATTTGGATCTCGAGGAAGAGGTAGATTTGTTCAGTTTGGGGGAGGCAGAAGACAGATGCGTGCCAGTCAGTTGCACCAATTGCCTGAATGTGAGCACTGTGGTAAAAAGCATGGTGGTGAGTGTTGGCGAATAACAGGAGCATGTTTTCGATGTGGCTTATATGAGCGTTAAGTCAAAATGACTTCACAAATAATAATTTTGTTGATAATCAAATAATAATAATGTTTGAAATAAATGAACTGTTTTGATGTGTGTGTTAAGAATGTAGTGAAAACACAGAAGAAGTGGCAAAACATAGAAGAAGTGACAAAACACTGAAGAAGTGGCAAAACACATAAGAAACGCAAAACACAGAAGAAGTGGCAAAACACAGAAGAAATGACAAAACACAGAAGAAGTGACAAAACACAAAAGAAGTGCAAAACACAAAATAAGTGGCAAAACACAGAAGAAGTGGCAAAACACAGAAGAAGTGCAAAAGACAGAAGAAGTTCAAAACACAGAAGAAACGCAAAACACAAAAGAAGTTCAAAACACAGAAGAAGTTCAAAATACAAAAGAAGTGAGAACACAAAAGAAGCAGTTTGAGTTAGTTACAGAACTCAACTGAATAACGGTTTCTTTAAGAAGCAAGAAGTAAGAAACAGTTATCAAGAAGCAAGAAACGGTTGGAGACTTAGGCTATAAATACTAGTTGTAGTCGAAGACTGAACAATCTTTTATCTTTCAAGTTATTAATTACAAAAATTCTGTATTCAAAGTGCGATACAATAGAGTGAACACTTCTTTAACAAAAAGCTCATCATATCCTTCTAGTGAGAGAAAGAAAAGACTAAGAGTCTGGAGAGGCTAAGATAACAGAAAGAATACTCAGTGTAAGAGACCTAAAGAGGCTCTGGAAGGGATGAAAGAATACTTATAAATTTGTCAAAATATAGTGAAAACTCAGAAGGATTCTGAGGACTAAACGTAGCCCAAGGTTTGGGGTGAATCAGTATAAAAATCGTAGCGTCTATCTTCTAACTCTTCACTTTTAATTTCTCTTATTTTTATACAAGTATATAGAAGTTATTTGCGATTTAGCTACATAACTTTTTGGTATTCATTTGATACTTGAAAAAGTTTCTTTTTCAAGAAATATCAAGGATTTTGTGTATTCATAAAAAGATTACACAATTCAACCCCCTTTCTTGTGTACTTCGTATATTGTATGTGAGTTTTATATTAACGTCTGATTTACTTCAATTGGTATCAGAGCTCGGTTTCGAAGAACCACATTTACACAGTGATGATAAAGATCTATGGCTGAATCACACATTTTTATCGCTGAAGGTGCCTTCGTCACAAGACCTCCTGTGTTCAATGATGAGGACTATCATTATTGGAAGGACATGATGCGGCTCTTCATCGAATCCACACACGTTGATCTTTGGGATATCATTGAGAATGGACCATACGTACCAGTAGATGATGAAGGAAATACTATTCCTTGTACCAGATGGTTAGCCGATCACAAAGCGAGATTTCAATTAAACTCAAAGGCCAAGTTCTTTTTGAGTTATGCTTTAAGTAGAAGTGAATACGATAAAGTTCATGGATGCGAAACTGCGAAGGAGATGTGGGACACTTTATCCATTGCACATGAAGGCACAAATCAAGTGAAAGAGTCCAAGATCAGCATTCTTGTTCATCAGTATAAGCTGTTTAAAATGAAAGAAGATGAGTCTATTGATCAGATGTTTGGACGATTTCAAACTATCGTTAATGGACTGAAAGCTCTTGGGAGAATCTATGATAATCAAGACCATGTCAGGAAGATTCTCAGAAGCCTGCCCAAAAGATGGAGACCCAAAGTCACTGCAGTAGAAGAAGCCAAGGACTTGAGTAAATTAAAGCTAGACGAATTGCTTGGTTCTTTGAAGATACATGAAGTGGAGCTTGATGCTGAAGACAAACCTAGAAGGGACAAATTGATAGCATTAAAGACTGGTCAGAAAAATCACAAGACTCAGAGAAATAGAAGTTCATCATCAAAAGCATAAAGATCTAAGAGATCAAGAATGATGACACTAGTGAATCTGAACAAGATTCAAGTGAAGATGATGATGAATTATCTTTCATTGTAAGAAAGATCAGAAGAATGTGGAAGAAGAAAACAAAAGGAAACAAAGATTTTTCTTTTAAGAAAAATAGCAAAGATGAAGTCAAGAACGAGAAGATCTCTATCATTTGCTACGAATGCAATAAACCAGGACACTATAAGTCTGAATGTCCGTTGCTTAGAAGAAAGCCGAAGAAGAATAAAAAAATAAAAAGAGTATGATGGCTACTTAGGAGGATTTGGATTCATCCGAATTAGATTTTGATTCAGAAGCTTCAGTACAAGCAAATATATACTTGGTAGCCGAAAATGAAGGTGATGAGGCACTACAAGAAAATTGTTGAATTGCTACAGAATATTGCCGATGGTATTAAAACTGTTGAAAATATCGACCAAAAATATATAGACGTCGACAAAGTTAGTTGTGGAATATAAGTGTTGCGATGGTACAATATTCCGTCGCTGAGTGTTGGTGGAGGATATTTATCGATACACATTTCGGTCAGTAAAGTGATCGGTAAAAACGTCGGATTCAGCCCTTTGATTGAAAACAAAAATGACGTCGTTTTGGTTTAAACTAAAACGACGTCGTTTTGGTTTAAACTAAAACGACGTCGTTTTGATAAAGGATTAAAGCCCTCCTTTTCCTTCTCCTTTCTTCCTCTCCCGCGCCCAGCTGCTAGACCTTCTCTCTTTTCCTTCTCCTTTCTTTTTTGTTCTTCCTCCTCCAACACCGCCGTTTGCCGCCAACTGGACTCGCCACCTGTCATCGCCTCCTCGTTGTGGTCTCCGACAGGTAAGCCACGTCTCCTCCCTCCCCTCTTTCTCCTATAGTAGTGGATATTGTATAGTTTTTTTGTTTTTATATTTAAATATTTTTTATTTATATTTAAATACAAACATTGATTTATATTTAAATACAAACGTTCATTTATATTTAAATGTTTATTCTTACAAATGTTGATTTATATTTAAATGTTGTAATTGATTCTTATATGTAAATGTTGATTTATAGGTTTTGTAATTAGTTTATATGTATAGATGTGTTTTAATTATTTTTATAATCTTTATTAAAAGAACAGAAAAATAATAATTTTAAATTAACATTAAAGCATTTACATGTTTGTTTAAAAAGTTCATCAATGTTCATGACTAATTGTTCAAACAAATAAAATCACAAAATAATTAAATTTATAATGAATTTCTCAATCAATATTCTTTCAATGTAAAAAAAATCCCATAATTGTGTTTCCTTTTAAGTTAATTATGATAAAATTGGTAAGTATATCAAAATTTGTTTCCTTATCTATAGTTGAGTTGTATATCTTCTTCAATATACTTAACATAAGAATAAAGAAAATTTTAAAAAAGAGAAAGTAATGAAATTAGGATAATTGATATTCCTTTTGACAATTAATGCATCTGCAACTATATCATGAGCAGTATAAATTAACTATAGTAGATATCACGATCTACCAGTGAAAGACCATCAAAACACCCTTAAATTTATAACCTTAAAATTGTTCTTAACTTACATATGCAATAAATATTAAATCATGCAAACACATACTAAAAATTAATGTTAAAGATTCATAAACCTACTAAACTGAAATAAAAATATCTAAATCTTTAGGTTATCTTTGAACAAGCGCTTATTTGTAAATTTTTTAGTTAAACTCCTTACTCAAGTATTTCAACTTGATGACTCTTTTGAAGGCTTAATTCTACTCTCCTTTGGTCCTTCATTCTCCTTAAAGTTCTTCTTTCTAATCATAAGCTTATTAGCTTCCAAATATGTTATGTGATACATTATAATAGGGCAATCCACCTCTTCTCCTTTTTCTTACATGATATATGAATTCAATGAATAGGGATGATTTGTGTTTTAAGATATAGGTTTTGTGTTTTAAGGAAGGACTTTGTGTTTGGAAGGTCATATAATTTTTAAAACTTGAGATTTAGATAACAAAAGATGCATTGTATATGTTAGGTTGTGATAAAAAAGAAGGAATTGGGGGTTTAGGGTGAAAATTTTGAGTCTAACTTTTATGTTGTTAGAGTCCATAACGGGAATAACATCTTACACATTATAAACTAAATTAAAGTTGTTTCACATTATCATCTTTTTATCTATCATCATCATTTAAAGAAATATCATCATCTTTTTTGATAATAAATAATTAAAATGTAATCAATAATTAAAAATTTTAAAAATCATACCTCTTTATATAAAATAAATGGTGACCTATTAATAAGGAAATGCATAATTTAGAGGAGGAAGAGCATATTGGTGGAAAGGAGTTGATCCAAGTTTTGAATTGTTCTTAATCCCTTGGCAAGGTTATGGCAAAAAGTAAGGAGAATATGTTTAAGAGGCAACAGAGAACGTGTATGATAAGCAACCTATTATCCCTCATATTATAGAGGGTATAGAGCCAACTATCAAATCTTCATTGGATTTAAAAGATTATGATTTCTAAACTGTTATAAGGAAGAAGTTATAAAGGGGCACTCAAAGCAGGAGCTCCAAAGGTAAGTCCACCTCAAAATGACTTTGTTAGTTTGAAATGTTTGAGGATTAAATTGCCTTGAAAGGCTACAAACTTTAAAGGATTATGTCAATTTGGAACATCGTTGGTTTGTAGGACTTTTTGAAATGAAGATTTCAAATCTAATTTAAATAAATTGAAGATTTTATAGCCAATTGGGCTTTTCTTCAAATCTCCAGTATCGCTATTTTAGGAGAGTTGTGAATGCAGATAATAATAATTTTGTAAAATTGGAAGAATTGTGGTCTTGTGATTAAGCTATGCATGTATTAGTTCACTTTTCACTTAAAAATGCAAGCCTTATATTTCTATTATTTATGGCTCTAACCTAAATTTTTGAAAAGGACAACTTTAGGAGGGTCTACTACAAAATAAGGTTAGCAGCAATTCTCTTTAGATTGGTTGTAACTTTAAAGAGTGTGTGGAAGGGTTAGGTTTGGAGGACCTAAGATATAAAGGGCAAATATTTACTTGGAGTAACAAAAAAGAAGGAAGGAGTTTTATTAGGAAAAAATCAAATAGAGCTCTGGTTAATCTTGCATGGCTCGTCAATTTTCTTGAGAGAAAAGAACAATTTACGGAGCCATTATTTTTAGATCATACATATATTTGGCACAGTAATTTGTTCCAAATGGTAAGGAAAAAGTTCCCTTTTAGAATTAACAACTTCTTTGCTTTTGATGATGGATTTCATGAGGCAATATCGAAAGGGATGTCATCTAGGATATATAGCTCTAAACAATTTGTATGTATGTATGTAAAAATTAAAAGATATTAAGAAGGAATTGAAGAAGTTAAATGCTACAAAGGGCCCTAACACTATGGAAGTAGTCAAGAGTGCAAAAGATAAGCTTGAAAGAATTCCATATAGTTTGTCTATAAATTCATCTAGTAAGGAGATGCTAATTGAAGAGAAGATGACCCTTAAGAGTTATTTAAGTAAATTGGATGATCATGCTATTCTATTAAAGCAAAGGGATAGGAATAATTAGCTAAAGAAGGGAGAGAGGATTATAAAATTCTTTTTTATCACTATCTTGGCTAAGAGGAACTCTAAAAACATAAGCCCTATTGTCATTGTCAACTGAGGTAGTGTCATTTTTTAAGAACTTTACAGGTTCTCATTCTCCTAACTCTTATTCAGTAGAGCTTTTAAAGGCCTTTATTGACAAACAGATAAGGAAAAAGAAAGGTCTTCTACTCTCTAAACAAGTTGGTAATCTAGAAATTGAGCAAATAGTCTTCCAGATGAATGGTCAAAAGGCTCATGGACTTGATGGTTCAAATGGATTCTTCTTTTATAAAGCTTGGCTAATGTGGGTTCTATGATGAAACAAGCTGCCAAGGAGTTTTTTAATAATTTAACCCTACTTAAGGAAATTAACAAAACATTTATATGTCTTGCTCATAAGATTCCTAATCTTTCATCATTTGGGAACTAGAGGACAATTTTTTATGGAAACTTTTTGCTTAAAATCATTTTTAAGATATTGGAAAATAGACTAAAAGTGGTGCTTTAATTTATCACAAGTAATACCCAAGGAGCTTTTCTCGAAACTAGATTAGTTAGTGATAATATACTAATTACTCAAGAACTCTTGAAGGGATATACTAGAAATAAATCATTCCAAATTTTTTAATTAAGGTTGACTTCAACATAGCATTTGATTGTATAAGCTAGGAATTCTTATCTAACTCGCTTGAGGTTCTCGTATTTCCTTAAATTTTCAAACTTTACTTTAATGAGATTTCCAATTTAATACAATCTAAATTGATTTTCATGAAATTGATTGCATAAGCAATTTAAAGTTAATGAAAATAATGGAAATTAATTATTTAAAAAAAGCTTATAATTCTATAATTCATAAAAGGGTTTTAACGCATAATAAATTAGATGCAATGCAGATAGGTGTCAAAGGAATTTGGTTCTAAAGGTGTAAAAGAGTCCATTGATTCTTTATATACTGACTAACACTTGCTAGAGGTTCAACAACATGTACTAACTCACGGTTGAATTTTGAAAAGTTGAATGAATATAAAGAAGATAGTAGTAAGTCAAAATAGAGAGATTAGAGTGATGGAAAACGGTATAATGAATCATGGTGATTCTCATAGGCATAGATGAAGGTTTTTTCTTGTAGGTTTTTGATGAGATAGAGGAGGGAGAAGGAGAAAAGGTGTTTAAAAATGACTATATTGGTCAAACTTTTAATTACGTTGATTGACCAATGTAATATATAGGTAGACCGATGTAATTGACTAAATATTTAATAACTTAACAATATATATAATAAATGACTGTCTTAAGAAACTTTTTGGCTACTCTTATATATTAGTCAACTATTGTAACCTAAAATCATAAATTCTGATTTAAAAAGCATCCAAACTAATATTAAAATACTGAAACATTTAATAAATCAAAGAAATATCAATCAAAAACAAATTTAAGCAACAAAAGAGATCTTAATCGAATAGACTCTCATCAATGATGCCTAATTCTCTCTTAATTATATAAAAATTTTCTTATTGGTTTAGTTACCTAAGCCAAATAATTGGTGCACAATTATTATTAGCCACCACATATTCGATCTTCGTGATTAAAAATACAATCGAATTTTATTTCTTACTAAATTGTGAAACTATTAAATTTCTTATGAATTGACAATTATTATATGTGATATTTCTATCTAAAAGACTACTAATATGTGATCTTTCTATCTAAAAGACTACTAAAAGAAGTAATATCTGGATAGTCAATCAAATCAAAGCATGTATGATCAAGAAGCCAGATTTCTAATGACATGATACCACACAAATATCTAATAAGCACTGAATCGCTAAAAGATGAGATTCTTTAGGGCTTGATAGAAATCTAGAACATACGCATACACTAAACATAATATCGAGCCTACTTGTGATGTGATAAAGTAAATTGCTAATCATATATTAGTAGAACTTTAATAAATTGGCTTTCCCTCTTCATCCTTGTTGAACTTACTTATGATACTTATGGGTGTTCCCAATGGCTTGGCTTGATCTATCCCAAAATGTTTGATAGATTTTTTTGGTGTACTTATCTTAATTAATGAAGAAGCCCTTTTTCATTTAGAAAGAAGTCAAGATTTCCTTCGCGTTCATCTCAATTTTCCTACTCATACACTTGAAAATCCCTTGTATAAGCTTTCATATGTTGTACAAAAAGTAACATGAATATGAAAAATTACAATGTCATTATCACATGTTGGTTCCTATTACTAAATATTTCCCTTTCACAAAATTCTTACTCACAGCCTAAAGTAACTGTACCTTCCGTTTATAAGCAATATAGTAATGAATAAAGGGTCCATCCATGAAGAAGTTAGAATAGTTTAAATTACGCTTCTATTACTAAATAGTTAAATAAGTAAAAATACATAGATAGATTAATTAAAATAAATAAATAAAATATAAATAAATAATAAGAATAAAAAGAAAAATTAAGAAAAATAATCAACTAGGCAATTTTAAAAACTGTTTAGACAAGGATTCCCATTAGCATCATCTTTGCAATCATGATTAGATAAACTTAGGAAGTATTTATAATTTGGACTAGCTGAAACTTCTAGGTTATGAAATTACTCTCTCTTGAGACATAATCACTTATTATCAAGTTTACTAATTGATAACTCTATCCAATTAAAACTCTTAAAAATGCATTAGGTTATATGAATTTCCATAAAGGTTTGACCTTAATACCTGAGAATTTATGTAAGCCTAATTTAACACCTCATACAACTAATATCTAAACCGTGATCCACTCACATGCGTGTTATTTCAAATCATCATGATATGAATTAATATTAGGTCTAATCATTAGCATATTAAAATTTATATTAACAATATTCATAGATATTTCACTGAAATAAATCAAACTTCATAATAATATTGAATCAATCCTTAACAAAAATAATAATATGGTTCTTCTTCTAAACATAAAAACAAACTAGTCACAAATTATTTATTCATTGACAATCATAAGTGATAAAATAAAGGACATCAAGATATAAAGAATTCTAGATGAAATCTTCTTGTTCCAATTAACTGATCTCCAATCTTTTTTATCTATTAAAAACAACTTTGGGAATGATCTGTTGAGGGTTTTTGCACCTCCTTGCAGCTAACCATAGGTTTAGAATAGAAAAGAATGACAAAATATTTTTTAAATTAAAACTACTTGATACATGATCTGGTAAACAATTATACTCTAAGTTATGTATCTTCTTAATACTCTCTATAGGGGAACAAGGGCTCCAACATTCCCCCATCCTAAGCTAAATATCTTTTTGTAACTCTTTAGGATGTGGGCATGAGTTAAGACACAATTATGTCTTAGAAAATAATGCACTTTAAAAATTCTATCCATCATATAGTCTGCATCTAGGCCGTTTATATGACCGTGTCTTCATTTTTAAATGGTAAATGAAGGATACAAGTTGGCACACATTCACGTGCTTAGTTATTCCTAACTAATAATTGTGTTTTCTTTTTATTTTTCGCTTGAAATCTTCTCCAATTCTTGATAACACTCTTCTCAAGGTAACACATTCACAATTATTAAAAGCATCACAAAAAATGAGTAAAGCTAAGGTAATTTAAACATAAAAATAAAGTAAAAGACTAATATGTACACACACACACACACACACACACACACACACACACACACACACACACACACACACATCGGCCATGCTTGTGCTTTTTAATGAAAAGAGTTACATCAACCTTACCTTTAATAAAATTATTTTCTTGAGAAATGCACTTAATCATACTAAGCTTTAAGAGTTTTTTTAAATTATAAGAATTTTTAGAGAGTTTATAAACATTGTTAGGTACTTCATGAATTATTAAGTTTTTGTATCATTATTCTTTATTTATGCATTTAAAAGACTGATTATCCAATTTTGACTAAATAAGGTCTTAACTATGGTTTTAATGATAACAAAATATATTGCTATTAATAAATTTACTTTTAGTGATATTAATAGCTCTATTATTTTGGAATCAAGAAATAAATGAATTATAAAGTTTAATAGAAAGGTAAAGTGAGAAAATGAGCCATTTTAATAAAAAGATGAAGAAAATGAGAAAAATAGAGCACATATGTGATTTAAGAGAAGAATTAAGAATAAAAAGGAATCAAGTAAATCACTATAATCATTCTCGTAACCTTATCTTAGTCATTTAATTAAAGACTCAATCATCACATGATCATTTTGTACATAGGGTATAGTATATATACTTTGTCCTAATTAAGAGGAAATTTAGGAAGTTTTAAAGAAAACTCTCTTGAGATATTAAAATAATTTTAGGAAAATTTTGAAATAGTTTTCGATGAATTTTTTGTTAAAATAATGTAGTTTGATCTTTGAAAACTTATGAAGTTTTTGAAAGCTTAATTAAGGAAGTATAGTCAACTAGTATGGTTAGTTAGGCAAGCTAATTTTAGGTGGAAGTATATTCATCTAATATCTTTTGATAATATATATTGTAAGCATGTGACCATATTTTGTTAATTAATATGCAAAATAGTTGAACAATGCATTACTATTAGCCGTTATAATAGCTAATTTTTATATTTAAGTACTATTTTAGGTTACTTTTAGTATAAGTAGAGCACATATGAGTTACGGAAGTAACTTTGGGTGTACTAGAAAGTTGCTAAGAGCATTAAGAGGTTCGAGAGTGTGTGCGTACATTACGTTACGTATAGTGAGTGTTGTTGATCAATATAAGCAAGAGAAGGAATTTTTAAGTTGTATAATTATTAAAATTGGGAAAATTATAAGGGATGCATTTTAAAAGGGTCTTCTTAACCTTAAACAAGATTTGTAAGAAGGTGCTCTTCATTTTTGAAAAAGCAAGATGATTGCAAGAGTTTTTTTTTTCCTGTAGCAAATAAGAAATTATATAGATGGTAGCTCTGCACTTATTAAAGGAAGAAGATAGTGAATCGTTAAGTGGAGCTTGGGAAGTGGATTTAGGCTAAGGAGAGTTTGACGAAACCATTATAAATCAACTTTTCTCTCTTTCACTAGTCTCTTCTATTTATTATTTTAATTGGTTTGTGATTATAATATGTGATTTTTTCATAACCATTTATTAATAATTCACTATTCTATTATGTGCCATCTAAGACAAACAATTTTTTATATCACTCCCACTTGAATGGCGTCCCTCTTTCTGATTTTAAGTAATAAAGCTGGAGGAAGTGATTTCTATCTACGTTATAAAATTTTCTATTATTGATCTATTACATATAATTGGGGTAAGTGCTCCTTTCGTTAATATGTAATAATTAGTAAGTAAAAGTCGATCCCTCGAAGAAATGATATGGATGAGAAAACCTAAACTACTAGTCTAAACTAAATAAATAAATAAATATGTTGTTAGTTTTTGATTAAATAAAGATAAAATAAAAAAGGTAAATATGTAACCAAAAGAATCAATAACAACATAAATTATTAAAAGATAATCCAATTTACTATTAATGTTTAGACAAGTACTTTCCCTAATATTACTTTTGACTTTATGAATTAATTAATCTAGAATACATATATTTAACTAGATTGATAGGATCTTTTAGACACTGAAATTGCATTGTTTTAAGCTACAACCATCTCATCTTCAATTGGTTAACCCATATCTCTATTAAGTTAACACACTTTTGAATGTATTAAGATATATGAAATCTTATAAATGCTACCACATTAACACTAGAAAAATAAAAAACAATCTCTCCTAAGCACCCTATTTAATCTTTATTAGCAAATTCGTGATTCATTAACATATAAGCTCTCTAGAGGTAGATAGCTCCATCCATTACCAATGCTACCACTCAATATCGTACTACTATGCATTATCCTTCCTTTTATAATTTCATTCAGTTATCCATATATATATATATATAGAGAGAGAGAGAGAGGTTTCACTTAGGAACGTCTCTCTCAAAGAAATGCACAGGTTACCTACCTTCCTTTTTCCTTCTTCCACCATCTTTTACTTGGAGCTTGGTTATTAAGAAAATGGCTACTTTGATCATTAATCTTCCATTTTATGTCCACTTTACACTATTCTTTCTCTTTATTTTCCTTTAGCTATATCTGATTTTGTATTTTCAAACTTACTGCTATCTAATCCACTATTTCAACATCAGATCTTCTTTTCACTTCTTCAAATTTCTAATTATTTGACCTTAGTGACATGTAAGCTTTGCATACTCTAAACTAATGCTCCTAAGTGTACAAAGACACTTTAGTCCCTTAACTTTTTGCTTTTGCCACCTAAAGTTTTTATTACTATTTTTGATAATTACCCTACAAGCTTGTCTCATCATAAAGTTGTTTAGTGCCTACTTTATTATGACTTCCTTTAATAAAAGCTTGACTCCTGCCCTATCCAAACTAATTTCCATCTTTGCCCTCATCTTCCTTTACCACTACCCCTACTTACTGTAGACCCCCGATCTAGCCCTATTATTGAGGCACCTTTTACCTTTGACAACTAAAGTTTTGAGTATACTTGCTAGTTATATTAAAAAGCCACTATTTATGGACAAGAAAATGGCTAAAAGAAAGATAATTTGGTTTATAAGAGTATGCATTAGTATGGAAGTGTCTATGAATCTGCCCGAATACATCCCTATTATGAGGTTAGGATGAAACAATGTATTATATGAGGAATCTATTATGATCATATACAATTTGACACCATCACTTAAGATGTAAGGTAAGCAATGGAAACCTATTACAAAAATGTTCAAGAGGGGAGATTATAATAAGTTGATGGGATAGGGGAGGAAAATTTGGAGAAATTGAAAGAATTTAAGTAACCAAATAGTATATATATGCCAAATGGTGACCTATATATTGCACTACTTAATAAGGAAATGCATAATTTAGAGGAGGAAGAGCATATTAGTAGAAAGGAGTTGATACAAGTTTTGAATTACTCTCAATCCCTTAGCAAGGTTATGGCAAAAAGGATAATGAGTATGTGTCAGAGGCAACGGAGAATGTGTATGATAAGTAACCTATTATCCCTTATATTATAGAGGATATGGAGCCAACTATCAAATCTTCATTGGATTTAAAAGATTATGGTTTCCAAACAGTTATAAGGAAGAAGTTATAAAGGGGCACTCAACGCAGGAGATCCAAAGATAAGTCTACCTCAAAATGACTTTGTTAGTCTGGAATGTTTGAGGATTAAATTGCCTTAAAAGGCTACAAGCTTTAAAGGATTTTATCAATTTGTAACGTCCCTGGCTTGTAGGATATTTTGAAATGAAGATTAGATAAGCCAATTTGAATAAATTGAAGATTTTAGGGCCAATTTGGATCTTCTTTCAAATCTCTAGCACCACTATTTTGGGAGAATTGTGAATGCCAACAATAATAATTTTGTAAAAGTGGAAGAATTGTGGTCTTGTGATTAAGCTATGCATGTATTAGTTCACTTTTCACTTTAAAATACAAGTTGTATATTTATATTATTTATGGCGCTAACCTTAATTTTTCAAAGGGACTACTTTGGGATGGTCTACTACAAAATAAGGTTAGTAGCAATTCTCTTTAGATTGCTTGTAACTTTAAAGAGTATGTGGAAGGGTTAGATTTGGAGGACCTGAGATTTAAAGTAGGGATGGATCCATAAATTTTTTTAGGTGGGGGTAAAATTTTATTTTTAATAGGGCAAAATTTTAATGAGAGTAAATTTTTTTTATGGGATCAAAACTTAAAATAATTATTTTTATATGAAAATTTTTGGCCCCAATATGGATTTGTCCATTATATAAAGGCCAAATATTTACTTGAAGTAACAAACAGGAAGGAAGGAGTTTTATTAGGAAAAAATCAAATAAAGCTCTAGTTAATCTTGGATGGCTCACCAATTTTCTTGAGAGAAAAGAAAATTTTATAGAGCCATTATTTTTAGATCATACATATATCTAGAATAGTAATTTGTTCCAAAAGGTAAGAAAAAAGTTCCCTTTTAGATCTAACAACTTGCTTGCTTTTGATGATGGATTTCACGAGGCAATATCGAAAGGGATGCCCTCTAGGATATATAGCTCTAAACAATTTGTATGCTTGTAAAAATTAAAAGGTATCAAGAAGGAATTGAAGAAGTAAAATGCTACAAGGGGCCTTAACACTATTGAAGTAGTCAAGAGTGCAAAGGATAAGCTTGAAAGAATTGAACATAGTCCATCTATAGATCCGTCTAGTAAAGAGCTGCTAATTGAAGAAAAGATTACCATAAAGTGGATGATCATGCTACTCTACTCAAGCAAAGGAATAGGAATAATTCGCTAAATAAGGGAGAGAGGTTTATAAAATTCTTCTTTAACTCTATCTTGGCTAAGAGGAACTCTAAAAACATATGCTCTATTGTCTCTTAAAATTGTGATTTCGTCACTAACTAAGAGGGGTTGTTAATTGAGGTAGTGCCATTTTTAAAGAAATTTATAGGTTCTCATACTCCTAGCTCTTGTTCAGTAGAGCTTCTAAAAGCCTTTGTTGACAAACAAATAAGGAAAGAGGAAGGTCTTCTACTCTCTGAACAAGTTGGTGATCTAGAAATTGAGCGAATAGTCTTCCAGATGAATGGTCAAGAGGCTCTTGGACTTAGTGGTTTAAACGGATTCTTCTTTTATAAAGCTTGGCTAATGGCGGGTTCTATAGTGAAACAAGTTGTCAATGAGTTTTTTAATAGTGTAACCCTACATAGGGAAATTAACAAAACATTTATATGTCTTGCTTATAAGATTCCTAATCTTTCATCCTTTGGGGACTATAGGTCAATTTCTTATAGAAACTTTTTTGTTTAAAATCATTTTCACAATATTGGAAAATAGACTAACAGTAGTGCTTCAATTTATCATAAGCAATAACCAAGGAGCTTTTCTCAAAGGGAGATTAGTAGTGATAAGATACTTATTACTTAAGAACTCTTGAAGGGATATACTAGAAAGAAATCATTCTATATTTTTGTTATTAAGGTTGACTTCAACAAAGCATTTGATTGTATAAGCTAGGAATTCTTATCTAACTCGCTTGAGGTTCTCGTATTTCCTTATAATTTTAGGAAATAGGCGATGGTTGGCTCCTCTTCTAAATCTTGTAGTGTATTGATCAATGAAGTTCCCTTAAAGCTGTTTAAGGGATCAAAGGTTATTAAACAAGGAGATCCCCAATTTCATTATCCATTCATCCTCTCTATGGAGGCATTGAAACTAAACATTTCAGCATTAAACTCTATTTCTTGAGGGAGGTGCAACAAAATGTAGAAGTAACTTTAGTTTATTGCAAGTCAAAAGAACAATTTGCAAACTTTTTCAGAAAACCACTTTCAATTGGCAGGTTCAAGTCTTTAAGACAAAGAATTGGAGTTTTCAGTTCCTAAAGCAAATTGACGTTATTTTTATCATAAGATAGTAAGTTTGAAAGAAAAGTTCAAACTTAATCGATGTAACTCGAAATTAATGATTTCAAGTTGATTAGATTTTGGATCAGATTTTGATTTGAAATTTACAATCCAACTAGGCTTGAAGTCTGAATATATGAAACTCAAATTTTACTGTAACTTTTAAGTTGTTCTTTTCTTTTTTTAAATTATTGTCTACTGCTTTTTCTATCGCTCAACTCTTCTTCTTCATTATTGTTTGCTACTTCTTCTGTCTTTCCACTATTCTTCTTTATTGTTTTCTATTGCTTTTTTATCGTTCCTCTCTTCTTTTTTACTGACATATGTCACTTCTTAGTTTAGCCTCACAACCACCACTTGTGATGGTTATTGTTGGTGGTGGTTTTGAAGATGATTGTGAAATTTCCTAGTGGATTTTTTGTTAGAAATGTTGTAATCTAAATTTTTTTTTTGGCTACTACATATTTCTGTACACATCAATGATAAAGCCACCAATATACTAGATATTTTTTGTTCTTTTACTATAGACAAAATGGAGAGGCGATGGAGAAGAACAATCTAAAATTTTTTTTTGGCTACTACATATTTCTGTACACATCAATGATAAAGCCACCAAGATACTAGATATTTTTTGTTCTTTTACTATAGACAAAATGGAGAGGCGATGGAGAAGAACAAAGAGGGTGATGGAGAGGGTTCAAAGGAAACGTCAGGTCAACTATCAAAATTTTAATGGATTAGGCTAGGTTTTAGGCCTTCTTAAATTTGAACTGGTTTGGGCTCGGGCTCGAGCAAGATAAGTCATGTTTAATAAAAGTTTAAGTCAGACTCGAGTAGTGTTCCAGCTAGAGCCGTTGTTATCCTTACAAGATAGGTTAAATTCAAATAGGTTGATCCTTTTTGTAAGGGAACTGCAGGCACTTACGCTTTCTTTGATTCTTAAGGGAACTATGGGTATGCTTTTTTGAGAATAAAGCTAGCTTAAATCAAAATACACTATTATGAGGTCTTGTAAGAGTATCATGAGTTGTTAGTGAAATATATGAAATGATCTATTACTTATTGAAATGAGTGTTCTTTCCCAAAATCAAGATTATTTGAATAGGCTTAGCCATGGGAGGCTACTTGGATCTGACCTCAAATCATTTATGCGTTTTCTTCTTGCTTCCACCATATTGCTTGGTGATTTTTGGGCAAGTATAAGGAATTTCTTTAACCAAATCAAAATCATAAAAAACTACAACTATTTCATGCTTATTAACAAAAATAAAAAATATTACCTAAAGACTTAAACGTGGAAAAGAAACAAACTAGACAGATCGAAATCTCATTTAAAAGGTAAAAAAAGTGAGGAGATAAATAGGTCACCATGTTTAAAACCCTTGACTCCTTTAATATAATTGAAGGCTCCCAATTAATGAGGATACTATAAGAAAGCATCTAGATAAATTAAACTCCAACTTTAAAAAAATTTTAAAAATTACTATTTCTATCTCTTCCAACTTTCTATCTTCCTCAAGCTTCACCAGGTTTATTCATATTCTTGCATAACTCCATCTCTTCAGTGCTACAATATGCTAATCTAGGCATATTAAAGCACCTAGTGAGTTTTCCACAATAAAACACAAATTTAAAGTGGATTAGTGTTCTAAAAGATCAATTATAAAAGTTAATCGCTTTAAAAAGTTAAATTAAAAAGATATCGTTTTATAAAGAAAATTCAAGCATTATAAATCAACCGTAAAGTCAAGTTTTACTCAAAGTCTGACCAATTTAAACCTATAAGTCGGGTAAGGATGAAAGTTACCTTTAATCCTAAATTTCTACTTCTATAGCATGATAAATTTACCGTATATATGCTACCTCACGCACTTTCATCAAACTTGCTTCACAATTTAATTTGAATATAAACATGTCTTCCTCATTCATGTATGTGTTATTCAATCCAATCTTGGTCTAAGTAGAGAAAGCCCAAGTTTTAGTTAAAGGGAAGACAAATCTCTCCTCAATAAACCGCCTTACCATTGTTGTTGCGAGGGAAAAATTTTTAACTTTTGAAAAGCTGATTTATCACCTATTAATTAACTCCATGTGGGTTTAGAATTAGAGTAGGAGGAAGAGGTAACAAAGGACGAAGCATTGGAAAAGACCATCTGCGGATAGCCACTTGTGTTGGACCAATGGTGGTTGACAAATTAAATCCCACTTATGTTTTGATAATAACAAAATGTATAGAATTGGTTAAGA
>JAOSBK010000005.1:24874535-24890591 GCA_027568895.1 Erythroxylum shatona | reverse complement strand
CAAGATTGGTCTATGGTACGATGGAAGAATCAAACCTTCCATTTGCATCCGTAAAATCTCTGATCCCACCTCCCACAGTCAATGGTACAAAAACATTTTCTGAAGTGTATCTCAAAACCTGCAAAGCCATAGCAATGAAAAAAATATGAGATATATGATAAGCCATCTCAAGGAAACCAAAGGGAAATGGCCAAAACTAGTCATTTTTCATTGAATAACTGATTGTTAAATAAGTCACCTGCAACATGGGCAAATCACCTAAAGGAAAGTCCCGGAAACCAGTAATGTTCAGGAAGCTGACGTGAAATTCAACATCAATATGTTTCAAAACACAGAATCATTACCACTCAATTTATTATATTAAAAAAGTCTACCACATAAGCTCCATCTTTATAGTACTGACCAGTATGCTCCACCGTCTTGCCAAGGTTTCTAACCTGCAGAGGTTTGCACCCATGTAAAGCAGTTGTTGATTTTACAAAATATTCTGAAACAAAAACAAATCAGAGTGATTTGTTGAAGATGTTTTTGAATTGCATGAATTAAAATTTTTATGCCAAGATATTAATCTATCGTATAAAGGGCATGCCACCATAAGAAATCAGCTCTTTCATGACCAAGGGTATTTCAGTTCAATGATTTAGATAACTATTTTAAGATGTAAAAGATAGTTCTTTGAATTTTATATTGGTATTCCTATGCATACAAATAAATGGGAGTCTCTGAAAAGACAATGCTGTCAGTAATCAAGATAAGATTATCAAGAAGCAAAAGTGAAATAAAATTTGAACGGCATACATTAGAAGCCCTTCTACTTCAATCTTTCATAAATTTTCTTGACATCTCAACTCAGTTTTAGAGATGCAATGCCTCTAGCTATAATTTAGCATTAAGAGACATATTAATATGTACTACCATGAGAAGTTGCATTCTTTGACAAACCTAATTCTCTTGTGTGCATGTTCTCTCAACTCATATTGGTTTCCTTTGGTTACTACAAGATCTCCTTTTTCATTTGTTCTCACATCAAGACAAGCAATTACCTGAAAGGAAGCAGTATGCATGAGTAGCATAAACTTTCAGCAAGGTTGTTATATACAATGCTTTAAAAGTTTAACTCTAAAACCAGAGATCACTAGTTATACTGATGCACCGTTCATATCATTAAAATCCAGCACAAATTTGAAAAACAAAAGGGTCAAGGATGCATTACCCTCTTTGCAAGCTTGGATGCCTTTCCTTCAGGAGGCTTCTGTCTTCAACCCAAGTTACGATTTCATTAGATAAGGAAACAAAGAAAAATAAAAGCTGCATAAGTTTCAGGGTTAAAAAGGCCACCTTTACAAAAGATGTCTTAGGATCCAAAAACCTCCTGAGTACAGAAAGCCCAATATCTGTAAAGACATAAAATGATTATCAGTAAAATGGTTAAAAGATCAGTAAATTACATAAACAATTTATGGAAATCAATGAGAACCGAAAACCTCTTGCACGTCTCTCTAAATGACTTGAAGGTTACAAATGCAAAATATTACAAAGAATTGTCATTTTTTATTGCTAGTGGAGAAAGGCTGAAATTTAACATTTCAAAAGAGAAGAAACAACAGAGCAAGGTTGACAGTTTCTTACCTCCACTCTTCTCTGGATGGAACTGAACTGCATAAACATTACCTTTTCTGACAGATGCTATAAACTTGTCGCCATAATTGCAGGTGGAAGAAACCCACTCTTGATTTTCATGTGACTTGAAAAGAACAAACAACAAACATAGTCATCATGATTCCACACATCAAAGATCACCTAAAGATGCACGTATTGCTTTTGATGGTTGATCAAGTAACAACAACTGTAGTTTTTCCGTTATTGATTAATAAGTAATTGGTTGAACACTACTTGCAAAAGAAAACAGCTCTTATGTTCAAAAATAAAATGTTCCAGAAAATTCTTCCTCCCATTAGACCATTTGCATCTATATTCAGTAAAATCACAATTCATGGATATCTCAGTTCAAAAAAGAATAATAAAAGGATTGAACCATTACTTGGTAATATCAAAGTCCAAAGATCTAGAGTTATCCCGTGTCTGAATAGTCAACCGGACAACTAATCTGCATCATTTTACGCTTCCCACATTTTTTTATGACTCGCTGTTATGTCTTTATTTGGTACAAGACTTTCACAAGTACGATAAAATTTCGGAAGATTGACCCTAATATCACCATAAAAAGGGACAAGGGAAAAGAAAACTCACAGGCATTGCACGGTAAGAGTGAACAAAATATACATGGCGATTGCCAATATCATCCAAAATTCCAGATTCATTATTAATGTGCAAAGCATTCCAACCAATATGGGGTACTCTAACACCATTTGATGAGTCAAAACGCCCCACTACACCAGGTATAAGACCAAGACCACTAACTGAGAAAAACATATGACACGAAAGTTCTATTAATATTCAACATTCAGAGAAAAAAAAAAAAAAAAAGCTATTTACATTGACATGTCCTTCCAAAGGTAACAAAAACCAACCTGGACCATGCTCCTCACTGGACTCAAAGAGCAACTGAAGCCCGAGACAAATGCCTAAAAAGGGGCGATCATTCTCGATGTAAGTACACAATGCCTCTGCCATCCTGTGCAAAGTAAACAGTTTGAGAACTAAAACACCGGTAAAGAACAAATCTTTGGCCGAGGAATTCAACAATATAACCACAATTCATTCCTTTCGATAATAATTACTATAAAGACTTTTATGAGAAGCAAACCCTGTCTTGTTAAGCACATCCATGCCAGCTGCAAAGGCCCCGACACCGGGAAAAATCAGACGGCTCGCATTTAAAATATCCGTTGGAGATTGCACCTGATTGCAAATATAGAGGAATATGACTAATCCCTATGACAAAAGGCAAAGGAAAACAAAAAACTTACGTCTTTAACGTGGAAACCCAGATATCGAATCGCATTTCTCACGCTGCGCACATTGCCGGCACCGTAGTCAAGTAAAGTGATAACTACAAAATAAATTAATGAATAATAAATAAAGAGAAAGAGATCAAAAACTAAAGCTAAATTGAAAATGGTAAATGACAGAGTGAGCGGTAGGAACCGGAATCACTAGATTGGGAAGAGGCGCGAACGGAGATGGTTTGCGGCAATTTGTGTTGAAAAGAAAGGCTGCTCTTGAAGATGTCTAGTGGTACAAATGACGATAAAAATGAAGTAGCAGAAAATGGCATCGCTGGAGTGGCCATATCGTAAATCCCGACCTTAGACGACATGTCTCTGTCTGTGGAAATTTAGGATGGAGACGTTTAGAAAAAGCGTATTCAAGACCCGGCCTTTATAAATAACCCGTTGATTAGCGGCGGGAAAATCGTCTTCCTTAAACGACCGTATCAAGTATGGAGTCTTATTCAGAGCTGCTGTTTGCTTAGAGATCAAAGAAGCACAGAGAGGAAAGTGAAAGGTTTATTCGGGGAAGTGGTGTGAATCGAAGGAGTGGGTGAAGTTGATCTTTTGCCTAGGTTTCTTTACTGTCTCCGCGTAAGCTCGTATCTTTTTAGTGATTTTTAATTATTTTTTAAATATTTTCAGAGTCCTC
Source organism: Erythroxylum shatona (assembly GCA_027568895.1). Lineage (NCBI taxonomy): Eukaryota > Viridiplantae > Streptophyta > Magnoliopsida > Malpighiales > Erythroxylaceae > Erythroxylum > Erythroxylum shatona. The sequence goes on along the minus strand of JAOSBK010000005.1, from coordinate 24,886,988 downwards.
GTTTGGTCATGTTTCGTCTACGTGGCGTCAGCATAATGAAGCCTCTGTTGTTTCTGGTCCGATCTTGGTCTCTGCTAACAAACATACAAGCTAGAACTTACTCGTCTTCCTTTTTACTACAAGAATCAAGAATGTTTTACATCTGAGATTTTCTTTTGGGTGTTACAGATATTTAAATTTAACATAATAATTAACATATAATTTCTTAAATTTAACATAATAATTAAAACTAGTGAAATCAATGTCTACACCTTATATTTTGAAAAATATATAGGTTTCATTATGAATTATGTGACGCTTAAGGTTGTAATAAAAAAGTCTTACATTTATAGGACTTATAGTGTAAAAATTGATAAGCAAGGATTCCCACACTTAATAAATAAAAAATTGAATAAGATCATATTTTTTTCAATCAATCTAAGTAAGCATAAGAAATGATACAATATTTGTGTAAGTTACGTGAATCATAATCAAGAAATTGAATAGAGTGAATGGCGAGGTACTCATCCTCATAGCCAGGTGGAAATGAAGGTAAAGGAGAAGGGGAACTCTTATGTGTCATATATGAGATTTGGAGGTTCCTACCTTTTAGCAAGAGTCCTAGAAGGCTGGAATTATGAGAACAAAAAGATAAGTGACTAGGAGGCTCTCTAGATGTAGATAAGGAGTATCGTTGCCTCCTAACGATAGGAATAAGAAGCAAGAGAAACTAGAAGATTATAGTAGGAGACCTACAAAGGCTATAAGATCGATATAAGAGAAAAGGTACCAAGCAAGAGAAACTAGAAGATTATAGTAGGAGACCTATAAAGGCTATAAGATCGATATAAGAGAAAAGGTACCAATATTTATAAAGGATCAAAGAACGAACTATAAAATTAACTCACCTCCGTCAATTTTGAAATACTAACGCCTCCAATCCACCATCAATCTAAAAAATCTACTTCATTAATGAAAAATTTTAATTTAAAATGTCAAATACTATGCAAAGTTATCTAAGAAGTCAAAATGGGATTAATTTAAAATGAAATGATCAAAATAAATAAACTTAGGTAACAAAGAGTTTAATTGAACCTTTAATTCCTCAATTTAATCATTATGCCTAAAAAACCAAAGTGGTTAATTAAATCGTAGACTTTCCGAATTATCTTTTGCACAAATAGAATAAAATCTCGCAAACGCAAAATAATAAAGACACTAAAATTTGGTAACGTAGTTCGGCACACTCTGCCTACGTCTGCTGGGCCCTCACCCAGATTAATCACTTTTATAATAGTTCAATAAAATTACACAAGATTGATCTAACAAAGTACCACTCAATCTTTGCAACTGTCTCACAACCTAACTACCCGTGACAGATTTTCACACCTGATAACACGACTAACTTGTGTTAACTTCGTCAGAGGATTTGTCTAACTACTTTCACTCAAAAAGAATAATAAATAAAATAGCTCAAGTATTTAATCAACTTAAAATTAAATAACAAAAATACTTGAGATAAAGAAAACTTTCCTATGAATTTGTCTTCTCAAAATAATTCTGCTGAAAGATTTCACCATAGTTAATTCTTCCGTAGCACAAATCACGATACTGCCCATACTACCTAACGTTTCTACTCCACTTGCATATTTTTAATAAACTTCTATCATAACTCAAGCAAGTACACACTATATCAAGAATGTTCCAAGAACAAAATATTCAGCACCCAAGGAAAATTGCGCAGTCCACCAAAGATGTTTCCAAGATACACCTCCACTGCTCACAAGTAATTCACGCAGACTGCTTTATAATATACCCAAGATGGATCACGTTTATGACTCACACAAGAACAAGGTGCAGAATCTCTCAATGATGGTTTTTCCCACACTTTCTAGGTTTTTTGTGACTTGCGTAAATACATAGACTTTCACCAAAACAAGGAGATATGCACATGTATTGGATAGACTTAAAGATTCCACCAAAAATAGGATGCATATATTGGATAGAATTGTAGCAGCACACATCTTCTTAATTTCTATCATAGATGCAATCTTCAATTCATATAATAATTCAAATTATCTTATATATCCAATTTAAAATGCCAAAATAAAATAAGATATACATAAAATATATCCTAACAGCGCCAAAGTTAAAGATTTCAATTTATAGCATGAGTGAACAAATTTAAACAAAAGTAAGTACGAGAATACTTTAAAAATGCTTATAATTGCATTAAACAACATCAAATTTACAAAAAGTTATATATGTAATTTCAAATAATTAAAAATCCCAAAATATAATCATAAAAGTGCCTAAATATCAATTTAATCAAAATCAAAGATTAACAGATGCAATTGGCAGTTAAAAAGCTCAATTAAACTTTCAATTTTGCCAAAGAATATCAATTTGAATAATTCACTGAAAATTTTTAAGGAATCAAGAAATCTCCAATTTCAAACTCTACGTTAATGGGATTTCCAATTTAATACAATCTAAATGGATTTTCATGAAATTGAATGCATAAGTAGTTTACATATAATGAAAACAATGGAAATTAATTATTTAAGAAAAAGCTTATAATTCTATGATTCATAAAAGGGTTAGAGTTGTAACCCGTAATGAATTGGAGGCCATGCAAACAGGTGTTAATGGAATTTGGTTCTAAAGGTGCAGAAGAGTCCATTGATTCTTTATATGCTGACTAACACTTGCTAGAGACGACAAATGTTAAAGAAGGAAAAAAGTTATGAAATAGAGGTCCAACAACATGTACTAACCCACGGTTAATAGTAGTAGGTCAAAATAGAGAGATTAGAGTGATGGAAAATGGTATAATGAATCATGATGATTTTCAAAGGCACAGATGTAGGTTTTTTCTTATAGGTTTTCGATGAGATAGACGAGGGAGAGGGGAAAAAGATGTTTAAAAATGACTATATTGGCCAAACCTTTAATTGCATTGGTTGACCAATGTAATGTGTAAGTAGATCGATGTAATTGACTAAACATTAATAACTTAACAGTATATATAACAAATGATTGTCTTAAGAAACTTTTTGGCTACTCCTATATATTAGTCCACTATTGTGACCTAAAATCATAAATTTCGATTTAAAAAGCATCCAAATTAATATTAAACTACTAAAACATTTAATAGATCAAAGAAATATTATTCAAAAACAAATTTAAGCACTAAAGGAGATCCTAATCGAATAGGCTCCCAACAATGATGCCTAATTCTCTCTTAATTATATAAAATTTTTCTTATTGGTTTAGTTACCTAAGCCAAATAATTGGTGCACAACAAGTATTAGCGACCACATATTCAATCTTCGTGATTAAAAATACAATCAAATTTTATTTCTTACTAAATTTGTGAAACTATTGAATTGCTTATGAATTGACAAGTATTATATGTGATCTTTTTATCTAAAAGACTACTAATATAAGTCCTATCTGAATAGTTAACCAAATCAAAGAATGTATGATCAAGAAGCCAAATTCCTAACATTGTACCACACAAATATCTAATAAGCACTTAAATGGCTAAAAGATGAGACTCTTTAGGACTTGATTGAAATCTAGCACATACGCATACACTAAACATAATATCGAGCCTAATTGTTATGTGATAAAGTAAATTGCTAATCATACATTAGTAAAACTTTAATAAATTGACTTTCCCTCTTTATTCTTGATGAATTTACTTATGATACTTATGGGTGTTCCCAATGGCTTAGCTTGATCCTTCCCAAAATGTGTGATAGCTTTTTTTGGTGTACTTGTCTTAATTGATGAAGAAGTCCTTCATTTATTTGATTTAAAATACAAGAAAGAAATCAGGATTTTCATCGTGTTCATCTTAATTTTCCCACTCATACACTTGAAAATCCCTCGAATAAGCTTTCATATGTTGTACAAAAAGTAACATGAATTTGAAAAATTACAATGTCATTATCTTATGTTGGTTTCTATTACTAAATATTTCCCTTTCACAAAATGTTTACTCACAACCTAAAGTAAGTGTACCTTCTGTTAATAAGCAGTATAGTAATGAATAGTGGGTTGATCAATAAAGTTAGAATAGTTTAAAATACTCTTCTATTACTAAATAGTTAAAGAAGTAAAAATAGATAGATAAAATAATTAAATAAATAAATCTAAATAAAGAATTAGAATAAAAAGAAAATTTAAGAAAAGTAGTCGATTAGACAATTTTAGGAACTGTTTAGACAAGGATTCCCCTTAGCGTCATCTTTGCCATCAAGATTAAATAAACTTAGGAAGTATTTATAATTTGGACTAGCTGAAAGTTCTAAGTTATGAAATTACTCTCTACTGAGACATAATCACTTATTATCAAGTTGACTAATTGATAACTCTATCCAATTAAAACTCTAAAAAATGCATTAGGTTATATGAATTTCCATAAAGGTTTGACCTTAACACCTCAAAATTTATGTAAGCCTAATATAACACCTCATACAACTAATATCTAAACCATGATCCACTCTCATGCATGTTATTTCAAATTATCATGATATGAATTAATATTAGTTCTAATCATTAGTATGTTTAAATTTATATTAATAATATTCAAAGATATTTCGCTGAAATAGATCAAACTTCATAAATAATATTGAATCAATCCTTAACAAAAATAATCATATGGTTCTTCTTCTAAACATATAAACAAACTACCCACAAATTATTTTTTCATTGACAAACACAAGTGATAAATTAAAGGACATCAAGATATAAAGAATTCTAGATGAAATCTTCTTCTTCCAATTAACTATAATCTAATTTGATGATCTCTAATCCTTTTATCTATTATAAACAACTTTGGAAATAATCTCTTGAGGGTTTTTGCACGTCCTTGCAGCTAACCATAGGTTTAGAATATAAAAGAATGACAAAATATTTTTTAAGTTGAAATCACCTGAGACATGATCTGGTAAACAATTGTATTCCAAGTTTGTGTATCTTCTTAATACTCTCTATAGGGGAACATGGGCTCTAACATGCCACTATCCTAAGCCAAATACCTTTTTTGTAACTTTTTAGGATATGGGCATGATTTAAGACACAATTATGTCTTAGACTATAATAAACTATAAAAATTCTATCTATAGTATAATCACCATCCAGGCCGTTTATATGACCATGTCTTCATTTTTATGTGATAAATGAAGGATACTAGTTGGCACACGTTCATGTGCTTAGCTATTCCTAACTAATAATTGTGTTTTCTTTTTATCTTTCACTTGAAATCTTCTCCGATTCTTGATAAAGCTCATCCTAAGGTAACACTTTCACAATTATTAAAAGCATCACATTCCTGGCTGGTCACCCAGGACAAACTAAAATTGACATTCCTAGCTAGTTGGGATTGGGCATAAAGACTTGTTGGACTTTGAGCAATGACATTTTGCTCTTGTATTTGCTACTAGTTACTGCAGAAGGTGCGTGAAAGAAGTTGACGGTATTTTTCAATTTTTGTGCGCGGGCGAAGACAAATTCTCAAGCGAAATCCTCGACAATTTCGTCAGAGGAAATTCCTATGATTGATGGGAAAAGCTCAAATGATTGGTTACGCGGTGAAGAAGTTTGGTGTTTTGCTGAAGACATGTATATGTATGTATCCAGTAGTCAGCACGAGAGTAGGAATGGATTTCCTGTATTTCCTTTAATGTTTGATGAAGTATCTTGCTATCCCAGACGTCACTTGGGATTCAATCTAATCAGAACAATTTGTCCACAGAAAATGCGAGATATATGGTCTCAGTTCTTGTAATCTTCTTGGTTGGTAGAACCCTGTCCCAAGATGCTTGTAACCCATTTCAGGACTGGACCAACTTGAACTCCTCATGTTAGTCTCAATAGTCATTAGTTTTAGTATAGTACCCCAATATCTCCTGTCGTTCTAGGAACAACTGATGTAGTTCTTATCTACTCCAATCGCATACACTACCAACTGCTTAATGTGGTCGTTATTCATTTTCCGTGTTGACTCTTCCACTTGCGTTAGTGGTTACTTAGCCAACGTCAAATCTTCAAAACTCAACTTGTTTTACCAATCAATTAGTATGAGAAATCAGAGTCAACGCCTCACACTTAGACATCCATTAGTGAGTGGCCTCACCATCATTTGTCATAAATAAGGTTTCGAATAGCCAGTTATTCCTGTGATACTGTAATTGTAATAACAATACATTATAATAAGCTCAAATAGTAAGTATACAATTTTTCAAATTGAAAAAATATGATATGAAATGTAGTAGAACCTATAAATCTTAACTGGAATTCTTGATATCTGGTGCTATTTTTCTATTTCGTTAGGTTTATCTTGTTCAGATAGTAGAATTGGATTAATGATCCAGATCTAGAGCATCAACATTGGCTTCTATACGAATATTCCAGAACCAAAACATATATTTTGTAATTGCAGAAGAGGCGAATTGGTGGCATTTTAAGCATGCTTTTCGTTTGACTTGATTAAAAGAAAAATAAACAAACCCTAATTGACGTCGCCGATACTGGCGTTAAATTTGAAAATTTAAGCGTACAGGACAACGAGAATGCCTCCATACGGCAACATGTCAGATGAATAAGACAAACTAGGAAACAAGCAGTGACTATGTTTTGTTCACATTCAAAATTCCCATTATCATATGACCCAATAAGAATCTGGGCAGGTCAGCATTCCACGCCGAATGGCTCAAAGTCCCTGAACAGTACAGGGAAGACCCGGCACTTAATTTCGAGAAGGAAATCCTAACCTAACAGCTTAAGTTGACTTCGTCCCAACTCACTCAATTTTTTCTTCTACCAAGAACTATTTATATTTACCCGTTAGAAGAAGTAATTAATAATTAAAACTAAAGATCAGGTGGATGAAATGTAAGTTGCATTAGAATTCTTGACGAAGAAAAGGAACTAAGGAGATTTTGTGGTACAAAATAATCTTCTAATGAACCGTCATTAACATAATCATCAGTATCTCTGCTATTCTCTACACATAATTCCAATGACAAATCCTCAAGACGCAATGAGCTTTCAGGCTCTTGCTCATTAACTATCAGTGAAACTGAAGATTCGTTTGCCAAGACAATAGTATCGCTGTTGTCGTCGAAAGACTTGTTGGATTCCTCAATTTCACTGCTTCTTACCGTAATCCAATCATCTTCCCAAGTCCAATTGGAAACATTTGACATACTACTTCCAGTTAATCTCCTCATCCTCTCTGCCGGAGAATTCGAACAACCTCCACCATCAGGACTCTCCAAGGAGTCCATTGAATCCCAAAATCCATGATCAAGCACACAACTTGGAGAATTACTCCTGGTGAATTCTCCAACTTCTTTGGAGTAGTCGTACTGTACCTCAGACTCATCAAGAAATGGATGTTCAAGCAATTCTTTAACATTCCATCTCTCTTTTGGATCTCTACATAGACACTTGCTTAAAAAATCTTTACCCTGATCCGAAAACCAGCTGGGAAGGTCTGGTACTTCATTGGAGAAGCCAATTTTGTACAAGGCTGAAACCGGGTCACTTAGCTCTGACCAAGGGTTGATCCCAGTTGCCATTTCAAGAATTGTGCAGCCAACAGCCCAGACATCAGCAGGAAACTCTTGTTCTTCTCCCCGGGCCACCTCTGGTGCCATGAACGCCGGTGTACCGGAAAATGCTGGCGTGAAACTTCCGTTGTCCTCTACATATCTAGCACAACCAAAATCAGCAATCTTGGCTCCATCTTTGTGGATCAAAACGTTCTGACTTTTTACATCACAATGAATCAACCCATTAACGTGCAAATAATCCAACCCTCGCAAGATGTCTCTCGTGTATGTCCTTATCACAGGTTCATCAAGCTGACCACCACTCCTCTTAATCACCTCCTGAAGCGTCCCGCCGGGAACGTACTCCATGCAGAGATTGTACGTAGCCATACCACAGTTCTCATCTCTGATACAAAAACCAATGTACTTGACTATATAAGGAGAGCTCAACTGGGAGAGAATACTCTGTTCCTTCTGCAAGAGCAGGGAGTAAGAGAGGTCGACGGACTTGAGGGCAAAGAGCTCGCCGGAAAAGACGGAAGTGGCTAGCCAAACGGTGGCGGTTGAGCCACGGCCAATGATAGGGCCTCTAGTCCACTCCATATGCTGAACAAATCAATAGCGAGTAGAGAGAGCAAAAGCAGAAGCCTATTGAGAAGAGGAGAGAAGAGGTTTTGGGTTTAGCTCTATCACATGGAAAACGCATTCTATATATAGATTTGACTTTACGAGTTGTGAAAAATATCACAAATCTAACAACCTCAGACATTGTTCTAAATTTCTAATGCTAGGCCGATTGCGTGAGTTGGTGGTTAATTAATTACTTAAGAGAGGAGAAGTGTGTCCTTCCACGTGGCAGGAGGAGAATTGGGGAAGGGCTTGACAGCTTGGCCGCCGATGGGCGGTGGCCCGACTCCAATGAATGGGAAAATGCCACCGCACATGAGGACATGTGGGCACGTGACGGAGGCGTGATTAATGGTTTGATTAGATTAGATTAGATTAGATTAACCCAAGGAATATACTTTTGTTCCTTTATACAATCTAGAGAATGCGGCGCCAAAAAGACTCACCCTCGCTTATCCATCCATCCATCCGCAAAGCCGCGTGCTTTCCGACTTACGAAATTTCCGGTGCTAATTATTGTTTAATAGTTTTGATTTTGAACAAAGGAATTAGAGGGATAATGATTATTTGTTTTCCTATAAGATTTACATTTTAAGTGAAATGTTTAAAAATGTATACCAATAAAACGCGTATGAATGCCTGTGAAAATGCCTCAAGAACCGGCGAAGACCTCGTGAAGAACGAAAGCAGCGGGCATCTAATTAGACTTGGAAAAGTAAGAACATACATGGTCAAAGATGTTACTTTCTCTCAACTTCAAACTGGTTTACAGCAATCAAGTGATGGCTCTAACAATTAAAGTGCATTAGAGTGAGTCTCAAGTAATTCCAAGATAGAAAAGTTAATATTCTAGACAAGATCAGTTCTCCTTTCACTTTCCATGTAATGTCGTTCCCCTTTTGACGGGGCCAATGGGGCAACTTTTTTTTCTTTCTACATCTCAGACTCGCCAACAGAATACCCACCAAGGCTTTGTGAAAATGCGGCGATAAAGAATCAATCTTAATTGTTCTGAACTGTTGCATGCGGCATGCGTATGAGTTTGGATATAACACTTAAAATAATTAAGACATCGGTATCTACCCAAGAATGTGTATTCACTCCACCTTACCAACTCTACGGTCATAAGTCATAGTTTCTAATCCTTAGGAATATAGAGAAAGTCATGAAATTGAAGTGATAAACAAATAACGTAGTCTCTGAATTCGAGGATCATAGTGGGTTAAATGAAATCGTAACCGCATAAAAATTGAAAAACTTTGCTTTCACATACACAGTTGTTGAGTTTGACTTTGAAATTTTTGTCATGAGATAATTTAGGGGTTGACCCATTTAGGAATTGGTAATAATTACTTGCTCTCAATTGAAATGATTATTGTCATCTTTGTGAGCCGATTTTTTTTTGAGAATTTAAATTTGTTTTTAAAGAAAGTAAAGAAGTGTACATCTTAGAAAGAGTCTCTTTCATGTAAGAAAACTACTAAGTACACTAAACATCCTATTGAGACAATATGATAAGGTTCAAAAAGAAAGAGAAATGTTTGATGTCGTATTACAATTAGGGTATAATCACTCTCCTGTTTCACGAACCTTTAGACATTTACGCGATCTGAGAAGAAGAAATCGACGCTCTGAAAGCTAGACTCTGTGAGCCGAAGTTTCATTTAACCTAAAACTTGAGATTTGGTGGCATCTATAAGTAATCACTACTAATCCTTAACTACACGAGGTATGTTAGCCATATTTTACTACTTGTCAATTCAATTTTCAAAAACTAAAGAAATTCATTTATGTAAGGATCAGTCCCCAATTTATTTTTAAATATTCATAAAATTTAATTAAGTTTTTAATATTATTTAATTAAAAATAAATAAAGATACATGAGATAAAATCAAAACTATGAATTTTCCCTTTAATGTATAAAATATGTATAATAGAGTAGATCCTTCATAACAAGTATAATAAATAATATCTCTCAATTACAATATAAAAGTATAATCTAAATATGGTTTGTATCTATAAAATATATTACATCTATATCTTAACAAGTACTAGTGACTATATCTTAATAGTTGTAATTAACACCTTACATTGATCTTAGTTAATTTGATAACAAAATACTAATGTCGAGCACTATAGTGATATTGTGAGAATATCAATATGACTAGTCATAGATAAGTGGGGAAGAGTAACAAAGCTAGTATCAAAAACTTCATAGATTGAGAGACATGTCATCTCAATACGTTTAGTATGCTTGTAAAAAATAGGATTTGCCACAATTTGAATGAGACTTCTAATGTCAACATACATAGGAATATGAGTCGACTATGGATAAACCAATTCAAAGAGTGAGTCATGAAACTAAGTAATTTCATAATATGCTAATGGCATGGTGAGATAATCAACCTCAATTGAGGATTTGGAAACTCTTTTCTTATTTTTTACACTTTGAAGAATTAATGCATCATTTAAGCATACACGTTAACTTGTTGCAGAATGTCGTGTATCAATGCAACCAACCTAATCAAACAAACTTCTAAATACTCTTGTTGTTAATTTTAAGGTTAGTATTTTTACTTTTCATTCAATAAGGAGTATGAAAATGTTCAAAATTGTAACATTTTTCTTATTTATTTTGCATATTAAAACGAATTTTATGAATTGAGTTGAGGTTTGAAGGATCATGGAATAAATTGAATTAATTTATAATTTGATAAAAGTAACTAAATTTCTAACAATTTTATGAACTTTACGGCTAAATGAATGATGTAGAATCTTGACTAATGTTTGGGCTATTTAATATTTTCTCAAAATTACTTCTTATTTAAGTCAAAAGTAATGGAATTGATTTGATTAAGGATATACAAATGTTTAAGCGTGGAAGAATTTGATGTATGTTAATTGCACTATGTTTTTGGTATAATTTTGAGAGTATTTAACTAGTATTTTGAGGATTTTTATATGACTTAGATACTTAATTTAGCTTACATTTTATTTATAAAAACTTATGTTAGCTCTCCATTGAAGAAGGAATGAACTTGGATAAGTTGGAGCCAATTTCAAGAAGTTTTAGAGTAATTTTAGAGGAATATGGATTGAATATGGCCCCATGTTTACCAGCATAACACCTGCTCGGTACCATGTTCAATTCATGTAGCTTAATGGTGTATTCTAATTCTTCGACAACTTGGCAATTGAAGAAACATAATACAAACACGTCCCTGTGTAATCCCATGTTATATAAGAATGTGTTATGCTTCTTCAATAGTTTGGCTATATGGAGAACACAACTTAGACATGGTCTAATGTTCCATAACATGGCACCTACATGGTGCTATGTTCTAACCTATGTTCCAACTAATGTGTCCCAGCTTTGAAATAAAAGAGGAACAAACTCAATATGGATTTAACATGGTATTGTGTTCTAACCTATGTTCCAACTAATGTGTCTCATATTTGAAATAAAATAGGAGCAAACTTAATATGGATTTAACATTGTACCGTGTTGCTAACCCATATTAGTGTTAAAGATTACAAAAATTAAGGTTTTAGTTAGCGTTAAAGTAATATGAAACTATGTTGGTCTTGTGTTGATCCTGTATTTGATAAAAATAATAGGGTTTCATGAAATAAAAAGAGCAAAAAGAGAAGAGAAAGGGGGAGAGACCTCCAAAAGGAAACAAAATCAATCACAAGGAAAAGAAGGCTAAAAAACATATTAAAAAAAACAATCTTGGAGAAAAGCAAGATTCTATCAGACTTAATCAAGAATATCAAAATTCAATTCCCACAAGAATTCATCTTTTATCTTGTTTTCTTTATTATTCTTTATTGGTTTTCTTTGTCTTTTTATGAACTAAATTGGGATATAAATTTAGGTGGGAAGCACCCTAAAATCTATTATTTCCTTTGATCTTTATTTAGATGGTATTTGGTTCTTTTTTTTTTAATTTTTCGTTGTTGTTTTCGTAAAAAATAAAACGATCATCGAAAATTTGTTTGGTCTAAATAGTTTTCGTTTTTCGTTGTTCAAAATAAAAAAATGACATCATGTTTTTAAAAATGTAAAAAATGTGCTTTCATGTATTTTTAAAACAAGTTTTTGTTTTTTGTGAAAACAAGTTTCCCTAATGGGCTCGGCTAAAATTCTTCAGGGATGTTAATGAAGGGTTTATGTGTGTTTGATTTTGATTGATTTCAGACCATTCAGACCATAGGTGTCTGAAATATTTGGAATGAGATATCGAAGTGCTATGTGTGTGTAACTATTTGTGAATGATTA
>JAOSBK010000005.1:24857500-24874435 GCA_027568895.1 Erythroxylum shatona | reverse complement strand
CCCCAATTGATTAATGCTGTATTGTAATTTAATTACCGAACTAGTGTTTTGATTTAAAATGATTTCGTATTAGAACGAGCCCAAATTATTTACTGATATCTGCGCACTCGATAGGTTTAAGAAAACAAAAATGTAGTATTGAGTTTTTAAACTGCCTTGACTGCTCTAGCATACCACCCTCGTGAGGCACGGACTTGGATATCACCGTCGATGTCGGGTTTGGGTCTTGTGGGAGTGGGATGCTACATTCAGCCTCTTCTGTTATTTCTTCTTGTGCACATTTTAAAGTATTTCTCCATTTACAAACAAAATATTTTTTCCATTACGTATTTAAAATTCACATAATAGCCCTTGCGTTAAATGGTCTCTTCACATCTTCTACCATCTTCTCAGTGTCTGTGTCTTCTCAACTATGATTTCTAGGCGTACTTTCATATCAGCTTACGTGTGCCTGTTTCCTAACAAATATTTCTGTTATTGGCATTGAAATACGAACACAGTGATCACCTTCTCTAGCGTGAATAAGAAGATAATTAGAAGTTATGCTATATTAACATACACGTTACTGTAGCATAATTAAAAATTAATTCATTAATTCATCAACACTTTTATTTCATGAGAGAAGCTCTTCTTGTGTTGCTTATCGAAGGGCAAGCTTGGTTGGTCATGTTAACCGTTTGGTTTAGGAGAACAAAGTTAGGGAAATAAGTTAGATATTTCCCTGGGATTGGTCTTAAAAAACAAATTTTTTGTCTCTTATTGCATTGTCTACAATGACAAAACCCCCTTCCTCTCATGTTCCTGTATTCACACAAAAGAGTGCATGCTATTGTAGCATAATAAAAAATTCATTCATTAATTCATCGACACTTTTGTTTCATAAGAGAGGCCCTTCTTGTTTTGCTTATGAGAGAACAAGCTTGGTTGGTTTCTTTTTTAACACCAAAGCTTGACAAAATATCTAACTTATTTCCCAGACTCTGTTCTCCTGAACCAGACGGTTAGCATGACCAACCAAGCCTGTCTTTTTTAACATCAAAACCTGACGAAATATCTAGCTTATTTTCCTGACTCTATTCTCCTGAAATAGATGGTTAGCATGACCAACCAAGCCTGCCACATGCTTTAATGTAAAAAAAACAGTCTTTTTTTGTCTCTTATTGCATCGTTTAGTAGACATATTTATGATACAAATTTAAGTTTAATACTACTTCTGACTTCTGGTTTATAATGTTTGGCTCACTTCTAGTTTAATCCATAAAATTAGGCCGTTTGAATTGTGAGATGGAAAACCTGTCTTTGTTCTAAATACAAAATGGTAATTACATGTACAACATGGCATATATTTATATGGGTTAGTGTAGGCCTTGGTTGGGGATATTTTCATTACTTTGTCTTTCCTTCGTATATACAAGCAAAGAAAACATGAGAGTGCATATCTGTACTCATAATTGTGAAAAATGCATCAAAAGTGGCACTAAAGGTGAAGAACATGACTTCTAACAATGAACTATGACTACTAACTCCCCAATACCCCACCTACTTCTTGTCTTAAACCTAAGGTCCTTTGTTATGGGTAAGGGTGTTTAATAGTGACGAGCAGTAAAAGCCAAATAGCCTAGTTGCCATCTTTTCTTATCCCATTGGTGCACGGAATGCTCGTAGGCTGCCAAATGGACATTGATAGAAAACAATTAGTAATGGGCAAGCAACATTAGGCAAACTCATGAGGATAATTTGTATGGTTCAACTTCGAATGTACCTTGAGAAGTAAAATCCATGTTTACAGGTAACATGTAAACATCCAACTTCTTCGAAGACTCATTTAGTTTCTGGATCCCATATTTATGTTGTAACATTTTAAAGTATTTCTTTATTTACAAACACGGTATTTCTCCCAAGAGCTGTCACGAAACTTGTTTGACTTTGCTTGTGAGGAAACAATTTTACCTTCCTATAAACTACCGTCTTCCCCATTTGTGTTCCTCCATCATAAACCAGACATTCATCACCCTTTGTCCAGTTTCTACTCATAACAGTATCATATAACTGCAACATGATATATATATTTAATTATTATTAGAAAATAAGTTAGCAAGGAAACAATTTTTCCATGTAAAAAAGGTATTACTCCTGTTTATTAATACATGTTATCATACAAAGCTTATAGTTGTATCTTTTATAGCTAAATTTAATTATATCTTCTGTATTCGTAACTTTGTGGATTTGGTTGTTTTTATTTTGAACTATATTTAGTATTTAATATTTTGCAAAAATTGTTGTATTTATCTTATGTTTATTTTGAACCATGTTTAGTATTTAATACTTCATAGAAATTGTCGTGATTGATATCACTTATATGTAATTACATTTAATGATGGAAGGTTTGAACAATATGAACGATTCCAATGATTGTGTAGAAATAAATGAAAAAGATGGAGTGTGGAGTGATACCATAGAGATGTATTTAATCTCCTTGATAGTTGATGAAGTGAAGAAGGCAAATCGAGCAACTACTACCTTTTCTAAATCTGGTTGGAAGAATATTAAGGTAGAACTTCAAACAAAATTCAATAAGGAGTATATCGATATTTAATTGAAGAACAAGTATAAGATTGAGGGCTAGATTTAAAATTTTCAAGAACTTACTCAAAGAAATGGGAATCAGCTACTACTCCTTTACTGGTGAAGTTAATTCTACAAATGAATGTTAGGAAAATCTATTTAAAGTAAAATATGTCTTTAGTTTTATTAATATATCATATTATATAATATTCATTCTTATATTCCTTTTTCATTATTATAGGTGCATAAAATGGCTCGCAGATTCAAGAAAAAAGAATGTAAGAAATTTTTAGACTTGTGTCATATTTTTGAAAATATTACTGCAACTGGTGTGCATGCACTTCTATCAACTAAATTTTCATCGAATAGTACAGAAGAGGAATACGGAAATGATGTTGATGAAGATTACTTATATAATGAAAAAGAAGATTAAGATAAAAGTTCTCCATCTAAGAGAAAGAAATCTCCTAGCAAAGAAGATGCATTCTAACGTTGTAGAAGAAGTCTTACTTATACTTGGTGAACAATAAAAAAAGAAGAATGATTTACTTGAGAAAAAACTAAGTGAAACATCATCCACTGCAGAGAATAGATCTCAAGAGTCTAACATAATGATGGAATGTCTGAATTTCTTATATAAACTGGGTGTTGACGATGTGCAATATGAAAAAGTTGTGAAGGCTTTACATGATTATCCACTTTATAGGGATATTTTTATAAAGATGACAGATACAAGAAAGCTAGATTGGATTATGTCTCTTTAATCATATTTTCATGATATTGCATATCGAATTCTTATTGATTTGACACTTTATATTAAGCACTATTCCATATTTTGAATATTTTAAGTTTGCGCTTTGTATGAATATTTGACTTAATTTTAACTTTATATTTTGTATGAATATTTTTAAATATTTGATTCAACCTTTTGATTGAATATTTTATTAATTATTTAATGTTGACGGTATAGATACATGAATTTCTTATCCGATTTCAAGTCATATTCTAATGATGAACGGAAGAAGGTAATCATTTTTTCTGTAGCAAGGAAAGAGAACAAATTTTTTCACTAAAAGCAATGACATAAAACTCTCTACCAGGTCATGATTGTATATTAGAACTTTTGAACGAGAATTCTACAAGGATTTATGAAAACTTAAGAATGAGAAAGATAATCTTCTTGAGTTTATGTGATGAGTTGAAGAGTTTATGAGGCTCAAAGGCAACAAATCATTTGATTGTAGAGGAACAAGTGACAATTTTCTTGATGACTATAGGGTATAGTGAGACAACTAGAGTCAATGCAGAACACTTTCAACATTCAACCTAGACAATTTCAAAGTACTTTCGTAAAGTCTTATATGCAGTTAATCGTCTTGCTAAACGAGTTATCACTCCACCATCTTTTACTAATACACATCTTGAGATTCAACATAATTCAAAATTCTTTCCATATTTTCAGGTACTTTTATTTATTTAATATTTTAAATAATTATTTTAATATATTTTTTAATTTTTAGGATTGTATAGGGGCAATAAATGATGCACATATTGATGCACATGTTCCGATCGATGAACAAATATCATACAGGGGTAAAAGAATTAATCCAACCCAAAATATTTTGTGTTATTGTTTATTTGAGATGCGTTTTACATATGTAATGGTTAGATGGGAAGGTACTGCAAATGGTTCTTCAGTTCTTTTAGAAATAATGACAAATCTAGCGAATCAATTTCTTATGCCTCCACAAGATATTATATTATTTTAAACAAACATAACAATTATGATTCATTTTTAACATCCTTTTGTTAATATTATGTTCTTTCTATATTAGGTGAGTAATAATTAGTTGACTCGGGGTTACACTAATATGCCTAGATTTCTTTCACTATACAGAGGTGAAAGATATCATTTACGAGATTATATAGGTAAAAGAAGACCTTAAGGTCTACATGAATTATTTAACTACAGGCATTCTTTATAAAAATGTTATTAAAAGATATTTTAGCATTATAAAAGCAAGATTCCCTATACTTAAAATCATGTCGAGTTATGATATGAAGAAACAAAGATGTATTGTTATTACTTGTTGTGTTATACACAATTATATTAAAATGTATGGACAAAGCAATGAGTTATTTGACAGGTGTATCGAAAATGAAGAACAAATTAGGGAAAATGAAAATGAAGATGTAAGTTCTTAAGTGAAATATAATATTACTCAAGCACAATTTCGAGATATGTCTTAAAAGTGAGATGAAATTGTTAGGCAAATTTGGAATGATTATATTATTTCTAATTGATTTATTTTTTTTGCAAATGATAATACTATTATGTTTTCAAGAATTATAATATGATTATCTTTTATTGATTAGAATGACTTAATATAATTACAAAAATAGAAACAGGATGATAAAACTAAACATACTTTTGTTTTTATTTTTTATTACAAATTTCAACCAAACAGGTATTTGTTTTTAGTTTTTATATTACAAATATTAACCAAACAATTTTTTTTAAAGAAAGCAAAAAACAAAAAACAAAAAACAAAAACAAAAAACCACAACAAAAAACAGAAGTGAGATTAAATGGCCCCTTAATGTAAGATTTTAGTTTTTGAGAATCATTCATACTTAAATTATGTTGAACTAAATTATGTTAGCATTCTAATTCAATTTTGGATTTCATACATTAGAATTGAGAGGTTAAATATATAAATAGACCACAACATGAACAATGATGGTGGAATAGGCCGCTGGAGACAAAATTATGCAATTTTTTTAGATTAGGATAAAGCCTATCGTTTGAATTTACAAATGGAGTTAATACTTTCTTAGTTTGTTTTGATTAGAAAAAGATTTTGGGTCAAATCAACTAGAGGATAGGAGCCTATTGTTTGGAAGAGAATATGGTCATAAGTTAAGGATTTCTACTAGTTCAAATAAACAGAGTTAATTATTAAGTCAAGATAAATTCAAGGATGGGCATTCTTCATCTAGATTTATTCTATATATTGATTGTTTATTCTTATTTATCACATTAATTGATTGACTCTTATTTGTGAATTTAGTTTTGTTTATTTTCTTTTGATCACTCAATTAATTGGTTAGATTAGATAACATAAAGATGATTAATATTGATAGTTACAGTCCTCAATACACTTGACTCGTATAAACTATACTATAAAAACGATTGGTTAATTGCCTAATAATTCTTTAGTATTGTTTTTGTGTTTTATTTATATATTTATATGACACCAAGGGTGAATCTGATACAATATCCTAAGTATTATTATGCTATAAGCCATCAAGTTCTTCTTGCATAGCTCATTTTTAACATTCGTGATCCGTAACTTGGAGTAAAGGTAGGTATAATAATAGAGGACAATATTGCAACTAAAGATGTTTTAGTACCAATCATGAGAGTAGGGGTACTTGTTTGGAGGATGAGAGACTTAAGTGGACCTTTGAAATGGTAAGGACACTATGTCAGGTGTTGTGGCAAAGATGAATTATGAGGAGATATATCAAAATTGTCCTTGCCCCTGCTTTATTTTGTATTACACAACACCAAGCCTAAATTGTATGATAGGAGCAAAAGGGACAATATTAGAGAGATTGACCCATCGTCAAAAGCAATGAGAAGAGAGTGAGGAGGAAAGTTGGGGGTGGCAGGATAAAAAGGAAAAAGAATATTTTTTATGTTGAGTGGTGGGATCGTAACATACATAACCTTTTCGATGTGGTACATAACCAAGGAAAGCACATCTTACATATTGAGCAAAGATCTTAATTCGTACATGAGAAAACAAACACATCTAAAAAGAAATTTAGTATATTCAGGTTGTTGGAGATGAAGATAAGGAATATGGTGATTGATGGTAAAGGATAGATGCAGCAAGTTGATTAATCAAGTGTACAACAGTGGGTAGAGTCTCAACCCAAAATTATGATGATACAAAATATTTAATAACTGCACCACATCAAGAAGGTAACGAATTTTTTTCTCCGTCTCACACCATTTTTATTGAGGTCTATACGAAAAACGTAGTTTGGAAGTCATCAAAAACTTCGTATTTATGTTACAAAAAATACATCCAAATAAAGCGACAATGACTATCAATAAAGGTAACAAAATACTTGTAATGGACATGAGCTATGATTGGTGAAATCCCTCATTCATTACTATGCACTAAATCAAAAGATTGAGAAGAATAGGTATCATAAGATGGAAAAGGAAGAGTTTTGTTTATATCAACTTTGCAACTAGAACAATCAAAAGTACCATCTTCAGAAGAAAAGAGATTTTTGTTTCCTAGAACCCCAGATTTTAACATAGATTGTAGAGTGCTATCATTTGCATGACCTATTTTAACATGTCATAACTTCCAATCATGCTGAATAGGATTACAAAATAAAGAAACCACTCTCTTAGACTTGGTTAGTGCATTAAGATGAAGAGGAAAGATTCTGCTTATTTAGGTCCCTTCTCTACTCTCTTTCCTAACACCAACTCCTGCATAATACAACTAGAAGGAGAAAAGACAACTATGTAATTATTCTAACCATTTTTTTAAGAAAAAGTTGAACAATAGATATGTTAGGAAAGTAGAAAACTTTGCATGGATGGAGAAGTACCACTAATAGCAATAGCAAACTCAATTTACAAGTTGCCATCACATTTTTTGATGATACTGATAAAATTATTAGATGATGGAGTCATCTGGCTTCAACTCCATCACTTCATATTGAGCACTAGAAATCCCGATATGAAACTGAGTGGTGATAAATTTATGATATGACATTCTTTATGCATATAATTAAATTTGGATGTCCAATGTTAGCAGAAAGTCATCTAGGTAGCTTCAGCAAATCCAACTCTCATATTGCTATAGTCAAATACAGTGTGAATAGGAGAAACACTGTTTACATTAGGTCTACTTTAGATTTACAAGGGTGCTACCATGCTTAAGAAAGACATTGGAAATACCCGAGAGAGACACAACTAATGCTGTGAATCCATTAAAGCATTGAGCTGTCCACTTGGAGGACATACATACTGGAATCAAGGTCATAAAGCATGCTACTTTATGAGAGTCAAAAGATGCCAAAAGTTCAACATTTAGTGACGGATGCTACCATTCAACCCAACAATTCATGCGCGACCTTTCCAATTCTCAACCGCTAATCACTTATGACAACCAAATTGATTGTGTTCGGTGAAAGAGTGCTATCGGCATGATACTTGAAACGGCAAAAACTTCAGATACCTGCCCAGGGGCAAGGTAAAAAATCTTTCCACCAATGGTTAACGAAACACTAGGCATTGTCCACAAGCTTCTGCAATCAACTGCTGATTCTCCCATTGGACTAGGCAGTCGATCACACAGTTGTTATAACAAAGTCTCAGAATAATCAAATATCAACTAGAACTAGCATCAATATGCCAAGCATAGTCAACTATTCTTCCCAAAGGGAAACAGAGACCTGCAGTTAACAAACTCATTAACAGAGTTAAGTACACAATCCTGGGTTTGATTATACTGCAGCCTTCTCACAAGTAGAGCACATTACAAAGGATCCTTTCTGATTATTCTCAACAACACTCTCAATGCCCACGCTGATGACAATCAAATAATCAAATGCAGTTAAAAACAATAGTAAGTACACAAGTAGTGGAAGGCGATGATAACCTGTACGAAATTTTATCTTTAAAAATGTCTATCTAACCTGACACCTCGAGTTCAGACATATAAAAACCAAAATTTGAGCAAATCTTTTTGGGTTGGTCCTACCATATGCACAATACCAATGCTTGTCGGAGTATTTTGAGAGTGGCAAAATGAATTGAAAACCAGATAAAAGAACAATTGCTTTAATTTTCACCCAAGAGAAATTTTGAGTTACCTTTGCCAAAAGCATCTGAATTATGGCTTCCCATATTGGGAAACGATAGCCTTACATTCTTGACTAGCAACTCCAGTAGCTCCAATGACATGATTTACTTCAATAATAATAGCCTGCAAAGAAATCAAAAACCAAAAAATTTTAATTAAAGCACAGATTAGAAGTCACAAACTCCATATATCAAATACTAAGAAAATACACTCCAACATTATCAGGGAACAAAAGATTATTTGACAGACAAAAGCCGAAGCCAAAAAGCTAAATGTGATTGTCTAAACTGACACTAAATGCCTCTAAGAAGTGTAAACCTAACTAAATAAACAGGGAAAGAAAAGTACTTACGTCATTATAGTCTTGACAAGTTATTTAAGTTTTAAATGTTCCCTTAAAACTTCAGAAATGGGGCCAACAAAGAAAGTTTGAGTGAGGAGATGGCCATGACTAATTTCTTATGACAGTCACATCCTTTCCTCGTGAAAACAAAGCGAAAATCCAGGGAATCTATAATCTTGCTTTAAGGACCAAGCAAAAAATCTTGCTCATCATAAAAGGCCAAGCAAGGAGTGGCTCATTTGAAAATAAAAAACTGTAAAATAGAATCAAATTAGAAAAACCACCCACATACAGGGTCAATTGAACGATTTCAGAACAGTGTACAAAAATAAGTTAAGCTACAATTGGTTGACTCCCCGCCAACATCAATATTCCGGAATCAGCAATTGCAGCACAGCCATTGGCACAAAATCCAGAAAGATGAAGCAAAACGAAGACCTATCAGATAAAAGGATACAACAAAAACATCCCACATCCGCTGACAAAAGAAGTCACACCAACATAGTAAACACTTTGCTTACCATTAGTTTTACCATCAATCACCACGTTAACCATGTCAAACGGCCAAACAAAGAAAAGCCTGCATATTCTGAGAAAAAATGGTCATCAAGTAACATAGATATTAAGAACCACAGATAGAACAACCTGCCAACATCCTTTTTATGTCACTGGAACATAGATCCCTGACACCAAACACTATTTTTTTCCCTTCTTCATCGGCATTGCAGTTAAACCAAAATGAGAACACTGGTTTTTTGACAAGACCTTGGTTGACCATTTGATATATAGATTCTCAAAATTTTAGCCTCTAATTTCGACTAATCATAACAAAACGAGACAAATTTAACAAATGCAATATCCACAGAATTTACCACACAGGTACAGCATATTTCCGATAGAAATCTCTTGAAATCCCAGTCCAATAGTACCATCAAATTTGGCTACAAAGAATGTAACACTGTGCTCCCTAGTAGCTTCAATGAGTCCTGAAATGGTCACCCTTACATTCAACTCTAACGTTCAGAATTTGAACCATATAAACCATTTGCTGTAAATGAATCAATATCCTGAAATTATCTGATTCTTGACAACAAGACCACCAACTTTTACATTGTCTTGAGTAAAGAATCCGGATATAGCTCCAGTCCCATAATGGATATCTTCTGCTTTTCCTGTAAGGATATCGATTCACATTATCCTTTCTGTAATCTCTTGGGTGATTTTCTCATGAATCGACGTGTGAAGCTCTCAAGAACTAGAAAATGAAAGACAATCAATGAACAAACAAGACTAAAAGATAGCTTCCGTCGGCAAAATTTTGAAATAAAGAGAACTGTAGGAAAAGTGGATAATCAGAACATTCTCTCCACTGAGAACAACTCTAGAAATGAAACTATCTGTCCGTATGGTTGCTGTCTCCAGTAGGTGGAGACGGAGACAGAGGAGACAGTTAGAGACGGAACAAAACAAAAAGTGGAGACAGTGAGTTGTTTGGTTGTGGTTGACAGAACAGAAAAATCTGTCTCCGTCTTGGGGACAATGTGTTTGGTTGCAGTGGACAGAATAGAAAAAATAGTGGGAATGACAAAATTGCCCCTAGTGCTTAAGATGATTAAAAGTGTGTAATAACAATAAAAATAATTTGAATTAATAAATAAGTTCAAAATATATAATCATAATAAATTTGAATAATAATAATAATAATAATAATAATAATAGTAATAATACTATTACTAATAACAATAATTTGTACAATAATAATAATGATGATGATGATGATAATAATAATAATAATAACAACAATTTGTACAATAATAATAATAATAATAACGATGATGATGATAATAATAATAATAATACTAATAATAGTAATAATAATAATAAATAGTATGTTATAATACTACAAAAAATTAAAATAAAAATAAAAATAATGATAATAAAAAATTAATTATAATAATTTTCATAATAATTATTATGTGCAGAAACAACATGTAAGCATATATTAAATTAATTACATAATTGGTTCGACATACATTCATAAATTTAAGTACATAATAGGTTCAACATACATTCAATACAAACATGTAAGCATTAATAGAACGTCTGACATATTTGGTTCAACATACTTAAACGCCTTAGAATTTATACATGATGTCCTTGAGAATCATCCCCACAATAACTCCAATGGCTATGAGTAGAAATGTATGCGCCCATGCCATGTTTGACTGCACAACTCGAACTTGACTAGCTTGTTCATTTGCTGGAAGTGCGGATGGAATCGGAATGGAGGATGGTTCACGGACAGTAGGAGCAATGTCTGCAATGCGACGAGCTGGCCTATATTGATCCATTTCAAATGCACTCTGTGCTTCCTCCAATGTTCGGTATCCCCTGAATCGCGCATTAGGGAACCCCTCAGTGACCAATCTCACATCTTCCCAATTGGTAAAAATACCAACTTCCCGTCCAGCAAAGACAACATAAAAGTTGTATCTGGCCATATCGAGGTACCTGAAAATGAATCATAATATCATCATTGAAACACGCAAACAATTGACATACATTAAGAAGTTCTAATTTCCAAGCATTGATAATAAATAATCAGCTGATAAAAAAAGTCCACACATCATGAACACAAAGTCAACACAAAGTCAACATGACAATCCTAGTGTCATAACCCTACAAATCCATCCTCTCATATTAAGCTACTATAAAGGTAGTAGCTCCACAAAAAACATCCAGTCAAACATCTTGACTAAGTCAAACATTTTCATCTAACAGGCTCCTGACATGTACTAGTCTCTGTTCTTCATTTAAATCCCAGAAAAGATTCGCAGCAGAAACATCCTTAGCGAATATCCTTCCAATCTTGATGACTTCTTGAGTGGTGAAGCCCAACTTCCCTAACTCATCACCGAGCCTCGACCCATGCAATCCTACAATGGCATCAGCAATGATCCTAGCACTTTCTTTCCCACTGTCAATCGCCTGAAGGAAAGAGGCAGCAACGTTTTCTAATACTTCGATATCCCGCATCTTCCTTTTGCCTTTGTTCTGTCGGATTCCGTCAGTGTTGCTCGAAGAGGCAGCTGAACCAAAGACATTGGCTGAAGCAGTTGGAGGAGGAGTGACCAACGGCGTTGTGGGATCAAATTGGACTGCAGACGCTATTGGATCAGCTGGGAATTCATCTTCAATGTCATCAGTGTCCAGCTGAGCTGCGGCATCTGCAGCATCCTGGGCACCTGCCCCCGTTGCTCTGTCCCTCCCAAAAATAAACTCGAGTCTTGGGTAGAGTGGGAAAGGCTTGCCTGGAGTATAAAACTTGTTGGGGTGACCCTGGGGAAAACATGAAAAAACGTCAGCCTTACAAACTTCTCATTATGAAGATAATTTAATAAACAAACAACAATTAACCCAATTACCCTCATCCACTCATCCAGGACTTGCTTGCTGTCTACTTCCACACATTGCTTGCTTTCGTTCCATCCGAAGCCACTGCAATTTAGCATGTCGAAGGCTGTCTGATATTTATCCTTTAATCTCTTGACTTTATTTTTGACATGCCTCTTGTCAATTCCACAATTTGGAAACTGCTCCTGCATCATTCTAGCTAGCAGTTGGAAAGTACCAGGCTTTAACTGGCCATTATCAGCTCTGTTACCAGCAACAACGACCTCCTCCAAGAAGGTGACAAATGCCTCTGTTTCAGCCTCTGTCCACATTCTTGACATTGCACCTAAACCATGCAATGCAAGACCCAAAACATTCCATTTGCATAAATGATTAAACAACATTCATTGAAACCATTATGGTTGTAAGGATTATCATGTTGAAATAAAGGATATAATTGAAAAAGTTAAAGGGGTTCATGATCAAGATGTATAGAAGATGAAGTGAGCACAACATTTAATTCACTGCATAACACAAACAAAGTTTACAGTTTTCCACCCCGCTAATTACAAAACCCCAAGTCAATAAACATCACATATAGCAAATCAAAGTACACAATTACTGGTTGCTTCTCCATTCCTCAAACATGTTATGAGCTAAATCCTCTCTCCATTGGGACCATGCAGTAGTTGTTGCAACACGATCAACCATTTGGGGCAAGGATGCATCTTCCCCAAATGGCTGATCGTCATCTTCAGCAGAAGTCGCCTCTGCAGGATCATCAGTCATATGTTGCCTAATAAAGTTATGCAACAGGCAGCATGCGAGAATTATGTGAACATGTGTGGCAGCTGCATAAAACGATGGGTTTCTGAGAATTTTCCATCGTTTTTTCAACAGCCCAAATGCACGTTCAATGACATTTCTTGCAGCTGAATGCCTCTTATTAAAAAGCTCCTCTGGGTTCCTAGGTGCCCTTCCATCTCTGGCCCACTCTTGAATATGGTATCTTGTGCCTCTATAAGGTGCAAGAAAGCCAGGAGCATTGGTATAGCCAGCATCTACTAAGTAGTAATTCCCTATAAACAAATGACACTATTACTATTGTAATTGTAATCAAACATTTGCAAATAAAAGCAAGTTGCTGGTATTTGTTATCTTACATACCAATTGGAACTTGAAGTCCATTACGCCTAGTAACAGCATCATGTAAAACCCTTGAATCAGATGCTGAACCCTCCCATCCGGCTAGAACATAAACAAAGTTTAAGTCCTTATCACACACCCCTAAGACATTAGTGCATATTCTCCCTTTCCGTCCTCTATATCTGGGTTTGTCTGAAAGGGGAACGGTTATATCTATATAGGTTCCATCTAGCGCACCAAGGCAACCCTATGAAAACAATTCCCAACAAATAGAGTTAAACTTCAGTAATGTAATGAAGTGAAAATTGGAAGTTATTGTAGCTTCATACATATACTAACCTTAAACCATTTCCATCTACTGTCAGTGCAATCCTCTGGAATTGGTATGGGCTTTACATACAACAGATGTTGGAGATTTAGTACAGCCTTCAGCACACTGTGGAAGACCCTACTAATTGTTTCTCCAGACCTCATAAACCTAACTTGTAACACTCTATTAGATTCATTTTGTGCCAATATTCTTAGGAAGATTAATACTTTTTCTTCAATTGGCACATGACCAGTATTCGGCAAGCCACCGTGGACTTGAAGCATTTCACATAATATGTTAAATGCATTTAAGTCCATCCTTAAATCCCACTGGCTATTCCGATCACCCTCATTCAAAATCCTACGTATATTAGCTTGCCTAGTTGGAACTGTCAACGCCCTACAACCTCCAGCATTTTCACTCCTACACCGTTTTTTTATGCATACATACAAGCATAGAAACATCACCATTCTCATTAAGTCCAACTGACCATTCCAAAACTCAAAAAATATAAGAGCCTTAAAGATAGCATCACGTTTCCTGTTATCCATTTATGTCAAAGAATACTGTCTGCAAAGAATGAAAGCCAAATATTGATCAAACACAAGCCACAAGCCACAATAGAAGAAAATAGAACAAGTCAATATTTGGTTATTTCCAAATATATTCGAGGCAGGATAGTTGATTGTGATTATGCTATGCAACTGTGATTATGCTATGTGGCAGCCATATTCATCTCCAATGGAAGCCATGAATAAAGCTTGAATCACTTAGGAGAAACCAATGAAAGAAACTAGGAATTTTCATCCTAGTATGTACAAATGATCTCCTATTATTCTTCAAAGTTCAGAACAAATCAATGTCATTGTTGATGTTTACATTAACACATTTACAACTTTTTCATGAATTGTAATGATAATTAAAGTATACATAACATGTTTCATGTTAACATTATTTTCTAACTACAACAACTCTTAAGTAAATTGGAACACAATTGAAGTTATTCAGGCAAGTTTTGATAAAATATTAGTGTTGGCAATTTGTAATTAAATTTAAGTTCAGTTGTATTGTGGGGAAATGATCTGTGGGGAAATGAATTGTATTGTGGTTGACTAATTATAAGGTGAAGAGGAATAATCTGTGGTGACTGCCAGTATTCAGGTACCCCTCCAGTGGGGATATCACCGATTGGTTTTCTTCAAAATAAGCAGTAGTTATAATACATTTTTCAATAATTTCCATGGTAAGAAATTGATTATTGTCACTACTAGGCCTGCTTAATGTCTTCCCAAACTTCTCTATACTAGAGTGATCATCACTGTCAAGGAAGCTCTCTATTTTAAGGTACTGAACACTGTGAAGAAAGCATCTGCAGTCGGTGAAATCAATCTTTATTGGTTGATGTCCATCTATATATCAAATATATCTTGCCCTCATTCAACTTCATTATAATTTCAGTCAACATTGCCAACTGAATTGTCATCATTGTTTTCAACACTATTTTTTGGTTTATGAACATTATAACTTCCATCGTATGAACTAACATTGCCAACACTCTTGTGATAATTGTTTCAAAACAAAATTTGGGTTTATGAACATTTGCAGCTTCAACACAAACATCCCAAACAATGTTTCTTCGTATATTCTTGATTAGCCATAACATCTCCATCAATCCTAACATTATTTCTAGCAATAGCTAAAAATACAAGCACTTCATTCACTTTTAATAAGCACATAAATGAATCAAACATTCAATAATAAAGAATTAAAGATTTTTAAAGGATGAAGTTTAGTTGCCTATTTTGGGAAAAGAAGAGTAAGTACAAACTGTAGTTCAATTCCCAAACATTATAATAAAAATCTATAATGCAAGATGCATTTGAAATAAGCCGAACAATGAGCTACTTGCTGTCAATAATAATTTAAACCACATCCACAATGTTTTTGGGTTAATACCATGTTGATCAGGATAAAGATAAACATAATAAAATAAGTATCAGAAACATTGCACCATTAGTAATTAAAATTGGGACCAGATGCATGCATAATATATGAAAGATAATGGCAACAAAAGCATACAAAAGCACCCAAAGAAGGCATAGAGACAGAGACTCCAGCAAAGAGATAAAATACCTGAACTGGGGGTAAGATGAGCAACACACAAAAGGTAAACGCCTATATGTTTTGATTCACCAAACTTCAGAGTTGAGATTGAATATGCTGGCTGAATGAATTGAGATTGAATATGCCTCAAAAAGGGTTAAAAAGGAATACCTGAAACAAACAGAAAAAATTGTCAAAACTATTTAAACACCATGTTTTGGTTCTTATGGTAAAATGTTCAAGTTTTGCTTCTTATGGTAAAATGTTCAAGTTCATGTGACAAACACACTTCTCAAAACTTGCCTGATTACAATATGAATCAAGCAATTGACAACTGGTCTTTGCGAGAGGGAAAATTTGAAACAGCACAATGCAAGGAAGAGGTAAGGAAGCTGAGTTAAAGAAGGAAAAGCCTCCTGGTAGTTTACAATTTATAGCATTGCTGTTCTCTTGGTCTATTGGACATGTACTCAACAAAAATATCCAACAAAAACCATGTTTGCAATTATCTCTCTCTATTTTTGTTCAAGCTGTGCTTTTGTTCAAGCTGTATGCCCATGAATATGTTATTTTCTTAATCCTTGTTTCGTTGATGACAAGCATTGATTGGTAAATTGAAGTGCAGTCAACGTAAAAGCAAGAGAAGAAAGTGTAAATTCTATATCGCATTTTCAAATATATTAAACCTAGTGTAATCAGTCCTGAGCTTAGTAACATCGAATTCAATAATACGGACACTAGGTACATAAAATTTGTATCTGGCCAGTTTTCCTCGTAATTAACTAATGACTGAAACATTCTAGGAACCATTGAACTACGGTTATTGGTGATGGATAACTTTAAAACATCTTTGTCTACCCTTATAAACAACACAATCCCTGAACTCATCTTCTATATGACCACATGTATATTTTTCCACAGCAAGTTCAGCAAGCAGTAATAAGGCAATAGTAGTAAATGTGGGGAATGCATGTCTGAAATTTTTGGGCCAATTGTGGATAGTTTGTTTATACTTGTACAATTCTTTCAATCATAGTTGCAGCAACATGCTTGATGCAAATGCAAGCTCATCTTCCCCAATTGCTTTCCCACAACATACATAAACTTCATGAAATTTGTTCAATCTGTGGCAACTCATCAATGACATTGTCAACAAATTTACTTTGCATAATCTCTCC
>JAOSBK010000005.1:24834783-24855321 GCA_027568895.1 Erythroxylum shatona | reverse complement strand
ATTGTTCCAGCAAATCAGAAAAGCTTACCAGTGGAAGAAGGGTCCTTGCGTGCGAGAGACTTGCCCACCGTGCGACACTCTAGCGTGGAGAGAAACCCCAGTGTGCGCGAGAGGAGGGCGTCAACGAAGGAAGAGAACGAAGGAGGACGTGCGTGAGAGAAGAGAACGAAGGAAGAAATATCAGAGGAATGAGGATTTGGGAGACAGATGGGTTTTTTTTCAGACGAGAGACAGGGACGCGGCGTCTCTGTCTCTCGTTTTAGGGATAGACAGGATTGGCCTGTCCCTGTCTCTCGGAGACAGAGGGCAAAACAGTGGTGACAGTAACCAAACGCCAATGGGTGACAGGATTGTTTTGTTCTGTCAACTGTCCCAGTCACGGGGACAGTAAACAAACGCAAGGTAAGCATACCACTTACTGAAATTTGCGAGGAAGGATGCTAGAGATGTCAAAAATGGTAATTAGAATGAAAGATAAGTCTTTTTAGGGAATGATAAAATTGTAATGGATTATAATTCTGAATTTTTATTTTAAGTATAAGCTAGAATTAAATAAAAGAAATAAAAATAAGAGATATTATTAAATTATTATCAATCATTATCAATTTTTATTTTCATCATAATATTGTTATCAAAATCACATATTCTGATCATATATATTAAATTTTTTATCAATTAAATTTTTTTGTTTCATTGATACTTTTATTATTATTATTATAAAATCAATTATAATTATTTAAAAATTAATACTTTTATAAATCATTGAAAAATTTTATTAATTATTTATAAGATACATAATATTTTAATTAATTATTTACAAAATAAATTATATAATAACTAGATATGAATAAAAAAAATTCTCATTATCATTTCTAGTATTTGATATTAAATAATATCATAACTATCA
Source organism: Erythroxylum shatona (assembly GCA_027568895.1). Lineage (NCBI taxonomy): Eukaryota > Viridiplantae > Streptophyta > Magnoliopsida > Malpighiales > Erythroxylaceae > Erythroxylum > Erythroxylum shatona. The sequence goes on along the minus strand of JAOSBK010000005.1, from coordinate 24,854,414 downwards.
ACTTTGTTTAATTTTATACCAAATGCACATAATTAATAATTTCGTTCCTATTTGTATTTCCACTCTCCACTTTTCACTTTCAATTCTCATTCTCTCTTTTTTTTTTAATTACGACTACTTTGATTACCAAACGTAGATAAGATAATCGGTAACCAAATAATTGGAATAAAAAATAGGAATAAAAATATTAATTATGTGTATTTGAAAGTGAATTATTAAGAATGAAATTAAACAAGCTAATAATTATACTAGTATTAGCACCAAATATTAAGATTGATAATTAAAATTTTCTCATATTTAATTATTATATAATTTATTTTATAAATAATTAATCAAAATTTTTTATTTTATAAATTATTTTCAATAATTTTAAAATTTAATTATTAAATAATTATGAATGACTTTATGAAAAATAAATTTGAAGAACCATAAAAGACTTTACTCAATATAGCATCAATCAAACATGATAAAACAATTATTAAAGAAATGAAATATAAAAGATGTAATTTTGATAATAATATTTTGATAAGAATCAATATAATATCCTGATAAAATTTGAATAATATCTCACTCTTTTTCTTATTTCTAATATTTAATTTCATTTTATAACCACATTTTCCTTAAGAATAAAATTTTAAAATTGTTTAAAATTCATTTCAATATTTTATCCTTTATTTTATTCATTCCTAATAACCAGTCGAGCAAAGTTAAAGAATTTAAATCGCAGTCTCTTTCCCACCTCGTTATTATTTGTTACCAAACAAGACTTTAGGTTTCTTTAATCTGAAAAGTTAGTCAAATGTTATCTTTTATTATAAATGCCTTTATATTTTGAGGGAACAATATTTTTAGTTTTTAAATATAAGTAATATTTTAAAAATTTTCTTTTTATATTTTTAAAAAATTTCTTAACTTCCTCGATAGAAAGACATATGTGAGAAATTATATCATCTGTTTGATGACAGACATAGTCTTGTGACATAAATATCTACCAATATTAAAGTCACTATACTATTGTGGTTTGTCAAAATTTTAAATTTGAAAAAAAACATCAATCTTAGTTATTAATTATCTTTTTTTCTTACACCATCATATTTATTATCTTTTTTTTTAAGTTTTGATTTAATTAGATTAGTGAAAATAGGTAAACATATGTTGGGAGCAAAAGTAGAAATATGTCAAATAGTTGTTGACATAAAGTTGAAGCTATCATTACTATAACCTCACTTAATCTTATTTTATATTATATTCTTACTAAAAATATTAGTATAATAGTCAGTAAAAAAGGATTATGTTAATAATTGTAGCCAAAAAAGTAATTAAGGACTGTAGTTTTTTATCCTCCATCCTAAATTATCCTATACTTCTCAGCTAAATCCTTATTAAATTGCAATTTTTAATAACATATGACGTAATCTCCTTAAACATGAAAATTATAACTTTAATCTTAGTACTTACCATTTTACTATTGAATATTTAACATAAGTTATTTTCAATAATATCACATTTAATGCCAGCACGATGACGTTAGTGAATGAGGTGGTGGTGGTGATGGTTATCTGATCATGAGTTGAGCCACTCAAGGAGCTTCATATTTAAGTCAACACTCATTGCCAACCCTATTGTAAACATTAATATTATATTGGTAGCTGCTCGATTCAATCTTGAAGCTCCTCAAGCTACTTGAAACCTAATCAAGCCATCATCACCACATCCTTTCGCTAATGCCACTGTTATGAGACTCGCCATTAAGCCATTATCGTTATCACTTCAATATCCCACGACTTTGTTTATCGATTTCAAAACCACCACCACCACTGCCAACAACAGTGAAATTGTTCTAATAAAAATCAAAATGTCTTAATATCTCACACATAACGGAATTGTTCCAAGTTGCTAATAAATCCCTTTAAACCTTGTAAAAAAAAGGAAAGAATATTCACTAAGAATTATAATGAAAAAGAAGAAAGAAAATCAAAATTTCTAGATTTTATCATTTTGGAGACAACTAATTGAGCTTGTTCTCTCAAAGATTAGAGTTGGCATTGCAATGTTTGTTAATGGTCATAAACTTTAAAGTTATGTCTAGGCCCGACCTAGGATGAGGGTAGGAAGTGTTGAATCGAAAACAATATTAAACAAAATTTGGCTAAGCAGTAGATTTCAAAAACTTTTTTCGAAACCAAAACGCAGTGGAAGCATGATAACCAAATCAACATGTTTAATCCATACATGATAATTAGAAAAATAAATATCATAAGGACATGATGGAAAATTTACCAACTCCTTTACTACAGCTTTAACTCCTTACTATTATATCCTCTCCTTGCTATTGTATCTTCAACCAATCTGATCTAACACTTATTCTCTTTGGATAACTTGATTAATAAAATCCTTTGGTAGGAAAGGAGAAGAAATATTGTAGAGGTTTTTCTTTTATAATCAACTAGTTGAAAGAACCAAAATGAGACCTTCTCATTCCTAATTTCGACTAGCTTATGAAAAAAAGGAGTGGAAGACCAAACAACTAATGCATGACCTTTTTCTTTTAATCAAAATGAAAGAGAGGTCCATAAATAAGGCATTCTCATTTGTTTAATATGGCTAGATGAAAAGACAAAAAAAAAACTAAAATGAGACACACTCATTTTTAGTTATATGATGAAAGAAGGGAGAGATAGCAACAAATGCACTACTTCCTTCTTTAATCAAATGAATACTAAAAGGTTATATGTTTTTTTATATGCCCACATTAAATGATAACCATTAAACCATTTATTGAGGACACCATTAAACAATTTAATGATGATGAAGCATGATAAAAGCTCACCTTATATTTAGCAATTTAATGCTAAATGTGCAACTATCCATTTGGCTATATAAAATCGAAATTTACATCATTGTAGAGTTCGGTTTTACCCTCCTTTTGTCTTTACAAGTATTGTTTCAATTTAATTAATCTAATTATTCAAATCAAACCAAAATTCAGCCCAATATTAAATGTTTATTTTGTGCTTCAAATTAACAATTAATTAGTGTAAGCCTAACATTTAATCATAGGCTTAAAACCCAATTCAATTAACTATTAGTTAAATTGCTCTAGTCTTATTATTTTGAATCTAATTCGGTCCTTTCTTTTATTTTCTTCCTGGTAACCTCTATTTATTTTTCTTACTTTGCTTGATAACTTTTCCTAGAAATCAAGTGGGGAATCTAAGTTGACTTATATAATTCAAGCTCCAATAAGCTCGGAATTAATTTAATCTCATTATAATCAATTCCAACTTATTAACCAAATGTCATTCCACTAAATACAATTAGCTGAACTCTTGAATTACTAAATATTATGAGAACATATGTTTCAAATTAGATGTCCAATTGCAAACTCTATCATGAATCATATTATAGCCATTCGCACAATAAAGGGTAAAATTACCGTTTTGCCCTTAATTAGTTTTTCCTTTTAGATATTCCGCTTCACTTTATATGGTGATTAACACACAAGATCTCATCTTGATGTTAAGACTTGATGGGTAGCTAGTCCAATCAAACTACTAGCACCAGTTTAATCACCAATCTCCATAAAACATTAAAAAGTGATGATATCAATATAAACTCTTTATTTGAGTGAATGTTACCTAACGCATATTTCAATTAATAATTCCAACATGCAGACATTAGATTGATACTCTGTAAAAATCCATTCTGATCATATTTAAAATTATAATGAAACACACATGAGTTCACCACTCATCAAGATTGTGATTTGTAATAAAAGAATGCTAAAGTGTATGTTTTAAGATTAAAGAAACGACCTACTTTATTCTTTAAAAACATACATGATTTCAGATTCATTTAATAGTGCCATTATCGATAGTTAACTACTATCATGATATGAAACTCATTATTCCTTTGAAGTAAACTCCTTTATTTACATGAAGATAAATCGCAACACTACAGTCTAAACTATAATCAACCGACCAACTTGATTATTCAACTATGAATCAACTAATTTTGATTATAATAATATACACATTTCTCATACATCTCCATGTATTTGTATATTACTTACAAAAGAATCTTTGTACCTTCTGACTAGTTATATAATACTTATACAAATAAAACCAAACTCTTTTGTTTTATTAATAATAAATGTTTTCATTACAAATATAACTAGAAGAAGATTAAGTTATATGTGAATACACTTGCTTTCCATGGTACTATATTTACATAACCCCACCCAAGATAAGCGTAGGAAGGGCATTTGCCCTGGCCTACTCTCAAATAGGCCCTATTCTTGACCCTCGTAAAGAACAAAATGAGGCAAAATAAGGCCTACTCTTGACCTTTATAAAGAACAAAACGAGGTAAAGTAGGTCCCAGCTTATTAGCCAGTAGTCGAAGCCCCGAAAATAATTCTGATTCTCCAAATTTTTTGTAGTAGTCATAGAACCAGGTCGAATCCCAAAAGAACTAGGCTGTAGTTTCTTAATTTTAAGTAATGAATAAGTAACTGACTAACTAAAACTAATAAGAAATCAAAATTAAATCAACTGAATATAAAAGAGAGAAATCAGGATTACCAAACTCCAATTCAAGGGAAAGATCTTATCTAATTGTACTATTGATCATTGGTTTTAAAAAAATATTTTCACAATTCAAGTAGTTAGTCCAAAACATATTAGGATAATCGTAATAAGTCTCAAAATTTCTTAAATTAATTAGTTCAAACAAGGTATCCAAACCAAAACTTATCATCCATTGATTAGGTGTGATAGCATTCCATATCAAATAAATGATAGCAATAAGGTTAGTGAAAAAGACTAACCTTAAATTAAATAATCGAGATAGCTGCAATTATTAAACTTAGTTTTCTTGTTTATCATAAGTTAAATATTCAATTTCATAAGTAACATATTTGCTATTTGTACTAATCTTTCATGACAATTACAGATCGCTGAATTCATGGATAGTGATAGAAAAATCAATATTAAATTAAATTGTCAAATTAATTAAAATTAATTATTCATGAAATGTGAGAACTCAAAACAAGAAATACTTGAATTAAAACATAAATAAAATTTTTAGAATACAAAACCTTACAAAGTTACAACTAGAATATTGAATCCCCTTGAATCAGAGTGATTGAGTTTAGCCGTGCATGACTTTTGCTCCAATAACAAAAGTAGAAGAAAGACAAAGAATTGCGAAAATGTAAGAAGAGAGAACCTTTTTCTGTTGTGAGGAACATCCATGTTATATGGTTTTTTGATCTAATCCTAATCTAATTCTAACTTTCAAAGATGTTTATCTAAATTCAAATTCAAATTCAAATTCAAATTCCTACATGATAAGAATAGAAGAAAGTTTCCTAGTTAAACTCTAAGTCTTCGAGTGATTAGTCTTATCCATTGCACCAATCTCTTCACTTCATCCAAAATTCGTGATTAATATCAATTGAGTCTCAATTTGATTCAATCTCCACTTTCAACCTCCTAAAACAAAACAAACATTAATTTTAATATTTAAACACCAAAATAAATTCAAAACAAAGGAGATAATATCAAATAATATGTCAAGATAAGATCTTTTTACTTACTCTTGACATTCATAAAGAGTAAAATGAGGCAAATTCTCTTAAATTCTCTCAGTTTTCTTTTTTTATCCTTCACATATTTTTTTCATTTTATTTTTTTAGTTGTTCTCCAAATCTGAATGTTAAGAATTAATGTAACTCATTTGACTATTTAATTGTGTCACAACGAGGGGCTTAATATAGCCTTTTTAATAATAAAAATATGCTTTTAAATTTTACATATTTATATATTGTCAATTTATCGAGGCCCATTTTTTTACTTTGCCCATAGCTTACAAAACATTAGGAATGACCCTGGTTATGTCTTTGATGCCCTAGAAATGATCTTTTACCTACAAAAGATATATTCAAACATTATCATTAATTGGTGTTTTCTAGAAATAGTATAAGCTCATTAATCTAAACTGAATTCAATGCTCTCTATCCAATTTAATCAAATTTCAGGCCAAACTTAAACTAATTTTCAAAGATTTGAGTCGAGCTCAGGCATGAGTTTTTTTTAGGCTTTGGACTAGATTTAGGTTTAGATCACAATTCAAGGCCCAAAATCCAAACATTGGTCACATATAAAATGATATCATATTGTATTAGATGAATATTTACTTTTAAGCTACAAAGTGTTATCAAATTCAGATTCAAGTTTAATATTTTAAGGTTGATAAGATTTTAGGTAGGGTAAAAAATTTTACACCCTACTTAAGTTGAAAAAATAGTGAATGAAGTGTCAATTTCATAAGAAAGTTAGAATGATAAAGTACTCTCCCTCTTACTAATATCTAGTCAAATAATATAAATAAATAAATTTTTAATGAAGTCTTATATCAAAATAAAATAAAAAAGAAATCGATCACTAAGAATAAAACAAAATGAATGATCATGGAAATAATTAAAATATGAATAATGTCTAGATAAGGACTCCCCTTAACATCATCTTTGTAATTATGATTCAATAAATTTAAAAGGTTTTAACATATGGATCAATAAAAATTTCTAAATTATGAAATTACTCTCTCTTATAACCACCTATTCTTAAGTTTATTAACCAATATCTCTATCCAATTAAAACCCCAATAATGCATAAAGTTATGTAAATTTTCATGAAAGGTTTGCTTCTAACCTTAGAAGATTTATGTAAGCCTATTTCTAGCACCTTATGTGACTTATAAAAACTAAGTTATAGTTTACTCAAATGCAAGTTCTCTAGAATCATCCATATACAAATTAATATAATATCAAATCACTAGTTTTAAGAATATTCAAAGATATTTATAAAAATTAAAACCTACTTCAAATAAAATTAAATCAAGTCTTGAAAAAGACAATAGGTTAAGATTCTCTTTATATAAACTTATAAAGAAATTAGCTATGCATCATCTTTACACTAACAAACATAAGTGAAAAAACAAAAGATATCAAACTAGAAGGAACTATAAATGAAAACTCTATACTCCAATAAGCTCTAATATGTTGGGACGATCTCTAATCTTCTTTAAAAAAAAAAGACTCCCAAGTTTGTTTTTAGAGGGTTGTTCTATCCTCGTTGATTAACCGTAAGTTTTGAATGAAATAAAATTGGATAAGATCCCAAAACTAGGGTTTATTCCTTCTTTTATATGTTTTATTCAACATGAGCACAACTTAATTGTGTAGATCTTACTACTTTTTTTGGAGAGAGACACAAGTTAAGACACACCTATGTCTTAGATCATTTATTTTACTATAAATCATAGGTTCTAAAACTTTTGTCCAATGCCCTGGATCTTATTTTAGCTTTTCTTTACTGCTATATAGGCTGAGACATTATTGTGCCTCAAACCATATATCTCTTCAAAATTTTTCTTTGCTACATGTCCTCTACTAAGCTTGTGTGTCTAATTGTGTCATCTTCTTTCATCTTATTTGCGAGAAAACATCTTATCACTTACCCAAAATTATAATATAAAATGAATAAAGAAATGTAATTTAATCATAAAAACAAAGCAAAATAATGAAGAAATTTTATATACAATAGTCACCAATAAATTTAACTTTACTATTGGTGGATAAGTTATTTTTTGCTTTGAATTAAGGTTAACTTATTTAGCTCTAACATTAGTTTTTTTGCCCATCAACCTCCTATTTGCTTTACCTAAATAAGTGTTTTAGCCTTCTGTAATCTACCGTTATCATCATTATTATCGTCATCATCATCATCATCATCATTAAAATCCTCTTTGACCTTTGATATAAAGTATTCCTCATCATTTTCTTTTTTGATGTCCATGTCATATTTAGTTAGATTTTAATAGACTATTCTCTTTTTAACTTTTATGTCACCACTTTCTTCTTCTTCCTCTTCTTTAACTACTGTCTTCTTTGCCCTTCTTTCTTTTATTCAACTTCTTCCTTCTATGTACTTTTTAAAAGTATGTCATTACCTGCTACAACTACTTCTAAATTAATATCACCATTTTCCCTTTATATCCTACCTATCTAATTACAGTCCCCTCTTTAATGTCTTTATGCTTCATATACACTTGTACTATTTTACACTTAGTTGACAAAATATGATATAATATATCAATCGTTTATTGATCATTTCTCATTTCTCTTAAGGCATCATTAAAGCTCTTTCCTGGAATGTTATAGTGTATACTTTAAATTCATTAAAAATATAAATAGGCTAAAAGTATATTAATCCTTCTTTTGAAACCATATTGATACCAAAAATATTCATGTAAATAATTAAAGATAAAAGTTAAAATAATATAGAGCAAAGAAAACAATAACTAATTAAATATATAATATATTTTTTGTGTGCATATCTATCTAAATCATGAGATTGATTTAATTAAATTGGATATGAACGAACCTCTTAACTAATCACTACTTCACCTTCTTACTAGTATCGATTATAATGAAGATTTCAAATATTAGTCTCTCCTTTGTAACTAGTCCCTCTGATTAGAAAAAAACTTGAAATAGTATAGAGCAACTAGTAAGCTTTTACTGCTAAAGTAAAAACAAAGGTTAAATTCATTAAACCCCTCTATGGTTTGACATATTATCAATGTACTTCCTAACTTATAAAAATTATTAATAGCCCCTTTACTTTTGATATTATAACATTTGTCCCCCCTTCCATCAACTTTTGTTAAAAACTCTAACTGTACACTCTAAGACAATGTAATTTTCAACACGTGGAACTACACATGACACTATATATAGCACTAAACCATCTCATTTTCAAGTTTGATGTTAGGGTTTATAATGAAAGTCAACAGACCCATTGATAATGTGTCAATCTACAGGGGGAATAATTTTACCCTAAAAAGAATATAAGTCATAACTAAAATTAAAATCTAGTTAGCAAACTTGATTAAGTTAGTAAACTTTACGGTAGGTTCAACTTAATAAGTGAAGAAGGTGCAAAATTTCATTGACTATTTTAAGGGTTACTAAATCCACTCTCAAATTTCAGTAGTTTAATAAGTTATAAATAAGTGCATGTGAACAAAATTTAACTTAGTGTGATTTCCCCATTTAAGTTGGCGGAGCTTTTACAAAAACTCATTGAATTGTTAGAGGCAAGGTTCATCTAACCTTCTAAGGCCACAAATTGTGTCCTAATGTTATTTTAAAAGAAGCAAGATGAAGCATTTTGGATGTAATAGACTATCGAGCTTTAAACAAGGTAACAATGAAAAATTAAGTAACATGTTCCTTTAGTTTAAGATGTGATAGACATATTGTTGAAGGTTGTAGGTATTGGCAAATGTTGATAGCTGAGGGTTATTAGCAAAAGATAATGTGCATGACTCAGTATGGATCATATGAATTTTTAGTTATGTTGTTCATATTAACTAATGCCCCTATGATATTTTGTAACTTGATGAATGATATGTTGTATGCTTTTCTTAACGATTTTGTTGTAATATATCTCGACAATATTATGGTGTATAACACTAACTTGGCAAAATATATAGAGCTTTTAAGGAAAATATTCGAGCTACTGAGGCAACACAAGCTCTACATAAAGATTGAGAAGTGAGATTTTGCATAATCAAAGATCATATTCTTCTGTGACTTAGTGAGCAAGTTTAGGTTAAGATGGATTCGAAAAAAATTGAAGGCAATAATTGAGTGGCAAGTTACCACTATGGTATGAGAATTATGTAGTTTGCTCATATTAGCTAATTACTATAGATGATTTACAATAGGGTATTTAAAGAAACAACCATCATTAACGGATTTGCTAAAGAAAAAACAAGAGTAATGTTAGTCAAATGCATGGCATTTGAGAGGCTTAAAGCTACTATCTCAACAGAACCTGTATTAAAGTTGCTTGAGTTTGAACTTCCATTAAGGTAGCAGCTGCTTGAATGCCTCTTAATATAGCCTTAGTTTGCCCTCCGTTGTTGTATTGTTTCTGTTCTTCTCATCATTGTAACTAAAACAAAATAAAATGTGAGAAATTAACAAATATAAATACAACAAAGCAATTTTTTACACTCAATTTGTACACTCTGTTATGTAATTGCAAAAAAACACACAATTAAAAATCAAATTAAACTAAAAATAATGAAATTAACAAAATAATTGAAAAATTAAAATAATGACACAATTAATAACATAATAAAATTCAATTAACAAACAAAGTTAAACCAATTATGTAATTACTAAATTTAGTTAGCAAAATTCAGAATTAAATTAAATAATTAAACAAGTAAACCTATACTACACATACAATTAATACCCAAATCCTGCAAAATACTAAATTGGTATGAAATTAAACTAATAAACACTAACTAATTACTATAAAAACAACAAATTATACTTAACCTAATAGAATGTATCATAATTTTATAACCTAGTGAGTAAAATTCACGTTCCCAATTTCAAAATTTCGTCAAATCTGCATGCAATTCATCAAATTAACCTAATAATTTGTATGGAAAAGAATGAAATTCAGCTCTTAATTGAAAAAAAAGAAAAAAATTAGGTGAGCATATCTTGAATGGAAGCAATAGCATAACCTAGCAATTTGGGGAAGAGTAAACCCTAAGATTTGCAAAAATACCAAATCAAACTTACTATAATCCACGAGAAATGCAAGAAAAAATCACTTAGGCATTGCAAAATCACTTAAAAAGGCTAGGCTAAGTTGTAGGAGGAAGAGACACAATAAAGAGGTGGCAAAAGAGGGGGAAAGTGGGAGAACAAAAGAAGATTATGATTTTTAAAGGGTATTATGGACTTACATGATCTATTACATGACTTTTCACCTCTCTCCCTTGCCCTTGGTGCCTCCTTTCCCCTCCGTTATTGCATTGTTTTTGTTCTTCTGATCATTGTAACTGAAACAAAATAAAATGTGAGAAAATAAAAAATATAAATACAACAAAGCAATTTTTTACACTCAGTTTATACACTCTGTTATGTAATTGCAAAAAAACAAACAATTAAACTAAAAATTAAACTAAAAATAATGAAATTAACAAAATAATTGGAAAATTAAAATAACGACACAATTAATAACATAATAAAATTCAATTAACAAACAAAGTTAAACCAATTATTCAATTACTAAATTTAGTTAGTAAACTTCAGAATTAAATTAACTAATTAAACAAGTAAACCTATACTACACATACAATTAATACCCAAATCCTGCAAAATACTAAATTGGTATGAAATTAAACTAATAAACACTAACCAATTACTATAAAAACAACAAATTATACGTAACATAATAAAACGTATCATAATTTTATAACCTAGTGAGCAAAATTCATGTTCCCAATTTCAAATTTCGTCCAATCCGTAGCAATTCATCAAATTAACCTAATTATTTGTATGGAAAAGAATAAAATTCAACTCTTAATTGAAGAAATTAGGTGAACATACCTTGAATGGAAGCAATTGCTTAACCTAGAAATTTGGGGAAGAGTAAGCCCTAAGATTTGCAAAAATACCAAAACAAACTTACTCCAATCCACATGAAATGCAAGAAAAAATCACTTAAGCATTGCAAAATCACTTAAAAAGGCTAGGCTAAGTTGTAGGAGGGAGGAACACAACAAAGAGGTGGTAAAAGAGGGGAAAATGGGAGAAAAAAAAAGATTATCATTTTTAAAGGGTGTTATGGACTTACATGATCTATTACACGACTTTTCACCTCTTTGCCTTGCCCTTGATGCCTCCTTTTCCCTCCGTTGTTGTACAGTTTCTGTTCTTCTCTTCATTGTAACTAAAACAAAATAAAATGTGAGAAAAAACAAATATAAATACAATAAAGCAATTTTTCACACTCAATTTGTACACTCTATTATGCAATTGCAAAAAAAAACACACAATTAAAAATCAAATTAAACTAAAAATAATGAAATTAACAAAATAATTGGAAAATTAAAATAATGACACAATAAATAACACAATAAAATTCAATTAACAAACAAAGTTAAACCAATTATGCAATTACCAAATTCAGTTAGTAAAATTAAGAATTAAATTAAATAATTAAACAAGTAAACATATACTAGACATATAATTAATACCTAAATAATGAAAAATACTAAATTGGTATGAAACTAAACTAATAAACACTAACTATTTACTATAAAAACAATAAATTATACGTAATAAAATAAAAAGGTATCATAATTTTATAACCTAGTGAGCAAAATTCACGTTCCCAATTTCAAATTTCATCCAATCCGTATGCAATTCATCAAATTAACCTAATAATTCGTATGGAAAAGAATGAAATTCAACTCTTAATTGAAAAAAAGAAGAAAATTAGGTGAACATACCTTGAATGGAAGCAATTGCATAACCTAGAAATTTGGGGAAGAGTAAACCCTAAGATTTGCAAAAATACGAAAAAAAACTTATTGTAATCCACGTGAAATGCAAGAAAAAATCACTTAGGCATTGCAAAATCACTTAAAAAGGCTAGGCTAAGTTTGCTGATTTATACAATCATATACACGAGTGTATGGGTGAGTGTGTAAGTAACTATGAATATGCGACTTATGGATAAGGGCGTGTAAGTTGACATGTCCTAAAGGAATGAGATATACGAGCATGTCTAATGCTTATGTAACTCTCAGTGACCTTGGGCATAAATCTTTAAAATTTCTAGGGATGTACATGACAATGTCTTGTGATGATATAGGTCACTAGAATACTGTACAATATACAAAAGTGATTTTTTTATATACATAAACATGTACAGGACTATGTATGCCTAAATATTCATAAAAACTTCAAAAAGTTTCACTCAAAGTTAAGAGAGTCAAATAACACATCATAAACACAAAAATTAGGCAAAAATCAAATAAGGATGCTCTATAACCTAACATAAAACACACTAAAAATTAATGACTATAACCTAACATAAAACACACTAAAAATTAATGAAATCCTAAACTAGAACTAAAGAATAATTAAAATAATATAATCAAATTAATCAAAATTATCATAATTCTTTGATTACTTCCTAAGTAACACTTTTTAAAACATCTTTAGCTCAATGTACATATCATGATCAAGGCGGATTATAAAGATTAAAATTTTCTAAATAAGCTACCTGCTTTTTTCTATTGGGGCATTTGTACTTTCTTTTTACCTTGAAAAGGAAACAACTCTAGCAGGCCTTTAGAAAAAGATTTATACAAAACATCTAAAATTGAATCATCAAATACATCATTAGAATAATCAACATCAATAAGTTCAAGGGAATGATTCATGACATTAGATAGTTTGAATATGACCTCTTTATCTCCAAACCTAAGCACTAGCTTGTCCTCACTAACATCAATAATAGACATAGAAGTGGCTAAAAAGGGTCGACTTAGAATTTGAGGTACTTCTATATCTTTCTCTATGTTAAGAATCATAAATTGACGAAGATAATCTTATCACCCTTAAGAAGTATATCTTTAATAATACCTATAGGATATTGTTAAGCAAGTTTTAATCTTATAAAACTCTTAATATTTCACAAGTGCAAGGGTCATAGCGTAGTATGTGAGGTGTTGATCTCACGAGGAATTAGTGAACTAGTTGAATCCTAATTTGTCTAAGGCCTAAAAGTGTAAGTAAAATGAAAATAAAAACTAAACAAAAAAGTATACAATCAAATATGGAGTGATTGAAATGAGAATTCTAAATTAATGCAAGAAATCAAATGTGAGCACCACCAGTTGACAATTGAAATTCAAATACAGAAGAATAACAAATTATAAGAAAGGAGATTTGTCCTATCATCAATTCTATCTTAGTCACTTTTGTGTTAATGTGGTGTCGATTTTAGACTTTCGAAGAGTGAATTAGTCTCTTTCTAATTGTAATTATTAAGCCCTAAATCATAAACCCTAATTAAGTTAAGTTATTGAACATGTAATCTCTCAGTTAACAAAACAACCCACAACCTAATTAGTTTTTAAGTGTTCAAATAAACAGCTGAGTCCTTAAATGAGATATCTCTCTGTATAATTACATATTTGATTATTTTCATGGTCTATTAAATTGTTTAACTCTCATTAACCAACCTAATCATTTTTGTATTCAGTTCACTCTCTCAACTTATTACTGAAGCATGCAATTACAATAAATAATCATAACATCCAACATCATTAACAACAAAGGCAATTAGATTAACATTAAATCAAATATAAATCCTTAAAATAAGTTAAAACATCCTTAAACCAAGATTTATCATCATTAATTCCATCTCATACATCAAATGAACGAAATAAAAGATGGAAAGAAAAAAAGATAACTTGGGAGGACTGGAGGTTGAAGCAGCAGTAAAAGCTCCACCTTCTCTCTCTTCCTTCTTCCTTTTCCTTAGCTTTACCGAAGGTGCCAAATGGAGGCCCTCCTATTTAGGTCATTTCTCTTGTCTTATATAGTCCTTTACTAAGTGGGGTAAAAACTAGGTTTTACTTGGGCTCAAAAGTCTGAAATAACTCCCAAAAATTAAGTTTGGAGGCCAGTCTGCATCTATTAACGTATGGGCCATGATTGTATCCTGCTAAAATTAGCTTATGTCACGATCATAGCCGGATAAAATTAGCTTCTATAACGATCGTGGTCTTGGGTCCTCTATTAGGCTTCCTCTAAATCTTCTCCGTTATTCGATATCCAATCTCAAATACTAACAAACACATCAAAGCACCTCAAACATATTAAATTAAAGCTCAATAGTATGCTCTAACTCACATAACATAAATATCTAACCAACTAACATAATTTTAAACCTAAACATGGATGAATAAATTAATTAACATCTAAAAACATACTAAAATTTCTACTAAAAAATCATGCAACCTACAATTATTAGATACTTTATCAATCTGTTTACTAATTGAAAACTTATCATAGTAGGTTTTGGTTCTCCTAATCCAAGTTTCTTATACAGGGATTAAGGCATCATATTAATATCGACCTTTAGGTTGACTAAAGCCTTTTCTACTTTTAAGATACCAATTTTACAAGGGATGATAAAACTTCCAGAATGTTTAAACTTTTACGGTAGCTTTCTCTACATAATTGTCGAGCATCTTTCACTTAGTTTTATAGTCGTCAACTCCTTCAACTTCCTCTTGTTTGTTCGGAAATCCTTCAAGAATTTTGAATACTTTAGCATCTGTATAAGAGCCTCAACAAGGAGTAAGTTAATATAGATTTATTTAAACAATTTAAGGAACTTACCAATATGCTCATTTGTGCGATCATTCTTCACTTTAGAAGGACAAGGGATGACGGGTTGAAATTCCTTAACTTTTGGAAGGTGGTCTTCACCTTCAACTTTTCTTTGACCCCTGGTGTCACTCTTTTTCCTACCTTGGGTGATGTTCTCCTCTTGAAATGATTTTTTACTCCTAAAGGTGATTACCATCATATGTTCTTTAGTACTTATCTCAATGGTACTAGATAAACTCCCCTATTGTGTTTTGGAAACTAGCTTTGCTAGTTGACTTATATGAGTTTTCAAGTTACATGCCTTTTGATTTCTTTGGAAGTTTCGGTGGCTTGAAATCTAACCCTTGAAGTTTGAAGAAATTTGGTCATGCTGTCTTTCAAGCTCGGCTTCTTTTCTTAAAGTGGGTGTAGCTGGAATCCTAGTGAAGGGTTGTTCCCTAGCTACCTTTGTTTCTCCCTAGAGAAAATTGGGTGATTCCTCTATCTTGGATTGTATGTATTCTTATGGGGATTATTTTTTGGCCTAAGAGCATTCCCCATATAATCCACATACTCGAAATTTAGTTTCAAACATTCTTGAACTACATGTCCTAGTTTGTATACCTCACACTGTATCACATGGAATAAAAAAGAATTCATAGTTAATCGATCTATCTTCCTGCTTAAAGCTTCGACCTAGCTTGCCAACATTGTGATTGCATATATGTCATATACTCCTACTGGTTTGCCAAGTTTTGCTCTAGAAGAGCACCACTAATAATTATTCATCGTTATTTCTTGAATGACATCTTGAATTGCTTCTGGCATTTTGTTTTTCATAATACCTCTAGTTATTGCATTTATCATCTACTTCATCATTTGATTTAAACCATTGTGGAAGGTTTGAATTTACATCCACAAGGGTAGACCATGATGTGGCATTTCTTTAACATCTCCTTAAATCTATTCCAAATATCATATAATGTCTCTAACTTTACCTAAACATAGGAGTTGATGCCATTTCTCAGTTTGGAAGTCTTAGTTAATACGAAGTAGGAAGTACTTCAGAAGTAATATCTCTGCTACTTAGTCCAAAGTGGTAAGGGACTACCTAGGTAGAGAATTTAACTATTGATTTTCCCATCTCCTCATTGGGAACAAAAATAGTTTCAATCTTACTGCATCATCATTGGCACTATTGACCTTAAAGGTATCACAAATCTCCAAAAAATTTGCTATATGTGTATTAGGGTCATTATCTCATAACCCATTAAACAAGACTGACTATTACACCATTTGAACGATACTTGATTTAATCTCAAAATTATTGGGCGTGATAGCTGGCCTCACAATGTTGGACTTTGTTTCCATCAAGTCTGATATAATGTAATCAACATAGTCCTTGGTTAGTCTGCATAGCTCCTAATCCATTGGTAACAATTTGACCTTCTAAGTCCTCTATGTGTCGATCTAACTTGAACTCTCTAAGTAGATTCCTTCAGAGATTTCTATTAGTTATGCTCTTAATTTCTGGATCTTTGTTAACTAAATGCAATGGATTTCCTTTGGTTATAAACTAACCCTAAGACATGTAGAAGTAAGAAAAACATATAGTCAAATCAAAATTATTAAACAAATTAAAAAATAAAAAGTAAAAGAAATAACGACTAGATTAACAAAAAAGGCGTTCCTAATATTCTGATCCCTAACAATGACGCCAAAAACTTGATATGATAATGTTGATGTTTTAAACCACAAGTGCACAATATAGCAGTAGCTAGCACTGACAAGTATAGGTCAGTTCCACAGGGACTACAAGTACTAGCAGTAACATCTTTTCTATTATCTAACCTAAGAAGGATGATGATTTAATTTAAAACTAAAATAAACTAAAATTCAACAAAATAATGAATCAAAACATATATAAAACAATGAATAGTCAATATCAAAACACTAGTATCTACGTAATGAATCCCCTTAAGATTTCTTAGTCATGCGATTCAATAATTGATCACTGGATCATGAAAATTCCTATCTTATGATAATATCTTTCTTAAGAATATTAATAACTATTCCTCAATTGATTAACTGAAACATCTTTCTATTTAAAACCCCTAAGATCTCATTACTCGATTAATGAATTACTATTAGGTTTGATCTTAATCCAGATGATTGATGTTAACATATCTTTAAGTTTGCATGTAACTCCTTCCAATTGTAGTAAATCTATTCATACAAAAGGATTTCTCGATCTCAATCATATAAAATCATAAATTGAACTAATATCCTCAACATATTAATTAAGGATAAAAACGCTTAATTGAATTTCAATAAATCAATCAATAAAATTGAATTAAATAAAAGATCAAATCACAATTTCCATCCCAACTAGGGTTCATTATACCTAGGAACTAAACAAACTTGGTTCATAAACATAGAAAATAAAACAAACATCAAAAGTTCAAAAGAATAATTAAAAACAAAAAAGAAAAGAATTCATAAGATATATATCCTCTTTTTCTCTAACGCAATCCTTTTGAACTTTTGATGAAAGGCCAATCTTTATCAGATCTTTCAAATAATCTTTGTGTTATCATCATCCTAGGTTCATAATTGAGCCTCCCACTCTAACTCTTATCTCTAACTCCGACTTTAATTACCTCTCTCTTATAAGCTATTTATAATTGCCTTTTATATAGTAAAATTAAGGTTTCTAGATTATAAATAGTCAGTCACACAGTTGTGTAAGTGATTATGTATCTCAACAACCTTAAAATTATGAATTTACACATTTCTGGTAGTTTATATGGGCACGAGACATGATCATGCATGTTACTTACACAAGTGTGTATCTTCGTATAGGCAAAAATAAAGTCTTTGAAGATTGACATGTTCACAATCACCTACACAATCTTTACATAATTGTGTATGTTACTTACACTAATGTGAACCTCATCATACGAGTGTGTATCACTGTGTATCACTAAAATTGCTCCAATTCTTTTGTTTTTTTCCTTGATTTTACCCAAGTTCTTCTTCTTTTGATCCATGAAGTCAATTTAGGCCTGAAACAAACTAGAAACAATGAAGTACCAAAAAACATAAAAATCCCAAATAATAAGCAAAACAAACTAAATATAGGCATAAAAACATAGTCCATTAAACTTTTTTCATATATGCTCAAATGAACAGACTATGATTAATAAACTTGACATGGGTAAGCATTAGATCGGACTATTGTGCTATAAAAGGCTTTAACTTGGATAGCTCATTATCTATTGATAAAAAATCATAAAGAGAACTTAGATAATGTGGTAGATAAGATCATATGGGATACACATCAATTCTAAAAGATAAAGATCATGTGAAATGATCATTTGAAGATAGAGGAGATCTTTGTGGAAGGATCTTTTGAAGATAGAGGAGATCTTTATGAAAGGATCATTGAAAATAGAGGAGATTTTTGAGGATATAGATGTATCTTTCCTAATTCAATGTAATATCTTATATTGTTAGTTGTGATGTAACTGTATCAAATCAGGTATAGTCCTATTTGGATGGGGATGTTATTCAATTGGTTAGTGTGATATAATTTGATAAGGATGGATGGAACCTAGGCAATTCAGTTTAATTAGGATTCTTATTTGTAACTTGGCCATCAAGCTATGAGTGTTTATATATACCTTATTTAAGCTTTGCTCCTCGTGACAAAGAGAGATCACATTAAGAAAGAGCATTCTTTTGTATACTTTGAGGGAAGTAATAAAACCTAACTTTTGCTGTATTTCTTATGTGCTTTATTGTGGCCTTCAATTATTTATTACTTTCGTGTTATTGTCACTCGAGTGTGAGAATTAAATATTGTGAGAGTTGTAAGAAGTTCATAAACAAGGTTCATTGGTCAATAATCACGTGGGAAAGGTTGAGTCTTACTTAAATAGACCTAAACGAGTTTATGACACAAAGATATAGCTACAACTTTTGTTGGGACCCGATCTCAGGAACCGGATCCCAACCGGAAAACGGAAACGGAAAAACGAAAAGCGAAACAAAGTGCGGAATCGGAGCAAACAGAAAACTCGGAACGTCGCGAAATGGAATACACATCGAAGCGAATCGGAAACAAGTGTCCGACATCCGGTAACGAAGATTGGTCGAGGAGCGAGACGAGATGCGTTGGATAACCTAGACTAACCATCCGAAACCTGTATAATTTTTTTTTCCTCTTATTCACTCCTTTTCTCTTTAATCAATCTTATACAAATCATAATCAATCCATACAATTTCTTTTTTGGAAATTTATCCTTATATAAATTTTAATTCACCTAATTCATCTTAATCATTTCTTATACATTCATATAAATCC
>JAOSBK010000005.1:24809332-24834683 GCA_027568895.1 Erythroxylum shatona | reverse complement strand
AAAGTCCTCAAAATTAAACAATTCTTTTCTCATAAATTATTTCTTAATTTCATCAAATTTCCTTAAATTCATAATTTGTCTCACCCATTTCTTTCTCATTTAAATTCATTTTAATATTTCTAATTTTCATCAAAAGTTCGGGGTCCAACAACTTCGATATAAGTTCAATGTCTGTAAAATCTTTGTAATAATAAAGATGGGGATAGAGTATTTTCTATTTGATTTGATTAACTAAAATTTATGTTTAAGTTGACATGAAATGAGTTTAGCACATTACCAAAATTAATGATAGATTTAGCATTTAACTTAAGTAAAGGTTTGAGTTTATATAATTTATTCTAAATAATCACGATTATTTTACTAATCAAAATTTTTATAAAACATAAAAATACAAAATTAAACTCATATAAATTAATGTATTTTTCACCAATTCAAAATATATTTGTTTAATTATATTTTATATAATTTTGTTTTAGTCAGAGTTAAAAATGCACATTTATTTTGAAATCATAAAAATATTTTATTATTTAAAAATATTTTATTTTCTTAGAAATAGTAAATAAAGACTTTCTATTATTTTTTTGATGAATTATTTTAACACCAATGATTATGTAATTGATTATTAAAAATGCAACAAAAAATGTATTACTGCTTGGCATAACTTTAATAACAAATTTGTTAAAATAGCTAGACAATCAATTTTTAAATAGTTTTAATGTTATAAAGTGTTATTTTAAGTAATTAACAAAAATGCATAAAACTAGAAGTGAAGCTCTTTAAAAAAAAAACTATTTTATTATCTTATTTTAATTTATGTTTATAATCTTTTAGGTATAGGACAAAATTACTACTTTAGATATGAATCATTTAATTTCTACTAAAATTTGATTTCAAATTTATTTTATCTTTTTATCTCAAAATCATATTAATCTTAAGAAATAAAACTTTATGGTCTAATTTGAAGAGTAAAACTTATTTCTAAAAAGAAAATTTAAACACTTTTACTTTTGAATAAATTTTAGTTAAGTAAATATTTCTAAAACTTTCATTTATATAAATAACTGAAACTAAAATAATTCTTTCAGTCCATAATTTTGAAAGTTTTAAAACTTGTTTACTATAATATTTTAGGCATTGGACAAATCTACTACTTTAGATATGAACAATTTAATTTCTACCAAATTTAAATTTAAAACCATTTTATCTTTTTATCACAAAATGATAGTCATCTTTAAAAATAAAATTTTTAATTGTCTAATTTTACATGTAATGCTTATTTCAAAAAGAAAATTTAAACACTTTTAAATATATTTTAGTTAAAGTAAATATTTCTAAAACTTTCATTTATATAAATAACCTTTTAGTTTCACAAAAGCAGTTCTTTTAGTCTATAAATTTCAATGTTTTAAAACTTGTTTATTTCGGATAATTTTTAAATTTCAAAATAATCTTTACAAACAATTTGTTTATTTTAAAAATAAATTTGAAAGTAAAATAACTTTATTTTTCGGACTTTTAAGAATGAATACTTATTTTAAATTAATTTTTTAAATAAAATAACTACTTTAAATGATTTTTAATTTTAAAGTAACTTCAAAATTTAAGATAATTTTTATTTTAAATAATTCATAATTCCAGAATTATTTTAATCTTAATTTTAAAAGATTTTTAATTTATAATCAAGCTGTGGATATCATTTTCCTGATTTTGGTAGTTATCATAAATTATAGAATCAAAACAAATAACTTAAGCATATAATTTTTTTATTTGATATCTAACAATAAAAAAAAAGAAACCATAACCAAAACAAATGAGTGAAAAAAAAAGAGCCAATATTTTGTTCCCGTCCCTTGAATCCTGTCCGCGGGTACAGATTGATGAGCCTTCAAAGCTCGGCCAAGTAAAAGATCAGATCAGTAAACGGATAATACCACAAGCACCCATTTTTTGAAGCAATTTCCTGGTCAAGGGACCGGATATTAGGTGACCAAAGAGGCCACAAATCCAGAAGATGGCAACTGGTGATCTAAATATTTAGTGGTGGATTGCAGGTATTTGTCATCAGCATTCAGACACAGCCTTGCAGTTTCGAGAAGTTTCCAGCAAATTTGCAATACATCGTGGCTTACCTGTTACAAAACAGAGAGAGAATGGGAAAATTTCAGTCATTCTATAGACAATGTTATTGCTCAAAATTTGTATAAGAAAATATGCCCCAGATCCTTAAAGAGAAAATGGCCTTCGTCAGACTTTGGGATCGCAATGCATTCTGATAAGGGACATAAATCTAATTCCCATAAGCAGCGGGGCAGCTTTAGGCTCACATGTTTTTGAAACATTAACCTTAACCTCTTAGAATAACATCTACAAAGTACGATAATCACTACCTATAATCATCAGTCTCAACCACTGGCTATGCATGTCTTGAATATTGAAGTAAACTTTTCTCCATCGTTGACATATAGTACTAAATCAAAGTACATTATTTTGAAGGATGTTAAGAAGAACCTACTTTAAAAGATGATGCTATACAGTTGCAAGCTTCGAGCGCCATGCTTCCACGGGCAGCCTTAATTACAGTGCATCACGTCAGCACAAGGACAACTTATCCTGTTACTGGAGTAGAAACTAAACAATGGGAGCCATAGTTACCTTGGATGGCTCTTCTTCAATGTAATTGACTAGATCATTGATAGCAGCTTCAGACAATGATATGAGCTCGTGCTCGTAGGGTGTCTCACCAAAGAATAGCATGTCATTACCCAAAATCTGAATAAACCACAAACGAAAGAGTAGGGAGGTATAAAATACAATATGAAGCATGTAGAAGCACTGCCGTGAATGCACCATTTGACTTCATGTTCCTTAAGAAGGTTCATGTCTTATGAAATATTCTACTTGGATCTATATTTAGAATGTAGTAATAGCCCAATAACTTGGGAAGAAATCAACTAACCAACAGTATATAGAAATTACTGGGAAGATTAGTTAAACACACCAAGCCATCAAAAGACAGTAGACAAATAAATGAAGAAACGGAAATATCTTAGCATGTAAACTTGAGAGCTCATTGAACTGGAAGAAGAGTTAAAAGTACCTCTGATGAGCATGAGTGGTACGGGAGCTTATTCTGAGATAGTGTTGACAGCAACAAAACTATTGTACATAATACTCTGGTCTTTACTTTGGGTGTCATCCTAGTACATTTTGAAAAATAAAATCAATAGCTTTGGAACATTCCATAACGATCTTGAGCAAGGAGGAGGTAGTAGAAAGGCTTTACCATGATTGAAAATGGACAAGAGAGAGAATGTTCTTAATGATTTTATTGGTCTCTTGCTCACAGTTACCTTGTGTTTCAAAAACCAAATCAGTCAAAACACTTAATAAAATATCTGGCGCATGAAACATAGTTCTTGGTATGAACATATCACAGCACAGTGTAAAGGAAAAAGATTCATAGTTCTAACTGATAATAAGCAAACAGCACAATCTACAGTTTTGCAAATATAATAAGGTATAGAATCTTCAACCAGCTGTAAGATAGGTTTAAGTTTGTTGAAATATGGCGTTCAAACTTGATAGGATATTTTCAACCTGAACCTAAAGTTTCAAGTTCACTTAATATTGAGGACATTATTGCCATGATAAAGGATGTAAATAAAAAGGAGTACTTATTAAAAAAAAGTTTTGCTTTCATACAAGATAAAGATTATAAGAAGATGTCAAAAAGTCACTAACTTGAAAATCACAAAAGAAAAATATTTGAGACCTGGAACCATGACAACAAGGCCACATAATTTGCAAATGGAAGAGAGCATCCCATCAAGAACAATGGGTGCTTGGGGCCCTACACAAGGAAATAAGTAATTCAGCAGCAATAAAGTTTCAGAACATTAGATGATCCAAAATGGAAAAGGGAAATCAACAAACATATGATGCATATCAGTAGAATAAATTAAATAAAGGGCTGCCATTTAGAATTCCACAAGCATATTGCCAAACAGGCATTCTTTGTGGGAATAGTGGCATATGAACAATCTGAAGCTAAGTTTAACAACCAGTATGCATTAGGATAAAATATGATATGTTCAAAAGCTTCATCTTCTTAAACTTTTGGGTTGAATGGTTACTTACATAGAACAAAGTCATTTGTGATATATTATGATTTATCCACACGTCTTGTTAGGCGGTGTCATGCTTCATTGACAGCATGGCATGCTATTTTACCTCAGACCCCTAACTACAACCTAAAAACAAGCAAGCACACACAGACTTGCATAAAAAAATCAACTAGTTCAAGTCCCAATTTATTGTCTTCTTTTGGCTTCATCTGTAACCTCATTTGCAAGTGAATAAAAACCCAATATATCTCGGACGAAAAATAGACAAGAAATAATTTCCTTGCATATTTTCACAATGGTCTTAAAGCAAATGCTTAACTAATATTAAGTGACTAACCATCTCTTAAGTCTACACTTTCTAAACAGCTTAGTGCAGCAACTATGAGTCCATCTGAATGAGAAACTAAACCACCCATTAAGGCAACCTGCGTTATAGCAAAGTGTCAGCGGTCTGCGTAGATACTTAATATATCAAAACAATGCCAACAAAAGGAAGAGACTTACCTCAGCAGTCTCCAGATAAAGACTTAACTGCCTTGCTTGAGATGAAATAGAACGTATTGTGACCTCACCAAATGCAATGCAAGATTTGACAAATACTAAATGCTTTTTGTCATCTTTCAAGGCTTTGATTGCCAAACAATTGCTTGAATGAACAAGGGTATCCTGGATGTACATTAAAGTTTTTGAATGTGAGATTCTAAAGAATGATTTATTTTTAATCTAGGAATGTCCCGTAACAATCATTTATCCACATTCAACAGTAAAAACAGGTTGGCATTGTAAGAACAAGAAGTAATTCTAGCAATACACAGTTACATTTACAGTTCACTCATATACTGTCCACCTTTACAATTGAGTTAAACACAAATGTTGCAGACAATATCAGAGAATGTCAGCTGAGGGCTTGATACAATCTCCAGACCCTCATAGCCTTTATATATAGTAAGAACCAATTAGAAGACCTTGTCTTCGCAAACCTTTCAAATATCTCAAAATCCGGAGAACTACATCCCAATGGCTAGTTTGTGGAGACTCCATAAACTGTCTCACTACACTTGTAGCAAACGAGATATCTAGACGAGTAGAAGTCAAATAATTTAGTTTACTAACATGTCTTCTATACCTACCTGGACCTCACAAATACTCTACTTGGCTCTACAAAATTATCAACTAGCTTAGTTCCCAACAGGCCTGTTTCCTCCAAAAAGTTACGAACATACTTCCTTTAAGATGGACAAATCCCCATCTTCAACCTTGCTGCCCAATAAATATTTTAGTGAACCAAGGTCCTTTGTTTGAAACTTGGTCTACAAAAACGACTTTAGAGACTGGATTCCTACTTTATTATCTCCATTAATAACGATATCGCTAACATAAATAATTAAAGAATTCTACCAGCTTTAAAGTGACGATAAAACACAAAATGATCCAAACCACATTGATGTAGACCAAACTCTACAGAATTAGGATCTAGGATAACATGCTGAGAACCGAATTGGCAGACACTTAATAGTGTCGGTAGAGACATACTGAGCATTAGAAAAGTATTGTGTGTCTTCAAAAAATCTAGAAAACCAATTCAAAGAAGGCTGAAACATTTGTACTCTTTTTGTGAACAAGAGTACCCGTGAAAACTATAGTTCATAGCTTTTGGGTCTAATTTATCTATGCCTGGGTGAAGCTGATGAACAAAACAAACACAACCAAATATCTCAGGATTAATAGAAAAAGGATCTTGGCAGGGAAAGAGTATAGAGAATGGAGTTTTAGCCGTCAACACAGAAAATGACATTCGATAATAACATGCAGTGAGTACAACATCTCCCTAAAAACTTTTGGGGTACATTCATGTAGATTAGCATGGTACGAGTTGTTTCAACAATGTGTTGGATTTTTCCTCATCTACCCCATTTTGTTAAAGAGTGTGCGAGTAGGAAGATTGATGCTAAATACCCTATTGGTGCAAGTAGCTAGAGGAAAGAACTAGAGAAATATTCACTAACATTATCACAACGAAGAATATAGATTAGGGTATTAAACTGATTTTGAATTTTGGCACAGAAAGAACGAAAGAAAAACTCTAAACAATCTTTATTAAGATATAACTAAACTAAGTTATTCAAGAAAAATCATGAACAAAAATTACGAAATACTAAGATCCCAACTTGGACTTGACACGACTTAGACCCCAAATATCTGTGTGGACTAACATAAAAGGCTTCTCAACCCTTTTATTGACTCCAGGAAAAAAAGAAGAAAGATGATGTTTTCCGAGCTGACATGACTCACAATTTAAGCTAGAAATAGACTCTAACCCTAACACTAATTTCTTAAGATTTTCCGATGACGGATAACCCAATTGATTATGAATATCAATAGGGGAGCTGATGCTGGACATGCAACAAATGACTGCAACCTGCCAAAGTAGTACATCACATTTGATTCACGCTCTTCTCCAATCGTCGTCTTGGTCTTCAAATCATGGATAATGACATTATTAGGGTAGAAACATACAAAACAATTTAGTCTTTCAGTCAATTTGCTCACAGATAGACGATTGAAAAGAAAGTTTGGTACAAATAATGTAGAGGGTAAGAGAGGGCCAAGGATGAGAAGATCCAACACCTTTAATGGTGGTTGTAGATCCATCAACAATGATAAGCTTATCATTATGAGAAGAGGGTAAAGGAAAGATAAGATCGAAATTAGTTATTTTACCTGAAATATGATCAATGGTACCAAAATCCAATACCCATAACTGTCTTCTAGGGATAGATAAACAAGTTGCTAGGTTACCTCGATGAGCCACAGATACCATAGGAAAAGACAATGCTTGTTGAGCTAACTAATATTGCAAGTACTTAGTATGATCACCCCTGAGATAAGGTAACAGACAACTATGAAGTGAAGTTGTAGCCGAAGAATGTTCTTCAACAGATGTCCTATGAATCACATGCATATAAGAATACTTATCCCTGCTGATCATATCCACCTTTATCACAATATGTGCACTGAAGCTATGTGTTCGGTTTTATAGATTAGAAGGTTCTAGGATTATATGGATAGGGAGTTAAAGAGGTTTTGATGATCTAGGATTAACCTTGCTGTATTACCACGTTGTAAACAATATTAGAAGATGTTGAGGGCTTGATACAATCTCAAAACCCTCATAGACTTTATATGATAGTAAAAACCAGTTACATAGGGGAAGAACCAATTACATAAGGAAAATTGATCTTAGGAATAAATAGGAAATCATATAGATCTAACTTTTCCTAATATAAATTTGACTTTTCCTAACAACAAACATTTATAATCTCTCTTCCTGCCTATAATTTTGATCAAGACAACTAGTTACAAGTAAGCTGAATGTGGGAGAAACAACTTAAAATCAGCAAAACCTAAGAGGACAATATAAAATGACTTGCCTCATATGTCTGAACATTCCACCAAAGACATACTTGAAACAATGAAAACATAGACTCTGACTGCGTATTTCATCATAGAAAGGAAAGAGCAAACCTTAAGGTCATTTAGGTTACCAAAAGCTACACGGCATTCAACCAAAAATGTTAAATGTTGTTCTTTCTCCAATCCGTAGTCAACCTAATAGTGAAGAATATGAGGACTGTAAGGCAATCTCAATCTAAATCTTAAGTCACAACTCATTCAGCAATATAGAAAGTAATTACCATTTGAATAAAGCGAGATATCAAACGCATTGCTTGTTGATTTTCATCATCTTTCACATTAACAAAATCCATACCATCATGTAGTGATTGAGAAATTTCAAAAAGAAATTGTATGGTTGATTGATCGCATATAGAACCATCCCTGTCAAATGTATAATCATAACTAATACCAGAAAATGATAATAGTTCTTTAAATAATGCAAATACATAGCAGCAACAAAAAGAATAGCATGAGAATGAGTAAAGGAAAAATGAGTGCTACAAGGCATGATAATTCAAAAAGGAGTAACAAACAAAAGTTACTAGATATTTTCCAATAAAA
Organism: Erythroxylum shatona; assembly: GCA_027568895.1. Classification (NCBI taxonomy): domain Eukaryota; kingdom Viridiplantae; phylum Streptophyta; class Magnoliopsida; order Malpighiales; family Erythroxylaceae; genus Erythroxylum; species Erythroxylum shatona. The sequence continues at coordinate 24,826,542 of JAOSBK010000005.1, read as the reverse complement.
AAAGTTACTAGATGGCTAAACTTTGTTCGGCAATTGAAACTCCACTACTTGTTACATGTAATCTTACTCTGATGATTTCCATTGAATTTATTGCTCAAACATATGGTGCATCTTTTACATGGATATATAAATGAGTAGCTTTTAATGTTCTCCAAACCGAATCGTGGGGGTTTACATGCTAAAAGAATGCTCAAACTAAAATTAAGGATGTGTAGAATTTGAACAATTCGATTATCTTTTCAACACATTAGAAAATTATTATATTAATCAATAAGAGTAACTTAAGACAAAAATTAACTAGTATTCTGGATCCAACCTCAATATTTATAAGCTAATATATCTAATCTGCAAGGGGCCTGATTTCATCAGACAAAGATGTAATCAGAGAATTGTTGTAGGATTAGAGAACAATTGCCCAGTGACATCCAAGAGCACTGAAACAACTTCAAGCCCCTTGGTTGCTCAAAACTAATATGTGTCTCCGCATTTGGATCATAGATTAATGGCTGAAATTTGTGGGTTTACATTACCATCTTAATTTAACCACATAATAATTAACGAGTAAAAGTAGTTATTATGCATTCAAAAACCCTCCATCTGCAAGTACCTTATAGTTTGTATGACATTGAAATAGTACACCCTTTCTTCTTCACATCAGACTAGAACTAAATTCTGTGAGGTGGCTATTTTAGGAATGGAGAAACAATGACAATGTAGGCAAAGATAATCACGACATTCAATAGAGCAACAACAATCCAATGAGAATTCTGCTAATACGCAGGATCTGAGGGGACCCAATAGTATGCAACCTAATAAATAACTTAAATCTAGCTCAAAAGTAATAAACAAAGTACCTTGTTGCCATCTTAAGAATATGCATATCGACCCCATTGCGAGCACCTCCATGCATTACATCCAAGATGTCAAGAAAATGACTCTATAAAATTAGACATAAAAGACCAATTGAGTATTCTACAAAAAACAATTAACTAGTATAGACCACAAAACTTTAACAAGGAAAAGCACTTTAAATTTTTCAGCATGCAATCATATGTCCATAAGAAACAAAAGAAACAAGGAGACAGTAAGAGGGTTGGGGAATGGAGAAAAAAGAAGAAAAGCTTTGGGAATGATCGTACCAAAGCAAAGATATCCGTTAAGTCCTTCATATAGGAAAGAAGCTTTGTTAAAAAAGATTGCAAAAATCCTAATTCTTCTTCAGATATCTCTTTGTTAACTGCTCGTTCCGAAATGCCCTCTAGAACTGCATTCAAATAATTGTCCTGCCAAAGTAATTAGTTTTAGAGCATTGTGAGCGATGTAGTAAAAATACGAAGAGAGATGTTAATAGAAAAAGATTTCAGCTTCTCATATTAACAACAATGCATATAGTCTTATTCTTCAAAATATATATATATGCATATAGTCTTAGAATTGTTAAAGAAAACAAACCATGAGAAAAAAGAGACATGACAGTTAAAGCTCTAAATGGGTAAACATCGCTCTAGATAACTCAGAAAATGAATTCCCAAGTCAACCTTCCATATACACCTTTTTCATTCAACGGAATATGTACTTGAAAACAATCCACTAGAGCTGTAAACATGAACTGAAATTTCTGCATCAAACATGGACATTTTAAGATATGCAAAAGGAAAGCAGTATGGATCATGAAATGCAATTCTACAGAAATAGATAGTAACGCATCATAGCAGTTCTAAGTTACATCTAAAGTATTAAAGAGTGATAGGCTTACCATCTCATTTTGAAGAATAATGTCCACATAAGCATCTACAACCTTCAGGTACTCATCAAGTCTGTCATACTCACTAGCAACCTGAAATTATAATGATGTTTAATTTACCAACACATTTACAGAACAAATCAAGCAGAAACATAACAGAAAGATGGCCAGTTAGTCTAAACGAACTTCATAAAAATTGAGGTAACAGCAACAAAATTACAATGGTTAGTAAACAAGATGAAGTTGACGAAACAAACACATCATCTCTAATGACTTCAATCTATTAACCTTCCAGATCAAGCCACTACTGATAGTAGCTTCAAACTGGATAGCTAATACTTAACAGCAATAATAGGATGTCAAACCAAGAAAAACGAATCCCGAGCCAAGAAGAAAATAAAAATGTTAAATCCATTGAATAAATAGAAAAGAATTGCAGTGGATCACATGGGATTAAGTATAACAAAACAGTTGAATTCAATTTGAACATTTAAATATACCAGAACAGAAATTTTATAGTACCTTAATAATTTCGGGAAGTACTTTATTGATAATGTCCATTGGAGGTCTGCTTTCAGATAGCTTGAACCCAAGTAATCTGTAATTTAAGCACTGCTCCACCCAGATTTGAAAAATAAAATCAATAATAGTGAATAAAGAGGGAAAAGGGTGCATAAGTTAAGCTCATAACGGAAATCTTTCTTTACCATCTTCAAATGCCAAAGAAAGAAGCTATAAAATCAGTATCTAACTAAATTGAGGATTCAAATGATACCTGATCAAAAGAGCAATCAATGCTGCTCTTAATCAGATCAAGAACATACATGGCATTGGAGCTGACTACTTCAACAGGAAGTTCCTTAAGCAGATGGTGAAGAACAATTGACACACAAGGCACAGTCTGAAAAACATCCACCTGATTCCTTCCAAATCCAAGCTCCATAAGTACAGCATCTACTAGCCTCTTTTAATGGGAATTTGCAAAAGAGAGTTAGTGACCCAGTGTTATATGCCAGTGTAACTAGAAGATGATATAACAGTTGAGACTTTCACAAGTCCTGTCTTTCAAAAGTAAGTAATACAAACTGTTGCTATTATTGTACTACTTGGGTACAGCACCACTAAAATGCACAGACAAAACTGACAGCACATCAATACTATCATACTTTGCATGAAGATGTTTCCCATATCAGCTATGATTACAATTCCTAATCAGTTACTGACCTCAGATGACCCCTCAAATATGCATTTCATAATGTATTCAATAGTTGGCCCCATCAGACTGACAAGCAACCTTCTGTTCTCACTAAGATGTCCATGTGAAGTTTCGTACTCCAATAAAAGCCGCCTCAATAGAATCTTCATGTCATTAACACAAGTCACTAGAAACCCTGTCAAAGTTAATTTAAAGATATGCAGTCAATGAGTTTCCAATCTACTTAAATAGCCCTTTCAACTTCCTTCATCAATAAGTCACATTGGATTTTGGTCCATGAATGAAACAGAATAGCACAACCAAAAGGTATACGTACTGCTAGCACTTAAGACTTCAAATCACCAGGTTGAACCTTTAGTTTTTACTATTGAAAGGGAAACAGCTTACAATTTCAAACTATTGAAAATCAAAACAAAATCTAAACCATATACCAGTCTTGAATTAGACTATGCCACCCCTATATTCTGAAACACTTAGCACCAATAAGCAACCAGTGTATAAGAGATTACATGAAATTTGTCAATAAAACAGAAAATCTTACCAGGGTGGGAGGCGTGGAGCTTCCGTGCACAGTGGGCCATATACAAGTGACAATAAGCAGAAGCCAATGGATTTGCAATCCCTCTTGTCATCATGACCAGTCGCTGGAGAACGTCCTCAGGATGGTCAAGCAGAAAACGCCAGCAGGGTAATATTGCCAACTCCAAATAACTGAAGTCATAATGCCAAGAACAAGAAAAAACTAGAATGTCAAAGAAAGATATGAGAGATAAAGAAAAAGGAACAGGAGAGACAGAAGAAAAGGAAGAAAGAAGAGTTTGGAGATGCCTGATTTCTCGTGGAGAATGGATAACTCATAAAAATAAAATCTTTAAAACCAATGGTTTTGAATTATCACTAAATTATGATGTCAATTGAGAAACAAAAAGTAGTACAATATACATTCCCAACTATTGCTAACAATAGTGTTTGGAACCAAAAGAAGATTGGAATTCAGGGAATTGGAATGATTCTATGATAACAACTTTGGAGTGAATTGGAATTTTGAATTGAAAGGATATATTTTACCGTTACAAACTTGGTCAAAGTTACCCTTATGAAATAATAAGGTTCAGCCATGCATAAAAATAAACAAATTTAGTAATAAATAAAATGGATAATGAAGTAATAACTATAAAGAAAAGAATCAAATAAACTAGTTTTACTAATATGTAACAGATTTCAGATTAAAAATCTGTATACATGGCTTCAGCAAAGACGTCAGATAATTGTTACAAAACCAAGTCAGAACCTTATTCTGAACAGATGAGTGAGTTTATATTTGATATAACATAATTTTTTGTTTTCTGTTTCTGAACAAAACCAAGAGAATATATACATATTCATGGCAAATAGTATATAGGGATGGAGAATAGCATATAGGGAAGAGAATAGCATATGTACATAACAAATAAATTTTATGGTGAGCAGTGGAAATTAATTCTAATTGTCAAGCAAAGGATATAAAATATGATTTGAAGAAAAGGAGAAGAAGATGTACCCTTTCTTAAGGTTAGAAGGAACAAGACATTTGAAGCCAATAATAGGGTGATGATGCAACTATGCTTATAGAGATGTATAAGCATAATTTTGCTTAGACATATTTTAAGTTACATGGATACAGTATTTATTTGCATATTCCACCTGCATGGAAAGAACTGGAGTAGCTACACAAATTCTATGGAATTCAAACATACTCTGTAATAGCTGAACCAAAGAAAGGATAAAGTCTTGATAGTAAAGGAAATCAGATTTGCATTTAGAAGCAGTGTTACGCATTAGAAAAGGCTACTTCAACTGAAATGTTAGGAAGACAAAATGCAACCCAGTCTTAAACACAATTTCCATTTGTAGCTCACTTTCAATAACACCTAATCCATTTCACCCATACTGAAACCAATTGTGTCCATACCTAAAATTATTTCCAAGATATTATTAGCACAATAACTTACATTATTAGGAAATGATCATTTTCGTACAAGTATTTATTTGCAAACACGATATGTCAAAGCATATCAGTGAATCCCTTTTAGGACCTTCGGGAAAGAGAGAGAGAATTATTCCAGAAGAAGAACAGTAGGCCAAGGAGGGAGTTAGTTATCAGCTGATGTGGCTAATTAGTTAGGCATAACAGAATGTACCTAGAGAGGGGGGCTATAAAGGGGTAGGCAGAGAAGGGAGAGAGGTAGGCAGAAAATTGAGGGAAGAGAGTGACAGAAGGATTCATACCTTCTGAGAAGCAAATCTGCTCTAGTTAGGGAGGAATACTATATTCCTATATTGTAGTGATATATATATATATATATATACGTCACAATTAAACGGCATTAACATAGTACAACTCAAGTATTCTGGGGTTAGAGTCCTAACATCCAATCACACACCACTAAGGTATCCAGAAGACGCAAAATTTCCTCAAATCAACTTCCATTATTCCAATTAAACGAAATGGTTTGAGTTTGAGATTTTTAATCGATAATCCTACACCACAACAGTTCCTCATTCCCAGACATGCAAAATAAAGTGCAAACTACAAATTAAAATCAAACAACACTACTGTTATTGGAGCACAGCAGTACCTGATAGTTGCCACCATCGTCGACGAAATGAATTAGTTTGCCGCACGCTTTAGAATCACTTATTCCATAACGGTCCAATGGCAGATCGAAAGACTCGTTCCTGTAAGACGATTTTCTCCTTTTAACGAAGGGGATTTAAAATCACTATTGAATGAATAGAGATGATAAGAGAGAGATAGCGTACAATCTCTTAAAAGCGGAAATAGGGTTTGGTTGGAGAGTGTCGGCGATGAGTGTAGCCAATCCATCGGAGTCTTTGAAGAGGAAAATTACGTTGGGAGCAACCTTCATGCTTCTTCAGTCTCACCCTTTCTAATTTTGCTCTCCTCGGGTCTAGGCCGCTAAGAAACTGAAAGATCTATGGATATGCATATGGAATGATGTTTTTTGCTTTATTATTTTCAGTTTAACATGATAACTTTTATTAATAAAAATACTCCGTTTGCTCCCCAGCTTTCGCCTCTTTGCCGTTTCGATCTCTACGCACTTCACCTTACGCCAGTTTCTACCGCCTGAAATCCTTTGAAGTAAGTTATTCTTGGGACTCTTATTAGTGCTTCTAATTTTTGACTTTAGCCCAACTTTAAGAAGACGTCTTTTGTAGTGCTTCTATTTTGGGTGGCTATATAAGGTGTGTTTTAACTTTCCTTTTGCTTTATAACGAACATTGCATTATAATTTGAATATGTAACATTATTCCTTCCCCTTTGCTTTCTTCTTTAATGTTACACGACTCTTGCCTCCTCTAAGGTGAAGGCATCAAATCTAATCATATATCTTACCCTAATTTATTTATATTATTTGTCTCAATTGTTTTGTCATTTTTCTAAGTTTTAGTGTTCTTTAGTTTAAATTTAACTTTCTCCCAACTTTAACATGTCCGAAAATTTTCTAAAACTAAGGTTAATGATTGTTTATTCTACACTTTTCTCTCCCCTTTTTCATTTGGGCCTAGTTTTATATTGAATCTTATTAACTTTAGCAAAATAATAGAAGGCTTTGATTTATCTTTCCTAAAATGTCAATTTCTTCATTATCCATCCTTGTATCCATTCATTTAGGAAAAAGATGGAATGTGCCCTCTTTACCAGTATAATTTACTCTACTCAAAACTCTTCTACATCATTACTATATCGTGATTCTTTAATATGTCTTACGGTGTCTTAAACAAAAATACATTTTGATCTTGGTTTATCCCCAAAAATTATCTTTGCCTAGTTTAGTTGAAGATGTAGAACACTAGAATGACTCTCAAAACTTGGCATCATATACAATTCTTTTAGGCTATGTGTTTAATCATTCCAAGCATTAAAAAAGAATTCTAAATGGAGAATATAGGAACATGTATTGACTATGTCCTGTAGACAAAGACATATAATTATTCTATAGTAAGTAGAGGATAGTTTTTAAATTCTTCACTCTCTCTTTTGCTTAGGACATTATTGTTCCACTCATTCTAGCTTATCTTTGTTGTGTTATAACATACTTGTGGATTACAAGCTCTACAAGATACTTTTTATTATGTAGCTATATCAACTTTATTTCTTACTTCTTCTATTATTCTTCCATTTCCCACTAAATCAAAAAGTTACAATAACATTTCTTTAGGTCATCTCTTGCTGCCTCTTTAAATGATAACTCTAGTTAGGTATCTCCATCTGTGATTTGGTTTAGGATTCCAACAAATAGAACATGATCATTTCTTATAGCTATATGGTTTAATAAAATTCCTTTAAAAAGCTATAGTTTGGTTAGCAAATAGAAATTTTTTATAAAGTAATTTTCTTGACCAAGAGAACTTTGCTTTCTATGAAATGATCTTAGAGTTGTCATTAGTGAATCTAGTTTCCTTCTATATTTTACTCTATGTTTTGCATCTAAAATTAAAAATGGAATCCAAATCCTCAAGTTCTCTACTTTGATCTACTTAAGTATCCATTCATTTTTCTATCTAGTGCTTCCATCTTCAATTTACCTTATTGCATTATGTTTCAGTAGAATTATGAAAAACTTCTATTGTAAGATTTGGGAAAATGTCCAATTCTAATCCTAGATAAAGTGAGACGCAAAAAAAGATGGAAATGGTTACCCGATGGCTGAAAGAATACTCTCTTGTATGCTTTCCCTTCAGTGCAAATTCTTTCTTACTTTGAAATAGAGTATCTACTTTCTCTATAGTCAAATAGTGTTAGACTTCACCTTATTAATTAATTTATTTTCTTTAGTAATAATACTTGTAATGTGTTTAATGATTAATAGATTTTAATACATTTTTTCCCTTTACCATTTTTCTTATTTCTTATTGAATTATGATAGCTCATTTCATTTCTTTTTTATGTTTTGAAACCAAAAATAAAACATCAAGAATCCTTTATCTTTAAATTTATTGATTATATATTTGACTAATTTTATAATGAGAATGTAAACTATTTTTTCCTATATTTTTAGGCTAAAATTGTAATAGAGAATATAGACGTGGTAAAGTTGATATGATATGCAAATATTTTTCTCCTTCTCAAACATCTAATGGAAATGTTGAATATAACTATATAATTTGCTATATAATGTTTAAAGGGGGAGAAACTTATAGAATGAAAGAACATCTTGTTGATATTAAGGTTAATATTATTGCTTTTTGCGAAAAACTGCGATTTGATATAAAGGAGAGGATTAGAAATTATTTGTAATATAAGTAGAAAAAAAAGAGACCTATAATGTGTCTTTAAGAGATGATAAAGCACAAGTATTGGACAAAGGAAAAAAGAAAAGAAAAGTTGTCATTGACATAGATTCTTATTTTCCTAAAAAAATCATTTATGATTCTTAACCTAGTTTAAAAACTATTTTTATTGATAAAGATGCTATTTTGCCACGTAAAATAGGTTCAACTAGATGGTTATACTATTTATGTATTCCTTTAAATTCTTTAAATTCACCTTTTTTAAGAATCAGTAGATGCTATAACAATGATTAGTCCATGACATAAGTCACCTTCAAATTATGAGATTAATGTAATTTTACTTCAAGATTTAAAAAATGGACTATCAATTGATTATAGATACATATAAGTCCAATTAAGGAACAATAAGATGTTATTATGGAAAATGGGTGGATTGATCAAAGACAAAGAACTTTGATTAATTTTTTTGATTAATTTTAATGTTAGAATAACTTTTATTAAGTCTATTGACTTATGATATGGTAAAAAGTGATAATACTTTATTTGGATCTTTTTTAAAATTATCAAGTGGGTTGGACAAAAGGAATATTATGCTCTTCGTTATAGATGACATATCTAATTATGTATAAGTTAGGTACCTATTACAACCAAAGTATGAGCATATTCTAATTTGCTGCTCATTGTATAAATCACATTTTAAAAGATATTGTTTGTATGGAACATATTTTTATTCTTACTTCATATGCATTTAAGCTTAAAATTTTGTGTATATCCATATTTCATTTTTGACTTGGTTAAAAAAGTTAAAAGATTAGATTGAGATTGTGAATCCTTCTACTACTAGGTTGCTAACTATATTTATAACTTTGAAAAGTGTTTATAATCATAAACAAGTAATTAAAAATTTAGTGACAAGCAAACACTTTTCAATTTATATGTTATCAAAGGGTACACAAGGAAAAGAGATTCATACTATTATTATGGATAATAATTTTAGGATGTTTGCTTGATTGTTGTGAAGATTCTTGCTCCACTTGCAAGGTTGTTGGGAATTGTTGACTCAAAAGAGAAAATGTCTTTAGGGTATATATACCATATGTATAAAGTTTATTAAAAAGATTATAAATCTGCTTAAAAGGAATGAGAAATTATACAAGTCAATTATACAAGTCTTATACAAATATTCATGATCAGTGATGGGACGAGCATCTTACTTAAAAGATCTACTTAGTAGCTTAAATTTTTAACCCCTATTGCTTATACAGTGGAGATGTATGAATAGAAGTTAATATTATAAGTGGTTTATTTTATATGATTGAATTTAAAGGTATTTTTTTAGTGATTAGCAATTAAAGGCAAAAGGTGGAATTAAACAATATCATAATTGTTTAGGGAGTTTTGGTTAACCATTTACAAATAAAGAACTTATGATGAGAATAATGTAGCCTAATAAATTTTCATACTTTTAGTTTATCATTTATTAATAATATATTTTGTTTTTTCAACACTTAATTTAAAATACAAATGAGTGATGAAGATTATTTGATCCAAGTGCTCTAAGTTAAGAAAATTTGCTACTAGATTACTCAGTAAAACAATTTCTATATTAGGTTGTAAACCTAATTTTATCTTCTTCTTTTTTTGACATTTCCATGCAAAGAACGAAATCATTTGGAACATCAAATATTTAATGACTTTTTTTTACGTTACATATAATTTGAGGATGACGAGGTTATTTTATTGATTGAATTTTTTTCAATAATTATACTTTTATAGTTAATTATATAATTTCTTTATTATATACTCAGAGTGTTTATTAAGAAAATAATATATGATCTAATTAATATTGATTATACTAATTTTTTGATAAAAGAATAAAAACCATCATCTGAATTTGATTATACTAAATTTGAAAAGATAAATTATTAATGAAAATGCATTTGTCACAATGAGTGAATTAAAAACATCTATTGATGGTGAATTGATACTTTTATTTTATACATATTTAGAAATTAAAAGTATAACGAATTTTATTAAAAATAATTTTACACATTCCTGATTTGTAATTTATTTAAATGCAGTAGAAGATATGAATGTAGATACTTTTGCTGAAAGCGTGATTTATAAGTCTTTAAATAGTATTGGAGAATTGAAATTGTTGACCATGATGCAACAAAATCTCCTTTAAAAGTACAATTTTAATTATTATTATTATTTTATTTTTTAATGTTAGATTCAATTTTAGTTTGGATTATTAAAATTATTGTTAATTGTTTATACATTAATAGACATTGCTATATATTTTTATTTCAATACAGTATTTGAATTTTATATTATTTTTACTTTTTAAATAAATTTTATTTCTTAGTTGCTATATACTAATTCTAGGATGATTTAATATTGGTTGAATATTTTAACCTTCAAACTTTTTCCTTATTGATTTAATTTCTGGTCTAGTTTTTAAAACATTAGTTTCAACTTCAATTTTTAAGATTAATTAAATGTTGAAGTCAACTGAGAATGGTTCTCTAACTTATCTCTAGCTAATCCATCAACCATGTTAGTTTTCCTTCCTTTTAACCTTTCAAAGCTATTATGATCTCCATTGCCATATTTTAACCTTATCTCACCTTTTTCTTTGTTTCACATTTCCTTTAGTTAGTAGACTCCCCTTCTTTCTATAAGTCATTTGCTCACTCAATTTTTTCCACCATCCTTTCCCATCGATAGAGACCTGATGCAATAGAGGGGTTTTTAGTCCTTTTCCCTTCCTTTTCAAATCATGCCCCTCCCTTATATTCCTTTTAAAGTAACTACTTTTTAAAACCCTTTCTTTCTGCCACCTTTAGATAAACTTTTGGGTAATGGGGACAAATAACCCTGAAAATATTGATAACAACATATCTTTTCCACCATTCCAAATAAAGCCTTCCCCAACCCCGTTGCTCTAGCATTGGATGTTAAAGGACCATCCTCAATTAATCTAATAATAAGTTGGATGCAAGTTGTATGTGTGTAGTGAGGCTTTGCATTATCCTCTGCTAGTTATAGAAGATGGAAGGACTTTGATGGCACTTAATATCTAGGTCTTCAAACATGTCGAGAACTTTTAGAAGTTGATGCTAGTTGGTTTCCTTTAGTAGAAGCAACAAGCATTCCTAATAGTAAAGGAGTAGGCGATAAAGACTTAGAGATCTAGGGGATTGTCAGAGGTTATACTCTAGAAATATAACTTATTGCTCTTCAAGTTTGCAAGTTAGGCCAACGCTAAGGATGGAAAGCATAACCCATTAGTAGATTCAAGTATGGATAAACTTGTATGGAGTGCCAATAGAGTATTGGTTAACAAGGGGACTTAGTGTACTAGCTAGTTATGTAGGTGTTCTTGTTTGCATGGATGATATAGTTGTGCACAAGAGGATAATCAACTACACAAAGTTGTATGTTAAGATGGAGAATGGGAAAGACTTACTAGAAGATATTCCTATTTTAAGACTAGGAGATGTGGAGAATTTGATTAAGGATTTAGTTGGAGTAACATATTGATACCTAAATTAAGACAACAAAAGAAAAGATGGATAGAAATAGGAAGAAGATTTGAAAAGGGAGGGGGGATTTGAAGAGTTGATTAACCTAGATAAGCAAAAAGATTTAAAGAGAAGATTAATAAAGTTCCAAAGGTATTAGGTATCAACGGTATTGAGAATGTTGGTCTCTGTATGCCTATAACAATTAGTTAGGTGTATCCCAATACTGCCAATAATAAACCCTAAGAAAAAACCTCGATTGGGGTAATGATTGTCACTGGAAGTAAGGATAAGGGGAAAAATAGTGAAATAGAAAGTACTATATCAAACACTCCTGACATAGGAGTGGAAAAGGAAAACATAAGTTAGCAAGTATTGAGGATAAGGGTTAGTAGGAGTAGGAAGAATGGGAACTCTTCCAAAAAAAACAACTTCTCGTGAATATAACTATATAGAACATGAGAGGCCTCAATATACTCCATAAAAAGCAAGTGCTAGATGAATTTTTATGTAATAACAATGTAATAATTAGGGGAGTCTTAGAAAACAAATCAATATTGGAAAACTTTTTGAAACTCAAAATGTAGTGATCATGGTGGTCTTTTGTCTTTAACCATATCCATCATCACTATTGAAGAGTGACAATCATTTTTTACATAAGGAGGGTGATGGAGATCAAGCATCACAAGTGGCTTCAGGTAAGGCAGAAGGATTGGGACGTGGACGTGTTGGAGGGCCTGGGCAGTAAGGAGAAACACTTAAACAAGCTCAACAAAGTGATATTAGGGAAAAAGATCCATTGGAGAATCTTGGAGGTCCAATGACAAGGTTGCAGGCTAAGCTTGCTAAAGAGGCTCTTAACAATTTGATGGTGGATCTATATGCAAGAGAAGAAGCTAAAACACTTGGGAACACGTCACTAAGGTTTATACTGATGACATAAGGCTTGGAGCAATATGTTGGGCTTGTTTAAGAAGGCTGGACTTGATGCATAACTTGAAACAACTCATTTGTTACAATTAAGTTGTTTCGAGCATTTTTTGACCAATTGCTTGGGCTTCTTATTTTATTTATTTAGGAATTTTAGTTATGCTATTTAGGACTTAAATAAGTGGATTTTAGCCTTAAATAAGCCTAGTTACATTTTTGGATTTGTTTAGGTCTAATCAACTTATTTTAAGTTTATTTGTTAGGAAGTTTGCCTTTTAGACTAGAATGGGCCAAAATCCAATTCTTATTCTTATAAAAGTCATCCAAGTCATTAGGGTTAGTATAAATACTCTTTATTTCGTGTATTGTAGGAGACTTCATTCATTTAATAGTCATAAAACAAGTTGATTGTTCTTTTGCATTACTTTAGAGAAATCCTTCCTTGGTGTTCTTTAAAGACTTGGTTTACATTCAAGCAAGTGCTTGTGAAGATCACACCCATTCCTTATCACCCCCAATCCTTCCTAAATTTTGTGGGTGTGGCGGAAATACCTTCTGAGTTTTTTTTTGTCATCCTTGCATAATATTGAACATTCCTTGGATCTTGGATTCGTGATTTATGCTTCATCCAATCTGAAGTGAGAAGCTTATCAGTTTTTGGTATCAGAGACATCTCTATTGCCAAGGTTTGAATAAATTTGTATCCTTTCCTTCTATTCAATTTTGTTTCTTTTAAAAGTTCTTGAGTTTTCTTTATTCTTTTTGGAATCTTGAATCTCTTTTCTTAAGTCTTTGAGTTTTCCTTCTTGTTTTTTGTTATTTCATCTTTTTCTTTTGTTTTCTATCTGTTTCTTTTAGTTTTGTGTTGGATAAATTTGATTTTATCATCTTCTTTACTGATTCTAAACTTTTGCATTCAAAGAATTAAGTTTGGCTTGATCTTTTGAGTTCTTGATGAAATTTTTGAATCCTGCAATTCTCACTTTGAATCTTTTTCTTGATTATAGTCTTCTTAAGTTTCTTTTTGTTCAAAAGTTAAAAAAAAAGTGACAAAAATGTCCAAAAAAAGAAAAGAAGATAAAAGAGATAGAAATGAAATAGATATGGTTAAAGTTGTTGATAGTGTTAACAAAATAACTTTTAAACTTGTTCACGCTCACTCAAATATGTGTTATTCCTTCTTGCACTAGTCAATTACTTCTTTTTCCAATCCAAACATGTTTTTAGCATCCTTTTATGATTTAAATAGGTCAATCACATCTTGTTCCAATCTAAATAAGTCTTTTACACTCTTTTTTGGCCGAAACACATCTTTTCATCTATTTTTGATCTAAATAGGTCAATTGCATCCTTTCTTTACCTAGAAAAGTCACTTACATTCTTTCTTTGAGAGAACACATGAATCAAATTCTAGTTGTTGTGATTAAGTTATGGGGTTCCTAGAGTCTCCAAAAATTCAAATTGCTAACTTTGTTTTTCTTTGGCCTCTTTATTGGGTTTTCTTGTTTTCCTTACATCAATTTGCCTCTTGGGAGTGGTAAGTGAAAGGGTAAAGATTGGAACTTGCTCTTGTTGGAAGAAAAGTTTAGTCTTCAAAGAACTCCTAGAGTAAGGATATTAGGAGGGGAGTTGTGAGTGATTTAGAGAGCAAACACGTGAGGGAGAGACTATTTTCTACTAATTTTTTTTTGTAGGTTCTAAATCATGTACAACAATGGAAATTCCTCATCTTCTAGTAAGGATAAAGAGGTGGATGAAGGTGGAGAGTGGGAGATTAATCCATTGGTAGTAAAGTCACAACAATAAACATTTGAGAGGATGTTTAGGGAGATGGAGAACATAAGGAAGAGGTTGGCAAAAATGTCTTTAAAGTTTAATTCTCAATCCAACCCAAGGGAGAAGACACCTGAACCTCGAAACACCCATTATGATTTTGAAGATGATGACGACCAACTTAATACCTTTGAAGAAGTTGGAATTATAGAGGGAATAGGGGTGGTCGAGGTAGAGGGAGAATAGATAAAAACTTTGGTGGAAAAGTTGGATATAGGAATGAGAGGGGAGTAAAGGCTAGAATGGATAGGAACATCGGTAGTATAAAGATGAAGATACCTGTCTTTATTGGAAAGATGTATCTAGATCTATATCTAGAGTGGGAACATAAGGTTAAGTTAGGCTTGGGTGCCATAATTTTTTTAGTGAGAAAAAGGTTAGATTGACAGCCTCTGAGTTTAGTGATTACGCAGTTACTTGGTGGGATCAACAAATTGTGTCTAGGAGGAAAAATCGTGAACCATCAATTAGCTTTTAGGAGGAGATGAAAACAATAATGCAGAGGAGGTTTATACCAAGCTCATATTATAGAGAGCTTTTCCAATGACTATAGAATCTGACCCAAGGAAACAAAACTGTGGAGGAATACTACAGGGAACTGGAGGTGGCAAGGGCAAGAGGAAACATAGAAGAAGATAGAGAAGCTACGATGGCTCGGTTTGTTTATGATCTCAAAATTGAAATTGCTATTGTAGTGGAGCTGCATCATTATAAGGAGCTAGAAGATGTTGTACACATGGCTATGAAAGTTGAAAGACAACTTAAAAAGAAGCATACTAACCATGCAAGTGTTTGTAGTGCAGGAACTACATCTTGGAGTAAACAGTGGAGTAAAAGGGAAGATAAAGCTCTAAATATCAAGTTTGAATCGCCTAAGCCTAAAACAACATAGGGAGAAAGAGTTAAGGCTGAATTCTCTCCAAATTTAAGTAGTAGAGATATTAATTGTTTTTGCTATATAGGAAAAGTTCACATTGCATCTCAATGCCCAAACAAGAGGTTAATGACAATTTGAAATGGGGAGTATATGTCTAAAAGTGAAGAAGAGGGATATGAAGACATGCCTAAATTATAAAGTATTGACCAAAGTGAAGATGAGGCCGAGCTATAGCAACCAATAGAGAGGAAACCATTGGTAACTAGAGGAGCCTTAAACATTTAGATTAGAGAAGATGACAATGAAGTGAGCCAACAAAGAGAGAATCTGTTCCATACAAGATGTTCTACAAATGATCAGATTTGTAGCCTTATAATTGATGGAGGGAGCTATACAAATGTGGCTAGTGTTAAGCTGGTTCAAAAATTGGGGTTAATAACTATCAAACATCCTATGCCTTATAATCTACAGTGGCTGAACGAATCAGGTAAGGTGAAGGTATCCAGGCAAGTGTTAGTTGCATTCAAGATTGGGAGGTATAAGGATGAGGTTTTATACGATGTGGTGCCTATACAAGCTGGACATATATTGTTAGAGCATCCATGGTAGTTTGATTGACAAGTAATTCATGATGGGTACAAGAATCGTTATTCATTCACCATTGATGGAGTGAAATAAACTCTTGCTTCTCTTTCACCAAAGCAAGTTTATGAAGATTAATTAAAAATTAATAAGAGAGAGCAAGTGAGGTTGAGTGAAAAGAGTGGTAATAAATGAGTACAAACACCTAGGGAAACATCAAACACATTGGGAAACACTTCTCTAAGAGATGAACACGAGGGTAAAGGTGTGAGCATGGTTGCGAGAGTAGGGGATATGAGAGATGCATTCTTGGCCAAGCGCCAGATGCTACTTTTTCTATACAAAGAAGCTTATTTATCCTATGAGTACCTTACTAACCATGATTTTCGATGTGTTATTGTTTCTATTTTGCAGGCTTATGATGATATATTACAAGAAGATATACCGAGTAAATTACCGCCTAAACATGGAATAAAGCATCAAATTGATCTTATACTAAGTGCACAATTGCCAAACCGACCAAAATATAGATCAAACCAAGAGGAGACCAAAGAAATTTAGAGGCAAGTGGAGGAATTTCTAGAAAAAGGCTATGTACATGAGAGCCTCAGTCCATGTTCAGTTCCAATCCTATTAGTGTTACAAAAAGATGGATCACGGCGTATGTGTGTGGACTGCCGCACTATCAACAAAATCACCGTAAAGTATCATTATCCTCTCCCTAGGTTAGATAATATGCTTAATGGGTTGTCTAGTGCATGTTTGTTTTCCAAAATTGATCTAAAATCTAGTTACCACCAAATTGGGATTAGAGAAGGAGATGAATGGAAAACAATATTTAAAACTAAATATGGAGTGTATGAATGGTTGGTAATGCCTTTTGGTTTAACAAATGCACCCAACACTTTTATGAGGCTTATGAATCATGTATTGCATGAATTTCTCGAAAAGTTTGTGGTTGTTTACTTTGATGATATTTTGGTTTATAGTAAATCACTTGATGAGCATGTAGAACACTTGAATAAAGTGTTGCACATGCTTAGAAAAGAGAAATTCTATGTTAATTTGAAAAAGTGCTCCTTAGAAGGATATGTTTTTGGGTTATATGGTGTACAGGTAGATGAAGTGTAACATCCCATCACCGATGGGAAGGGTAAATTGGTCAATTGGGACGGGTTAGGAGTGTATAAATTAGTCTCGGCA
>JAOSBK010000005.1:24778730-24792217 GCA_027568895.1 Erythroxylum shatona | reverse complement strand
GCCTTATCTCTCTAGTTTAATCCAAATCAAGAATCATCTCATTTGGATAACTAGAGCAAAAGTTATGGCTAAAACACTGAAGCATACTCAATGAACATATACACTTTCCAGCTTTTAACTTCCAACATATCACATATAACCTATGATGTATCTAAACCATCTTTGCCATTTCATTTCATATTCAAGAATTCTTCATTTCTCTACTCATGAATAATTACCCAAAATTCTCGTTTAACAGTTCTAACTTCCAAGAAAAGTTCGAGGCCCAACATATTAACTTTAGAAGTAAACCTTAATTATGATTTATTTTACTTAGAACAATATCATTAAGATTATAAAGGTTCCAATTTAGCCATAGTTGCTAACTAAGTCGTAATTCACTTTTCATTTAGTGGAAATGATTCATTAGATTGATAAGTTCTTTAGTGAACTTGATATAGTTCCTTTCATTGTTTAAGATAGTAATGTATTGTAGAACATTAGAGCCAATGGATATGTAAAAGAAGCTAAGATCTCATCAAAGATCCAAAGATATATTTAGGCAATTTTTCTTAGTTATAATGATAATTAAGATGAAAGTTATAGATTTAACAAATGTTTACTATAGAAAATTTCATAGAATTATTTTATTGAGCCACTATTCTAGCAGTAACATAATCGTCATATGGTGATATGGAATAAAATACTTAAATGATTGGCTTAATGCAGGTGAAAGAAGGTTAGTTTACGCCTTATAGCCAATCGTTTAGTTATAGTTTAGTGACAAAATATTTAAAAATATTTTTTATCTTGTACATATTTAGATGTATGTGATAAAGTTTATAAGTTAATTACTTGTCGTAAATAAAATTAAATGAAATTATAATTATAAGATTCATATTACATTTATATATTATCCCTAAATTGTTCTTTGTCATTGTTCTATTAAGATTGGACATTAATAGGGCGTAAAATGACTAGCACATGTTATGTTTTTCTTTATCAAAGAAGTAGTCGATCTCATAGACTAAAGTATAAAGATACTTAAATAAACATGTGGGTGCTTATTAGAGAATGAGTTCATTGAATTGACCCCATATGAAAAATCCATTTGAATCATTACTTGTATGTCTGTGATGATTATATAAGAAATCATTTGACTTGAGATCTCTATTGTTATCATGTATAGATCTTGCTATATTTTTTTTTACTACTTATGACCAATTCTAATCATAATTAGTCTAGTCAGTAGTCACTGAATGTAGTATGAACTATATTAAAATAGCTGAGTGATCAAGATATGATTTATCGCTCTAAAGTAATTATGGAGAATGTTATATTATTCTCGATTAGTATTGATTCAAAAAATTGTTAGCCAAGATGGAATGATGTTTTGTAAATATCACACAAATGTCATTATTTGAATCAATAGCTAATGATAGAAAGCTAATATAATTGAACTCAAAATAGAGTAGACATTAATTTTACGTTTTATGTCTAATTAAAACACTGCAAGATGAAATAATTAAATTATACAAAAAAACATGCATACAAAGGTTATTTAAAAGCACTTTGATGTTCCAAAATATTTGAGTAGTCATGATTGTTTCTAGATGCTAGTCTTGATTTATAAATATAATTTATTTAATTAGAAATTTAAAGACAAATTTTAAGAGTTTAATTTATCTAATCCTAAATAAAATTTAGGATTATAATTTGTATTCATTGCCAACATATTTAGGAATCTAATGGGTCTTACATAAAGAACAAGTTAAAGAGTGCAAAGATATTTTAATCAAGTTGGACTTAATTGTAGAGTTTGTTATGATTAAATATGAGATATTTAGGGCCTGTTTGTTTCCATTAATTTTTTTAATTTTCTATTTTTTTGAAATCTAGTAAAAAAAAACATGTTTGTTTCAGTTTTTGATTTCTACTTATAGTTCTGGTTTCTTCCAATTTTCAAAATTTATGAAAACCATAACAACTGATTTTTATTTTCTCTTTCTATTTTTTCATAATCTGATTTACTATCATCTAAATATATATTATTTAATTAATTATTATATTAATTATTAGTAAGAATCTTGAATAATTTAATTTAATATCATATTTAATTAACTAAAATTATGAATAATTTAAATTTATTTAATTTTTGTAAGTAAATTAAATAAAACTAATTTAATAACTATTAAAATATAATTAAACTTTAAATTATCTTCAAAATATATAACTTTCAAGTAAATTTTGGTTTAATATTTAAATTTTAATTTAAGTTTTAAATAAAATTTAATTTTAAATTATTTGTTTTGATAAAATAACATCATTCTTATTTATAATTTATTAATAATATTATATAATATATTAAATAAATTTAATTAGTTAAAAATAATTTATTTTTAAGTTTTATCTAATATATAATTATTGTCAATAATAAAAATATAACTATATTGACATTAGCAACCAAATAAGTTTTATTTTCATATGAAAAAAACATAAATTAACATATAAATCAATAGAAAAACAGAAATAGAATTAAATAACTTGTTAATAAATAAGGATTAATATGAGATATTATATCTTATTTGAGCATAATTAGTATTTAATTAGGATTATTTGTAATTCTAATTAAAGTTTGATTGAAATTAAAATTTAATTTTAATTAAATTACTATAATGTCTAAAATCTATCATAAATAAGTTTAAACTCTAACGTGTTGTACGTAACACGAGCCTTAGTTATGCACCTAGGATGCAACATGCAAGGGAAAAATGGAGATAAACATGAATCATACCTAATTTCAGATCTATAACTTTCAACAAGCTTTTCAGAGCCGAAACGAACCAAAATCTATGACAACCTTCATGGAAGTTGATCATAGGAATGTCGTTAATGTCTTTCTACAATTTTCTTAATACATGAGCCTCTTGACGGGTCAGAGAACACAGATACTCATGATTTACATAAATAATTGTAGGAGACCTTAACCTTCTATTTATAGTATCCATATTGGGCCTCCCCATCATAAGGTCAATATCGATCTGGTCCATACTGACTGATGTCCATTGTTTTGGCTGGACTTCAGCTCATTAATTCAGATCTTTTATTAGGCTATTTTATTATCTTTATCTGGTTCAAATTTGATTGACTTAACCAGTAATTTATTAACACTGTCCAAATTGTAATTAAATGTTGTCTAATATTATGGAAAATATCCAACATTCTCCCTTTTGGACAATAATTTATTACAGTTGTGAAAATAATAAAACCAATTATAGCAAATCACTGTATAGAGCAATCAAGTTTAAAAAATCATTTAATCCAAAGATAACGAAACTCCATCATTCTATCTTGCAAGGCTTTCGATATCGAAAATATCAAACATATATGTCACGTGTGACATAGGTCCACTATAATCATGCATATCTAATACCTCACTAACATGAATGAAAAAAATGGAGTATGGCAAACTACGATGATACTCAAATGATCTGAGATGTATCATCTTTCCATTTATAGGTCTTGAATTCTCTAAAATTTATGCCGAACTATATCATAGAAATCCATTCTCTCACTGAATGTTAAACCGTGTTAGAGAATATGTATTTTCTCTTATTGAATGCTAAACTACATCAAAGAAATTTGTTTTCTCTTACTGAATGTTAAATTGCATTAGAGAAAAACTTCATAAGATTAACAATTATATCCCCTATGTCATATCAAATCCATGGATTTATATATCAAACTTTATGTGTCCTAATGACATGGGCCCAAGGTTAATCTAAATATATACCCAATGACATTTTAAAATGCTTAAGATCGACACAAACCTTAATACTTTCAATTATATTATCACAATATATAGCAATATTTATCACTAAGAGTAAAATGATAGTCATCTTTATTGCTAAACAACCATACTTTCATGATGCATCAAAATATATAAATATGTAAAGAGCAAACATAATGATCCCTAAGTAACAATGTCTAAAGACTTCAATACCCCTATATTATTTGCAAGTCTCTCAAATATATGTGGGTGAAGTTCTAGTCAAAGGATTAACAAGCATATTCTCAGTCCTCAAATGTTCCACTTTAATGTCACCTTTAAGTATCAACTCGTTTATGGTAAAATACTTGACCTCCAAATGGTTAGACCATGTGAAATTCTTATTGTTGCTATTTATGGAGAAGGTAACTGCAAAATTGACTGTAATATCCCATTTTTCCAGAATATGCTTAGAGTTTAACCCTAGATTAAATATTGCATATACATGCATAACATTAGCATTCATACATAAAATGATATTTGTGCACATTACAAGTTAGCATATGCACTCAATTGACTTATTTCGGGGTATAAAAAATGTTAAGTCATGATGTGAATTGTGTTTTGATATATCTTGAATTTTGGTATGATTGGATTTTAATTAGAAATTTGGAATTAAATGTTATGGATTGAGAAATTGATGGATTAAAATGTACATTTAGACGAGGACAAATGCTAAGTGGTAGGATAAACTGATACGTGAAAAATTTGGATAATTTAGCCTATGATTGAATGACATTTGGCATAGTTAAATTGGTAACAAATGGACTAGAAATTAAATGACAATTGGATCAATTAGCATGTGACAAATTGACCAATTACTGTGTTACATGTGGACTAATTATAATAAGACTCATGGACTGATTAATTGGTGACTAATGGCAGCATAGGAAATGGGAAAATGTATTACATGCCTTAAGACATATGGTGAGTTTAGACGTTGACACCTAGCATATGATATAGCCAGTTTCTGAAGCTAAGTTTTGCTGCTTCTTTCCTTTGTTTCTTCACTATAATTGCTCCAGCTCTTTCTATGTACTTTTTCTTGAACCTACCCAATTTGTTGCATGAAACCCATACGTATATCCTTCACCAAATTTCCAAAAAACTAGCTAAATGTGATTATAAGTTTGCATTGATTTTTGTTTGCTTGGGAGGACTAGTATAATATGGAGTTTTGAGCGAAATTGGAAGCCTAATAGACGCTCAAGTCAGACACTAGTCAAACATTGCCGAACCATCCAAGCAATAGCATATTGGAGCATACTGTGAGTTAACCTAGATGATCTTTTTAGGATTGATTTATTTTATTTAACATCTAATTATTGAACTGTTTGTGAATTTCAAACTTTAATGGTCCGAGGAGTTCAATATTCAGGAATGTATTGGAAGTTTTCTCTTTGCATCTGAAATTTGAATGATATCTGTTTGCATTTGAATTCTGAATGATATTTGAATACTCAACGAAAGTTGAATGCCATATTTAGATCCGATAAATATGAGATTCAATCTGTGCATTATAAGTGAATGCTATACATGGCATAATCTGTTATTTGATGTATTTTATAAAATACATGTTTAAATAAAGGCGTTGTGATCAGAGTAGCCAGTCTGAAAGAGCTTTAAGGTCAAAATTTTGCACATAGGGCTTTGCTTCGTGATTTATGTTTCTGACTAAGCCCAATGGGCAAGTATTTGTATCTGTATTTGAAAGGCACTCGATCATAACAAATAATAACGAATCTGGAGTCTCATATGCTTCTGCATTTGTATATATATAATTACGAAATCTTTTTGAAATTGTGATGATAAAGTGACGTGCCATGATAATGTGATTGTTTGGATTATTCATGTTCTAAAAGAATGTATGTGAAATATGTGATATTGTGTTGTTGACTTGGGTGAGATCATTAATGATGGTTCACTCATCGAGTTTATAAAACTCATCAAAAATTGCAACGTGGCTTTTCAGGTACGAGACAGGAGACCTAGTTCCTAAGATTTGTCTAGAGTAACATTTTGGATTAAGATATGGCTCAAAGGTTTGCCAGTTGACATCAATGGAGTTATAGTTTATAATTTGTAGTTTTTTGTCATATAGAACTTTTGTGTATAAGGACTGTAAATATTTTTTTCAATGAATACAGTGTAAACTTTTGTCAATGAATGAAATGACGTGTTGAAGTTTTTAAGTATTGTATATTCTTTATGATGTCATTTAAGAGGTTATGTTTGCTCTAACATACCATTGTCATAGGATATGTACTTGAATGTCCTCTGGATGTTTGGGTATATGCTCTATGGTAGTAGAATGTTACATTGACAATGTAAAAGTTAGCACAAATGTAGGATAACAACGATACTAAAAGCCATAAATAGTATCTGTATCAAGGATCCAAGTGCACATATTATGAAACACCTATGAGTTGAATACATAATACGTGCAAATCAGACCTCTATATAAAAAGTGATTAGAGTATACACCATGAACTCTTATGACATTGCTACTTGTGGGCGAATTAATCATTCAAGTAATGGCTTCCTCCATCTAATGCCTTTATTTACATATCAAAATATCACGTAAGGCCAATACTTATGGGCATAATAACCAAACATAAGACTGGAGACATCCCCAAACGTGCAAGCGGAACAATTCAAATATTAACTCAGAAGGCTAGTATATTGATTGCATTCTCATTAGTATCTAAACGAATCCATAAACACAAAGGATACATTTGTATGTTATCCTTACATTTTGTATGGGCATACAATATGTGGCAATGTACTATCAGTAAATGCACATTCTCATTCTCACGTATCAGTGTTGAACACGTTGTCTATTTAACTTAATTTGCACATTATCAAAAAAAAAATCTTTCAATCGGAGTGAGAATCATGCTATTCTTAAATCCCTCCTATTCGTATGAGATACTAAAACAACATGTATCCCATTTTTATATAATTTAATGCATGAAAATTCATTTTGAAATGGCTTTAGGAACCTTGATAACCTTTTTCTAGAGTTAAACTTTATTTATTACCAATGTAATAAATACAACAAAATTTCAAAACTTACTTTATGAATTCATGGGGCTCATAAACTAACCCAAAATAACATGGGGTATCATTATGTAGATTATGAATTTTTTTGAATTTTTTTTATTTTACTATAATGCTAACATCAACAATCACTGTAACGTTGACATTATCATGACATCAGCTACTCGTCTACTGCTCACATTAGCCACCTATGGATGCACCTAGCGTGTGTATTTCATGCGCCCCCACAAGCTAGTAACCATTATAAGACGTGTGTTGCATGCACCGAATGCGTAGACGTGTTGTTGACACAAATGCTTATGCCACACACGCCAGACACGTGTCTTGCTCTCCTTGCACTATTTGTCTGGTGTGGTGGCTTCCACCACTCTACAGTACTGTATCCAATTGTTTTTCATCCCTCACTAAAAAATGGTCATTTTCGATGAGATTCGACTCATTTTTATCACTGCAACGCTCGTTTTCAACTTATTTTTTTCATGCTCTACTTACTTCAAACATTAAATATCAACTTTAAACACAAAAGCGAATTGTTTTCTCCAAAATCCATATGGAAAAAATTCGAAAAACCTCCATTTATAACCACCCAATTATGTAACCACTCTCATGCTACGTTTTATGTGTAACCTTAGTTACATGCCTAGAATGCAATGTGAAAGGAAAAGAAAGTTTAAAAACATGAATCATACCTGATTTCAAATTTATAACTTTCAACGAGTTTTTCAAAGCTAAAATGAACCTGATTCTATGAGCCTTTACGAAAGTTGATCATCAGAACATCGTTAATGTCTTTCCCTCTTGATGGGTCACAGGATCTGGATATTCACGATTTACATAAGCAAATGTAAAAGACATTAATATTCTATTTATAGTAACTATATTAGGCCTCCCTATCACGGAATCAATATAAGTTCGGTTCATACTGACTGAGGTCAGTTTTCTTGGCTAGACTTCAGTCCATTAATTTAGATCCTTTATTAAGTTACTTTATTATTTTTATCAGGATCAAATTCGATACACTTAACGGGTAATTTATTAACACCATCCAAATTGTTATTAAATGTTGTCCAATCTTATGAAAAATATCTAACATAATGAAGCTAATACTTCTGGCTTAACCTTCTTTATAAAAGCTACAAAGTTCTCTTAACTGTTTTGTGAATATAGTCAAAAGTCGGACACTTTTGTGAATGTAGTGGTTGAGATAGACTAATTTCAGAAATGGTTCGAGGGATACGACAATATTATAATTAAGCATCAGAATAAGATATGAAGAAAATATATGTTTTATTATGATTTAATTACTAATTATTTTATAGAATTAAAGTTATCTAAATTTTTAGAAAATAAAAATAATAAAATTTTTCATAATTATTCTATTGCGGTCAGAATTGGGTCTAATTTTCCGACGTTAGCATCTTATAAAGTTTCTAGTACAAGTTTTGTTATAACTTGACAGATCTCCTTGTGATGGTTTAGCTCCTAACATCTATCAAGACTGAGTTCAATTGTGAAGCTTCATCAATGCCAACCCCCCTTGATAATAAACTTCAAGGTCAATGAATCTAAAGGATCAAGAAAAAAGGAAAACTCGTGCAAGAGAAACAAATTAGAGAGGGAAAAAAAAAAGATAAATGGATGCATCTCTACTTGTTAATCTCTCTTGGCAGTTGGCCGTCCAGGTGAACTGGGCCAAATTGCATGTCCCTCTTCAGTCGTGGTTGTGGACTGAAACATTTGACTGTGGATCAACTTCAGCATGGCCTTCCTTCCGAGTGTTGCTAGATTGCGTTGTTTTGGGCTTCGGTCTTTTAAATTTAATCCAACTACATATTTCAAAAGCAGCAACAATGATGCCAAACGCCGAAAGAATTCCAATGTAAATCCATCTCCAAACACCATTGTCCGTCGTCAAGATGCCAATCCCGTGAAATATGTTTATTGACATCAAAACAAGCAGCGCATAGCCAAGAGAATGGTGGTACATGTTCCAGTACTTTATATATTCATTATTTTCCTTGGGCCGTAAACGTAATGCAAGCATCTGCAGCGTCAAATTTTGGAATCAAAACGAGAGAAAGTGCATTTGAGAGATACTCAGCATTCGCGATCTGTGAGAGAGGCTTACTTGCAATGTTGAGAATGCGAAGATAAACATGGCATATAGCTCGTGGGTTCTAAATTTGTAGTATCTTGAAGCTCGTCCAAGGAATAAGCCGATGGTCCAGCCAGCTGTGCCAAGAATGTAACCCGTAATTTGGCAGCAAATGTGAGGGTAAAACCACCACTTCTCCTCGAGTTCCAGAGGATATCTGAAATATCTTGCGATGATTGCACCAACAGGCATGAGTACTCCCCACGCCATAATGTTCAAGATGCCATGCACCTAGGAAAAGAGAAGCAAATGTGGTTTTAGCTTTATATAAAGAGGCAAGAGCACAACTAATATCAAGAAGCTAGACGTTGCTATAAAAGATGCAGAAGAAGCTTTTTTTGTCATTCTAATAATCTACCATTCTTAAATGTTGCCTGTAATCCGCAACGTCATGAGCTGACTGAGTCTTCAAATCTATAGTCTCCGTGCTGTCAACATTCTGTAGGGTTGCGGGATGCATCATCGGCTCCGTGCCGTCGACATCATATCCAACTTGCCACACGTGACTCAGACGTGTTATGTTGTACTCTGCTGGAAGTACTATTGTTGCATGTATCATGTAGTAATCTAGTGATGCAGAGTATTCCAGGGACATTTTCTGGACTTTCAATTCAATGGAAGAAGGCCGTAGCGTGCAACCAAGCTTGGTGGCCCTTGTGATGTTGTAGGTGTTAACATTTAATGATCCATTTAGTTGCTTAATGCCTATAATTGCCCTGGTTCCAACCATTTGAGGGGTTGAACTAGGATTCACCCCCCAAGCCAACCACCCAATATCAGCATGCAATCTTGTACCAAAGATGATCTCAATTTGTCTTTCATTATGTTCATCGAGTTTCCAGGCGAATTCAGCTCCTAGAGTGGTCAGTTTCTTGCAGACTGAAATGTTATTCCTGTGTGCCACCTTATGGAAAGACTGGCTACAAGGGCTGTGATGAGCAACAACTGTGGACTTGATGAAGAACAAGGTTAATGTGAAGACCACAAGCAAAATAGTGGGAGACATTTTCTAGGAAGTTGTTGTGTGGTTTTTTTCTGGCAGTTATGCTTTTATATGCCACAGGTTATGCTGTGCCCTTCTAGTCTTTGAGCATATTTTGGGCTTTCCTTGGGTTCAAGCTGACAATAATGAGTTTTCTTTTGATACAGCTTTATTCTTTTAGTGCTAACATTCTGATAAGAACAACTAGAGTTGGTAACAAGTAATGCAGAATTTTTTTATTCACTACCACTTTAATGGCCGATGAGAAAGTGACAATTGAAGTTATGCAAACAAAAGAAGACGAAAGAAAAAGATTAATACTATCCTCAATGAGAAAAATTGAATTGTAAAAAGTATAAATAAAAAAAAGGGACATAATACTTGTTAAGGAAGGAATCTTTTCACGGGCTACTGATAAGACTTTTTTTTTAGTAGCCCAAAAACAAGCTCTTTTTCTTTACTGTCATTGAATTTTTGTCTTCATCCTGGGCCCTTCAGCAGCCTTTAACACGAGCTAGTTGACGTCTCTTTCGTGTTCCACGGGGTAGGCTCCTGTTACTGACATGGACCTTGCCAGAAATAAAGAGTTAAAGACGAAACGAGGATAACGTTCGTTATTTATTAAAATATTTTTGTTAAAATTAATTGTTGAGTAAATATTGATGTGTAAAATGTATTACGGGAGTATGATTTTAAAAAAAAATTATAAGAATTTAAATGTTAGATATTTAATTTTATAAAAATTAGGTCTATAATTTTAATAAAAAATATAGAATAATAATCATAATCATAATCATAATCATAATCGTGATGATGATAAATGATAATAATGATGATACTTCAAAACACAAAATATAACAATTCAAATAAAGTTTAACAATTCAAATAAGGTAAAAGAAATGAACAACATCATTTAAAGCAAGGGTTTATAATAATCTAAGAACGACATCTAAATGTCATTAAACTAGAAGCAATATTATCACGAACAGTTGTCGTCTTCCGAGTTCTCTGTTCATATCAATTAGATTATTCCAACAAAATAAATATATAAATACTTTTATTATCGATATATTTTTATTAATTAATTAATTTAAAATTATTTGATCTCTTAATTTAAAATAAATAATAGAATTAACTTGTAAATATTATTTAAAAATTAATAATTTTATTGTAATATATTTTCATTTAAAATATTATATTATAAAATATTTTTTATTAAATTACTATTTGTTTATATATAATAGTTCAAGAAAATACCACTTCAATTTCGTAACAAAAAATTATTAAATAATATTAGAAAAAGATAAATATTAAATAATCAAGTTTTAATACATGATTACGAAACCATTTTAACAAGATTAGAAGAAGAATAAAAAATATACAAAAAACTATCTTAAACATAAAAATAAAAAAGAGATAGTTAGGGATAAAACAAAATGGTTGCACTTTAGGCTTCGGTGGAATGATACGAAAGAGTTCTAAATTAACAAGGTGATTATAAAAAATAATGGTACTTTTTCTATTCACTAAATTTGACAAGTTTGAGACAGTATTTCAGAAATATGAGTGTGCATCAAATAAAAAAGGCATTTGTGTGAATGTGTCCTTTTTGGATTGCATATTTTTATGTGAATAAGAAATTTAAGAGAAGTTTGATACAACATTTCAGAAACATGAGTGTTTGTCAAATAAAACAAAATATTCATGCATTTTGTTTGACAATATAAATATTTGGAAGACTAATCTCTATATAAATAGGAAAATCAAAACTATTAAAACACAATAGTTATGATTATAGACATTATAAAACTATTAAAACTCAATACATAAGCACTTTTTTCTTCTTTGCTTTTTATTTCTTTTTTCGATCCTTGTAGCCACTATCAGAATCACAATTCTCCAACTCAATCCGTTCATCTTCATTCATTTTATTTCTACAATATATCAAATAATATAAGCCACACAACCTAATGAAAAATGTTGGCAAGAAATAACTAACGATGAAGAAGAAGAACAACTAACAATGGTGACTAACAAGTGTTCAGGAAAGGAGAGAATAAACTTACTAATGAAGATGTCACTTGTCGAAATCCGATTGACGAACTGTTGTAAAGTTTTTCATTCTACGTATCAGTGAAACATAGGGAGAGTTCTGTATATAGGTATGTTGTAAGGTAAGATTGTGTTGAGCATTTCCATTTTAAAGGTGAAAAAGAGACGGTGGGACAATTATGAGTAATAAATAGAATTAAATGCAATAAATACAAAGAATAGCTACAGTTTCCATGAAATTAATGTAGCTTGTGTCAAGACTACAATAAATCCATATTTATCTCAACC
Organism: Erythroxylum shatona; assembly: GCA_027568895.1. Classification (NCBI taxonomy): domain Eukaryota; kingdom Viridiplantae; phylum Streptophyta; class Magnoliopsida; order Malpighiales; family Erythroxylaceae; genus Erythroxylum; species Erythroxylum shatona. Next base: position 24,779,872 of record JAOSBK010000005.1, on the reverse strand, counting down.
ACTATCAACCTTTATTTAATGAAATTAAATCTATCTCAGATTTATCATTTATGTTCATATCTTTAGCATTTAAGTTTTGCGAATAAGTTTGTTGTAAGGTAAGATTGTGTTGAGCCTTTCCATGTTAAAGGTGAAAGACAATGGGGCAATTATGAGTAATAAATGAAGTTAAATGCAATAAATACAAATAATAGCTACAACCTCTACGAAATTAATGCAACTTTCTACAACAGATAATGAGACCTACAATATATTTCGCTTGTAAGGAAAGATTATGTTGAGCTTTTCCATTTTAATGGTGAAAAAGAGATGGTGGGGCAATTGTGAGTGATAAATGGAGTTAAATGTGATAAATACAAATAGTAGATACAACCTCCACGAAATTAACACAAATCTCTACAACAAATATTGAGACCTACAATATACTTCGCTTGACATAGTCAAGACTGCAGCAAATCCATATTTATCTCAACTATTATCAGCTTCATTTAATGAAACTAAATCTACCTCAGATTTATCATTTATGTTCACATCTTCAGTATTTAATTTTTGCATATAAGTATGTTATAAGGTAAGATTGCATTGAGCTTTTTTATTTTAAAGGTAAAAAAGGACAGTAGGGAAATTGTGAGTAATAGATGGAGTTACATGCAATAAATACAAATAGTAGCCACAGCCTCCACGAAATTAATGTAAATTTCTACAATAGATAATAAAACCTACAATATACTTCATTTGACACAGTTAAAGATTACAACAAATCCATATTTATCTCAGCCACTATCAGCCTTCATTTAACAAAACTAAATTTATCTTAGATTTATCATTTATTTTCATATCTTCAGCATTTAATGTAAGCGAATCAGGGCTGTATTGATTGAACTCTAAGATCACCATATATGTTGGCAAAACTTATCTATTTAGGTACTTCAATCTAGATGCTTTCACCAGCATCCTTTTATGCGAAGGTTCAATCACAACACAAGAATAAAACCAAAATAGTAACATGGAAATTAAATGATTACCTTCATCATACCTCTCTCAAAAGTAATACCTTTCTGGAGCATATGTTCTCTCACTAACATGGTTCCATAGTGAATGAAGTGAACAATGCATATATATATATATATATATATATATAT
>JAOSBK010000005.1:24732938-24743995 GCA_027568895.1 Erythroxylum shatona | reverse complement strand
ATACATCAACATCCAATAATTCTTTTCTCATAAATTTCCTTAAAGCATACATACATCTATTTCACAATACATATATATATAACACTTATTTTATATCATTTATTATTTCAAAATTCCACTTAAAAATCGGGGTCCAACACCATGTGTCATTCAACTATATCACTATTTATCACTCATGAATTCAAGCCATTAGTCACTCTATTATTAATGCCACATGTCACTATTTCGTAGGCTCATTCAACCTAAATTCCTATGTATCATTTTGTCTTGTCTTTTAACATTTTTCCTAGACTAGATGCATATATCATGTTATCAATCACTCTATTGCAACAATCAATTCTCAATCCAATAATTGTAATCCATCAAACAAAATTCAAGTCATAATTAACACACAATTGCACCATAATCTTTTAAGATCTTTCATTCCTTAGGATATGTCAATTGAGTGCATATACTATTTTTACAATGTCCTTAAATCATGATTTATGCATGGATGCGAATAGGATGCATGAAAATGAAATGTACTTTATGAATTATCATATGATATGACTCAATCTAACAATTAAATCCTTAAGTGTAAAAACGAGTTATTACATAGCAAATATTAATCGTGGGTTAATACTTAACTTGAGTTTTTCCTTAGGTTTTGTTTAATCAAAATACGATCGTTAACTAAATCTAACCACCGAATAACCTAAGATACGATCTTTAGATTTAATTAAGCTGTAGCATTATGAATTAGAAAAATTGTTTAATCAAGGTAACAATCACATACGATATGTCATTTACCTAGGTCATGTGACTTAATGATTACAAATCATTAGTCGTTATATATGAATTTCAACATAACAATTACAGATTACATCGAAATTCTAACAATGAGTTTCTAAAAAAACGATTTAATGAAAGCATTAAAATCATCTTTTCAAAATATCCAATTCAATAAATACAAGATAACATAATCAATTCTTAATGAGAAAAAGAAACAACAAAAACAAAGAAATACACTTATCCCAGGTCGTTGGTGTCGATGTCATTTTCGAAGTCAGAATGTTTAGCCTTTCATCTTCTCCATGGCTGTCATCTTATTCATCTTTTTCTCTAGCCCTCCCACCATCTTGGAAACCATAGAGGACAACATAAATCAACTCACAAAACTATCTCTTAGCCGTCCCAATCTTCTAAAACCGAAGAGGATGAAATATATAAGCTACTATGTATCTTTTCACTCTTGGTTCTTTACACACCTCTCAGCCGACACCTCCCTTTATTATGATAAAAACTATCTTAAAAAATGTGGGAGATGAGGCTTAACTGAAGAGAAAATAGGACTTCTAGTTGATCCACTTGCTTCGAAACTGAAGGAGACAAAAATGAAGGAGATGCTGCCCTTTATTCACTCTCAGGTTTTTACTTGCCTCCAGCACTCCTTTTCATCCCCCATCCATATATTCTTTATACCTTAATAGGCTGTTTGGTAGAATGGAATAGCTATTCTATTCCTAACCCATTCCTAACTAATTCCTAAATCTATGTTTTGTTAAAAATGGAGACGGGAATAAATAAACATTAGTAACAACTATTCTTAAATTTTGGAGAATACGCAAATCCCACCCCAACCCATCTTTACCTATTCGAAGAATACCTTTTCTTGTTGAAGACATCTTTATCCTCTCATGTTCCAGCCTCTGAAACTTCTTGTCCTTCTTTAACCTTGAAACATCTTCGAGCCTCCTCTTATCCTCTCACATTCAAGCTTTCGACAGACCAACGTCACCTTTGTTGTCACCGATTGCCGTCACCTGCCGCCGTCCATCTTACACTCCAATTTTTCAAAAGGAGCTAGGCTCTTTTTCTCTTCAGTCTGTCTTGCTCAAGGTTACCGCCTCTGACTAGTAATGTCTTTTAATTGTTCTTCATTTTGATTCTTTTAGCCTCGTTCCTCTTGTTATTTTGTCTTGTGAGGTGGTGTGTTTAGAATTTTAGTTTGTTCTTATGTTCAAAAGTTGTAATGACAGAAGCTTCATTATCATTTCAACAGATTCTTGTTATACTATGGAAAAATGGACAAGTGTAACGTTATACATGTGTTGTTTTAACCATTTTTCTCAGCCCTTACCCATTCTTTACTTCAGTCGAACCTCCACTCTCCCGCACCAATCGACACATACTTTTATCTTGCCTTTATTCCTAAGCTATGTTATAAGAAATTTGGCAGCTAGGTTTTTAGAGATAAATGGATGGCTGGCCTTGTTCTTGTCTTATAATACATGTCACGTGATCTCATAGTTGCTGCTTTTTACTACTTTAATTTCTTGCTATTATGTCATTTTATATTTGGTCTCTCTCTTGGTTGCTTCTTTGTTTTCTTCTAGTCCAATAAACATTATTTTGAAGAGATTTTATTGTCTCATTCTTGCTCTAATTATCTTCTTCTTACTCTATAAAGACAAGTGAGTGTAATTCTTTAAAAATTACCCAAATATATTGCTTTATACTCACTTTAACTTCTTTGCTGCCAACTTGTACCTAAAATCACATATGTGCTAAAGTGAGTATCTTAAACAATTTCATACCATTAATTGCTAAGTGCTATGAAATAATTAAACAATCAATTAAGAACATTTCACCGAACTTAACATAAATCACAAGAAAATGCTACCTTCTATTTTAGAGGCTCCGAAGATCGATTTAAAGGCCTTACTTGATCACCTTAAATACTTCTATTTGGATGATGTAGGGTCATTACCAGTGATCATTTGAAAGGCAAGAGGAAAAACTAGTGACACTACTTTGGTTGGACTTTAGCGGACCTAAAAGGAATTAGCCTGGTGATTTTCATGCATAGGATTCTTTTATATCAGAATGCTAAACCAAAACAGGAACCCTAAAGAAGGCTTAATCTAACAATGAAAGATGTGGTAATGAAAGAAATTTTAAAACTTTTGGATGCAGGTATAATTTATCCAATCTCAGATAGTGAATGGGTAAGTCCCATATATATTGTATCCAAGAAATCTAGTATGACATTAATACAAAACTAGAATGATGATTTGGTGCCGATGAGGGCACAGAATGGGTGGCAAATGTGCATACACTTTAGAAAGCTTAATTTAGTTACTCAAAACGACCATTTTTCGTTACCTTTTATGGATCAAATGATAGAAGGACTTGCTGGTAAATCATGTTTCTACTTTTCGGATGGTTTTTTAGGTTACTATCAAATATCAAATGCTCAAGAGGATCAAGAAAAGACTACATTCACGTGTCCCTTTGGAACATATGCTTTTAGGCCAATGCCATTCGATTTCTGTAATGCTCTAGGCACGTTCCAAAGATGCATAATGAGTATATTTTCTAAGTATATTGAAAATTGCATTAAAGTATTTATGGATTATTTCATTGTTTATGGAGATTCATTTGATGACTACTTAAATCATTTATCTAAGGTTCTTAAACAATGCATTGAGACAAATTTGGTATGAAATTATGAAAAATGTCACTTTGTGGTAGATCACGGGGTATAGAAGTTGATAAAGCTAAAGTGGATTTAATTGTGAACTTAGCTTACCTTACAACATTAGGGAAGTTTGATCTTTTCTTGGACATGCAAGATTTTACCATAGGTTCATTAAAGATTTTTCCAAGATTGCAATACCTTTATCAAAGTTGTCAAAAAAAATATGTTCCATTTGACTTTAGGAAGAACTACAAGGAAGCTTTTGACAAACTCAAGGCATTACTAACAAGTATGCCTATTTAGCCACCAATTTGGGATCTTTCGTTTGAGATCATGTGCGATGCTAGCCATAATGTAGTAACAGCTGTTTTAGGCCAAAGGATTGAGAAAAGAGGTCACATTATCTTCTATGCTTCTAGGATATCAGATACTGCGCAGTGCAATTATTCTATAACTGAGAAAGAGCTTTTAGGAATTGTTTTTGCTTTAGATAAATTTATATCTTATCTGCTTGGCTTTAAAGTTATTGTTTATTATGATCATACAGCATTGGAATATCTTCTGACAAAGAAGGAGTCCAAATCGAGGCTAATACGATGGATTATGCTACTTCAAGAGTTTGATTTAACAATAGAGCATCGAAAAGGTGTGAAAATTTTAGTAGCAGATCACTTGAGCAGGTTAGTAAGAGATGAAGATATTTTACCTATTTTCAAAACTTTTCTTGATGAGCAATTGCTCCAAATGAAAGGTATGGTTCCATGGTACGCTGACTTAGTAAATTATTTAGTTACTGGAACATTACCTTATTACATTAGTAAATTTAGAAAGGAAAAGATAAAAAATGAGGCAAAATATTATGTGTGAGATGAACCATTCTTATGGAAGTTCTACTCTAATCAAATTATAAGGCATTGCGTGCCAGAAAATGAAAAAATTCTATCTTAGATTTTTGTCACAAATATGCATGTGGTGATCACTTTGGCCCCAAAAGAACTGCTAGGAAAGTTTTGGATAGTGGATTACATTGGGAGATTTTATTTAAAGATGCTTATGAGTTCTGTAAAAGTTGTAACAAATGTCAAAAGACAGATACGTTATCTTATTAGAATAAAATGCCTAAAACCCCAATTCTTATAGTTGAAATATTTGATGTGCGAGGTATTGATTTTATGGGGGCCTTCTCTTCATCTTGTGAATTTTCTTACATACTTTTGGCTGTTGATTACTTTTCCAAATGGGTGGTAGCAAAAACCAATAGAACTGATGATGTAACTATTGTAGGGTTTATAAAAACTAACATTTTTAATACATTTGGAATCCCACGTGTCATCCTTAGTGATTAAGGAAGTCATTTTTGAAATAAAGTTATGGCAACGCTATTTAGAAAATATGGAGTGCATCATCGAGTAGCCACCACCTACCATTCGCAAACGAATGGACAAGTAGAAGTATCGAATAGAGAAGTGAAATCCATCTTAAAAAAGACTGTGAATCCTAGTCGAAAGGATTGGAGTTTATAACTGGATGATGCTTTTTGGGCATATCATACAACTTAGAAGACACCGATAGGAATGTCTCCTTATCGATTGGTTTTCAGTAAAACTTGCCATTTGCTAGTGGAAATTGAACATAGAGTATATTGGGCAGTGCAACGTTGTAACATGGATTTGATGAAAGCTAGAGAGAAAAGGAAGTTGCAACTACAACAACTAGAGGAAATAAGGTTGGATGCTTACGAAAATTCGAAAATTTACAAAGAGAAAACCAAATTGTTTTATGATAATATGATCCGAGGAAACAATTTAAGGTGGGATAGAAAGTGTTCTTGTATAATTCTCGATTAAAGCTAGCTCATACCAGGTAAGTTACGTTCCATATAGCTTGATCCATTTGTTATTGCTAATATCTTTTCTCATGGTGCATTGGAAATAAAAGGTTTAGAGGCCGGAAAGATTTTTAAGGTTAATGGACATAGATTAAAACCATTGTATGAGGAGATGATGATTTCCAGTGCGGTGAACAATGATTTGGAACTTCCATTATATGAAGAAGTTTAAGAAGAACTGACCCGTCAAGCATCACAACGTTAAACAATTGCTTTTTTTGGGAGCAACTCAAAATATGATAGGTTTATTTTATTTTTATTTCTTTTTAAGATACATTTGTTTGTTTTTAAACATAGATTATTGGGAAAAAAAATTTCCAGACTACTAAATTTCATAAGGCGATCTCGCCTTACGTGATTTAGTGTTTTGGAATGAGGATATTAAAATTCCAAACCACTAAATCTCATAAGACGAGACCTTACTTTACACGATTTAGTGTTATGGAATTCCATATTATTAAATCTCATAAGGTAAGATCTTGCCTTATGCAATTTAGTCCTGGATTGATACTTTAATATTTCAAAAAATAATTAAAAATAAAAACTGCAATTTTTATTTTTACTCTATTTATTTATTAAAAAATTTTAAAAAGAAAACACCCTGTAATTATTTTTCCCTTTTCATGTTATTAGTATTTACTTAATTAAAAAGATGCTACTCTTTTATTTCTCTTTGCAAGAACATTAAAACTCCATTATCCCTCACTAACTCTCTCCCAGCGCTGCACCATCACCAACATTTGCTACTATCTTACACACACGCAGCAGCAACTCCACCCACACCATCGACGCACTTGCAACTCTCTCCGCAATCTCCCATATAGTCTCCCATGCAGTAGCACTAAACCTTCCACACATGTCGCACACTCAACTGGAGCACTCACTCATGCAACCAGTCCTACCCATCCACACCACCACCCACCCACAACATCCAGTCCCATAATGCAAGAGAACGCAACCCTCTCTATTATACAACATGCTACTCTCTCACAACACTGCAACCTCCCCAATAAGCTCTCCTCCCACGGATGCCCCATTTATTTTATATTTTTAATTTTAAGTTTTATTTTTAATTTTCTTAATTATTTTATTTTATTATTTTATTTTTATTCTTAATAATTACTTTTAGTTTAATTATAATTATTATTCAATTGTTGTTAATATTTTTTTCTTTAAGTAATTTTTTTATCGTGTTTAGTGTAATAGGGAGTTCTAAGGATATTACCAAGACTGCAGATAAAGGCAACTCATCGATGAATGCTAAATCTGCTGAAAGCTCTGAAGCTGGTAACAAAAGGAAGTGTACGCAAATTGTAAAAAATACTTATGTTCTCCACCTGCTGAGTCAAATTTACGCGAATGTCTCACTTTTAACACCAAAAAGTGAAGACAATAGTGCGTTGTTACTAAAACTTGACATATTGTGATAGGTAAATATGTACACTACCCTTCCTTAGAAGCATTAGATATAAAGGAAAATTTTGATGATCTACTTATCGATATGAGTTAGAAGTACTTTGCATTGATTAGTTGTCCTATTTTTATTGAATTAACTAGGGAGTTTTACACTATTTTTAAATTTGAAAAGCCGGACAAATTTACTTTAAGTAATCCTAATATGATTCAATACAAATTAATGGGAGTCAAAGTCAAGCAGAGTGTCACTGAGTTCAATTTAGCCTTAGGGTTAATAGATGAAAATTATGCTAATTCGACTCTTTATAAAGAATTTGTCATGGACTATGATGAATTCAACTCTTTTTAAGCACGGAAAATAATGTCTTATGATCCTTTTCCTTATAATACCAATCAATCTAATGGTAGTGATCTCAATAAAATAGAGTGGATCTAAATGCAACGTTTCTTAGCCTTTAGTTATTTTGGCCAAAAGGCTACTACATGTACATGAACTATGGCTAAATTCCTCTTTCTTTAGTTTATGGTGCATAAAGTGCATGTCATTTTAGGTGTTTGGTTGGCGATGCAATTTAAAACTATTTTATCTTCAAACAAACATCTATGTCTCAATTCTCTTATCACTCATTTGGCTATTAATTTGAATTTGCTTAATTTGACTAACCCTGATATGCATATAGCCTATAAGATGGAACCTTTTGATAGAATTTGTTTAAGCAAGATGGGTGTCATTAAAAAACAATGGAGAACATTTCATGATCTCATCGAGAGAGGTTCATCATCAAGACAACAAAAGTATAGTACCATTCGCCCAACTTTATATCTTCTAGCTCTGTAGATTCGACAAAATTATCTTCTCGGCTAGATATATTGAAACATAAAATTTTAAAAATGGAGGAAAATTTGGATGCTCTACTTCAATTCATGGGGGTTGTACCTTCATGCCCCCCGACATTATAGTCTGCATCCTTTTAACATTCACATCTCAGGATAGTCCTCTATTTTTTATTTTCTTTGATTATCTTTATTGAGTTGTGAGTATCTTATGCATACATTAGGGACAATGTATGATTTAGGTATGGGGGAGCGGATGTTTATATTATGATGAACTTTGTGTTTTGTTTGGACTTATGATATGTTGATTCATATATCAATTATTCCTTATGATAGCTTCAAAATTTTTTGATTGTTGTTCATGAACAATTATTAAGTTAGATGCAAATTTGGTTTAAGATCTAATGCATGAGAGAGACAAGCATAATTATTGTTTTCATTAACTTTTTCCAAGTATCTCATTGGTTTTGTTGAATGAAAAGTGTGCAAGACTTGATGCAATTTTTGACACCTACGTGAGCTTTGAGCCTAAGAGCATTAATCATATATATGCTCATATATATCTTTTTTTTTGTGTTATCAAACATAACTTGTTTATACTAGAACTTGCTTTTGAATACATGTTGAGACCACATTTTTGATGAATTTGTGTATAAAGATGATGAGGGCATTTAGGATAACCATTTTTTGACCTAAACAAGCCTACCTTAATTTTTATCCCTAGGAAAACAATTTGAGCCTTAATCTTTCTTTCTTATATAATAACCTTATTACAAGCCAAATTTACCCTTTTTGTTGTTAATATCCTTAATAACTTTGAACCCTTAAATTGAAGGAATTGTATTGGGCTTATTTGTATAGGATTTTGACTATTTTCATGAAAAGTTAATTAAATGATTCAAGTTACATTGTTTTGATTTTTTATAGAATGAAGTAGAAGTAAAAAGCAAAAAAAACAAAATCTCCTCTTTGATATTTTCTTTAAAAAAATACCAAAAAAAGAAAAAGAGAAAAGAAAAAGTGATTGAACGAGATGTTATTTTAATCAAGTGAGTTTTGATTTAAGTTGAAACTTGTGTGGATAAGTTTGAATGATACCCTTCAATTTATGTAGCCAAAAAGTTCCTTTGTCATATCGTACCTAAGCCACGATATAACCCTTATTAATTCCCTTTGATATATACATTAGGTTTATTTTGTTTAGTAGTAGAAATATGATTCTTAAGTAAGCTTATGGAAATAACTTGCTATGTTTTGATTTGAGAGCTTAATGAACCCTAAATACTTTGAGCGTATAGAGTGAAATCCTTATGAGGGTGTCAAGTCTTGTTTATATGATTTTGATGGACTTAATGAAACGCTATGTTTTAACAATGAGTCTTATAAGTGCCAATTCTCTCGATTGTTATTTTATCTTAACTGTTAAATGTGAACTCGCTTTTGGATTTTTTTTTTGATGACATAAAGGGAGATGAGAGGTTATTGTGAAGATGATTAATGTATTGAATTGATATATGCTTAAGGAAAAGTATGAGTCTAGTATAGGGGAATTTGATCAGATCTCATTTTGACTAATTATTTGATATTATCTCCTTTATTTTGAATTTATTTTTGTGCTTAAATGTTAAATTTAATGTTTGTTTTGTTTTAGGAGATAAAAATTTGAGATTGCATCAAATTGGGACTCTATTGATGATAATGACAAATTTTAGATAAAGTGAAGAGATTGATGCAGTGGATAAAGCTAATCACTTGAAAAATTGGAATTCAACTGGAAGACTTCACCTTATCCTTATCATGAAGGAGTTTGATTTTGAATTCGTTTTAAATAGACATCTTTACAAGTTAGAGTTAGATTAGCATTAGATTAGAAAATCCTATAAAGGGGACGTTTCTTACAATAGAAAGAGGTTCTCTCTCTCTCTCTCTCTCTCTCTTTTTTACAATTTTAACAATTCTTTAATCTTTCTTTTATTTTTATTATTGAAGCAAAAGCTTGTGTGGCTACACTCATCGTTCTGATTCAAGGGGATTCAATACTCTTATTGTACTTTATAAGGATTTGTGTTTCAAACATTTATTCACGCTTTAATTCAAGTATTTCTTGAGTTCTCATATTTCATGAATTTATTAATATTAGATTAGTCTGACAATTTAATTTAATATTGATTATTCTATTGTTATCCAAGAATTCAATGATCTGTAATTATCATGAAAGATTGGTACATGTAGCAAATATTTTATTTATGAATTTTCATATTTAACTTATGATAAACAAGAAAACTAAATTAAATAGTTGCAGTTATCTCGATGTTTAATTTAGGGTTTAGTCTTTTTCTCGGAGCTTATGTCTATTATTTATTTGATAGAGAATGCTATCGTACCCAGTCAATAAATGATAAGTTTTAGTTGGATGCTAGGTTTGAATCAATTAATTTAGGAAAATTTTGAGATTTATTATAACTATCCTAATATGTTTCGGACTAACTGCTTAAATCGTAAAAATATTTTCTTTAAACCAATGATCAATGTTACATTTAGATGAGATCTTTCCCTTGAATAAAAGTTTGGTAATCTTGACTTTCTCATATTTAAATTCAGTTGATTTAATTTGTTTTCATATTAATTTCAGTTAATTAGTATTTAATCAAACCCCCCTCCCCAATTAATTTTATTGCTTGGAATTAAGAAACTAGTGTTCAGTTCTTTAGGGATTCAACCTGGTTCCACGACTACTACAAAAGTTTAGAGAATCGGTATTATTTTGAGGGCTTCGATCAATATAGGTTAAAGTTATCAAATTTGATGTACCATGAGTTTGTAGTAACATTGATTGAAGTATTGGTTGACCAATAAGCCACATTTGTTGACAAATATGCCTATTGATTGAACACTATTACAACATTTAGTAAATATAGTTCTTTTAATGTATATTGGTCAACTAATTTACTATATTGGTTAACCAATACACTACAAGTAGCCATTATAGTGGCTAGTTCTTGGCTCCAATAGGTAAGAAGGGTCCAAAACAATATAAATATATGTTTTCCCATTGTTTTTAGTATTAACAATTTTTATGTATTTTACACACATTTTAAATGTTTTTCAACCATTTGAGCATTACTGCTTCATATTTGTGCGAATGTGCCTCTTTTTAATTATTAAGTGAATAAGTGGGTTATTTTGAGTTGTAAAATTTGGTTGGGGAATTATATTATTGTACTTGGGGTGATCCAAGTGAAATTGAGGTTCCTCTTCATCTTGGAAGAAGATTGTAAAAGGGTTCCTCTTTACCAAAAAAGATTGTATGAAAGTTATTCTTTGCCATAAAAGAAGAATTAAAATAGAATTCCAAGAAGAGTCTTGGTAATGAACATAGGCAATGGTTGTTTATTAAACCACTATCAGTTACATTTTCTTTTCCTTATCCTCTTTAAATTATTATTCAATTGTTTGGTT
>JAOSBK010000005.1:24706285-24725925 GCA_027568895.1 Erythroxylum shatona | reverse complement strand
TAATGAGGTATAATATGCGAATTTAGCATGTATGGATTGTAAGTTATGAATTTTTCAATTTCGGATATGGTTTAGGTCATGTGCTGTTTTAACACTCCTTAACAGGGCAGCCACATTAATGGGTGAATTTGACCTAGTTAGAAGAAGAATTTGCTTTGATGTCATATTAAAGTAAAAACAAAGAATATAATGGATCAAAGATGGAGATAGGAACTCAAGCTTTTTCTGTAATCTATTATGTCAGGGAGGAACTCTAATAGAATTTCTTTCATATTGAAGGACAATGGGGAATTAGTATAGACTCAAAAGGACATAATACAAGAGTTCATAACTAAATTAGTGATACAATTAGTTCCCAAGATAATGTTTGTTCATCTGCACATGTCTTGATATCATATATCTTAGAGTAAATCACTAAGGAAGAGGCAAAATCACTCATCATAGCCTTTAATACAATGGTTGTGGTAAAAGTAGCTTTTAAGCTAAACCCTGATAAAACATTAGGGCCCGATGACCTAAGCGCATTCTCCTTTAAAACAAGTATGGAACGTAATTAAGAATGAGGTAACTTAAGTAATATTGAAATTCTTTAGGAATAGGAAGATGTTGAGAGAGTTAAACAAAATATTAACCACTATTATCCCTAAGATACCAAACACTTCTTCTCTAAAGGATTTTAGACCTATCTCTTATTGTAATATTATATATAAAATCATTGCTAAGCTTCTAACATCAAGGTTAAAGGAAGTTTTAAATTCTTATGTCAATCATTCTTAGGGTGTTTCTATTTAAGGAAGAAAAATAGGGGATAATATTCTTGTAGCTCATGAACTTTTCAAGAACTATAATGAAAGCACTCTTTCAAAAGCTATACTATTAAGATTGATTTTCATAAGGCTTTTGAATCTACCAACTAAGAATTTATGTGCACATTCTTGAAGCATTTCACTTTCTACCAAATTTTAGAACATGGATTAATTAATGCATCTTTTTTACCTCTTTTTACATATTGATTAATGGGGAAACCAATGTCATAATTAGAGGTGGTAAAGGATTGAGGCAAGCTAATCCAATCTCACTTTACTTGTTCACCCTTTGTCTAGATACCTTAATTAGATTGATTGATCATTTTATAAGACAAGAAAGGAATTTCATGATGCATCACAAATGTATTAAGTTATGAATTTTTATGTTATCTTTTATAGAAAATCATCTTCTATTATCTGGAGTTGATGATAGTTTACTAAGTACCCTGATGATTGCTTTACATTCATTCAAGGATTTATCTAAGTTTCGCACTAATAAAGATAAGAGCTACCTAAAGGTATTAATTGTTGCCAATCACCAAGCAACATAGCTTGCCAACTTATTACGACTAAAATTAAAGAACCATCCATTTACTTACCTTGGTTTCCTTGTAGCAACCAAGAGACCAAGCTTGAAAGACTACTTATCACTTATTAAGAGGATTCAAAGGAGAATTAGGAAATGGTGTAATAGGCACTTATCATTTGTGGGTAGAGTTTAACTTATCAACATTATGCATATCTATTGGCTATCTTACTTCTTTTTTCCTAAATATCTAATCAAAACAATGTAGAAAAATATTGAGATACTTCTTGTCGTTTGGTGACGTAAATAAAAATGTAATAGTTAAAGTCTAATTGTTAAATCTCTATATGTCAAAGTAGGAAGGAGGAATTGGCATTGTATCCACCAAATTTATCAACAAGGCTCTAATTTCTAAAATAATTCGAAGACTTTTAACTAAAAAAGAGACCTTATAAGTGAAATGGATACACTTTGATTATTTAAAATGTGAAAGTTTTTGGCAATTAGACGAAAAACAATTGATTCATGGACAATGACGTAGTTACTTATGCTAATATAGAACTTATACAATGAGCTAAGGTTTAGAATTGATAATGGTAGCCATAGTAAGATAATTTAAATAACCGAGGCCTTTAAATTAGATCAATGAAATGTCTAACTTGTGAAACTCCTTGCTAGAAAATATAGAGGTCAAAGAAGTGATAAAAGATAGTTAGTGGCATTAAAATATTGATATTCTATTTGTATCATGACTATGGCATAAATAAAAGCATATAAAATATTATAACCTAGATAAAACACCCATTTGGTTTGTTTACTAATAAATCCTTTAAGGAACTATTCAAAAACCAAGCACATAAAATGAACTTGTTTAGAGTAATCTTAGTTTAAGCAAGCACCATCTAGATTTTCATTCATTTTGTAATTATTAGTGAGGCAACCTTGGACAGAATGGGAGGAAACAACAATATTCTGCAATGTTGTAGGTTGTGCAACAACATCTTAAGAATCGAAAGAGAAATGTGAGATAAGAAAAGTAAAGTAAGAAAGATAAAGTTGGAGAGAGAAAATATTCTTCGTTAGTTTATAATGCAGTATATAAGAAGCCTTTAGATACATAATCAGTAAAGAAGCTAACTAAATAACTATAATATAGTTACATAATAACATAGTAACACAGAGTAGTCTTCACATCCCCCCTCAAGTTGGGAACATAGTGAGACCCAACCTCTTGGGAACATAGTGGGACCCAACTTCTGCAGATGACTTAAAATAGTAGATTGCTTCTTTGTCTTCCAAGAAACTAGAGCATGCCCCAAGAAGATACAGTAACCAATAAGCGATCAACAAGACATCAAGCAAGAAACCCAATCTACATCTGAAAATGCAGTTAACTTGAGCTATGACTACACAAGATAAAATTGTCCTACAAAAATGGAACCTTTCAAATACTTGGGCACATGAGTAACAACCTGCATATGAGGAAGCTGAGGAGCAAATAAGAGCTGACTCAAGTGTTGCACTGCATAAGAAATATCCAACCTAGTCATTGTCAAATATAACAACCTGCCAACAACTTTCCTACAAGTTTTTAGATGTTCCAGAGGTTCTCCCTCAGTAAGTGACATCTTGGTATGTTAAGGAAGAGGAGTAAAGCAAGGCTTAGCTCTAGTCAGACCAGCTTTAGCTAAGATATCCATAATAAATTTCCTCTAATGCAAATATGTTCGCTACTCATTCCTATACAACTCAATACCCAAGAAATATCGTGCAAGTCCTAAGTCCTTAACGGTGAACTTAGTATGCAAAGTTGTCTTCAAACTAGCAACGTCAGAATCATCATTACCTGTAATCAAAATATCATCAACATATATGAAGATAGCTGTAAACTTATCTCCTGCCCTCTTAATAAACAAGGAGTAATCATTAGTGGACTAAACATAACCCAAGTGAGTAAAAAACTTAGTAACTTCCTTATTCCAGTGCCTTAAGGCTTATTTAAGGCCATGCAAAGACTTCTTTAATCGACAAACCTGACCAAGTTTGGTAGCATGATACCCATCAGGAGGGATTATATATATCTGCTCATCAATATGACCATGCATTGATATAAAGGCCAATTTTGAGTAGTGGTTAGTGCAATTACAATTATAATAGTAACAAGTTTGGCCACAGGACAAAAATTATGCTTATAATCTTCACCCTCCTTCAGATCGAAATCCTTCATGATCACCCTAGCCTTGTACCTCTCAACGGTTCCATCTGGATTGTATTTGATCTTATAAGCCCATTTGGAAGAAATAGCTTTATGTCCTGCAAGTAAAGTGATTAGTTCCCAAGTATTATTCCTCTCTAAAGCATTAAGCTTCGACTCCATAGCCTCCACCCATAGCTTATCCTGACTAGCAGCAAGAAAGTTGGCAGGTTCATGAGTTATAAATACATTAGCTAATGAGACCACATAATCATTAGGTAGGTGTTGAAAATTTGTAGAAGAAAAGAGAGGATGATATGTAGAAAAAGCATGTGAAGTTGAGGAAGAAGTACGCTGTTGGCATGAACATATGGAACAAAATCTTGTAACTAATGTGGTTGGTTTTTGTGTCTTTGAGATTTGTGCAGAATTGGTGAAGGAGAACGAAAAGAATCAGTTGTGGGAGTTAAAGAAGTAGAATGTACAGGAGGGGAGGAGGAGAATGAATAGGAGAATTAGAGACATTCATGGGTAAAATATTATTGACAGAATCAGTGGGACAACCAATTAAAGAAGGAGATATGGTATGAATAGGTGAAGAAATATTAACTGGAGGACTCTCAGAACAAGACAGATTAGGAAAAGATGAAGAAGGTTTAAAAGGAAACACATTCTCACAGAAAGTAACATCTCTGCTTAATAAAACACATTATCTCTCAAGATCAAAGAGCTTATAACCCTTTTGTGTAGGAGGATTTCCTATGAGCACACACTTATGAGCTCTAGGCTCAAATTTGTCACCCTTTAGACCCACCTTAGCGGCATAGCAAAGACAACCTATAGTTCTCAAATGAGTATAATCAAGTTTGGAGTGAAACAATATTTCATGAGGACTTTTCTAGCTCAAAATGGGTGTCGACATTTTGTTAATGGGAGGTGGTTGATAAAAGACATTCCCCATTTTGAGAGATCTAGCTATGTCAAACAAATGCCTATGCTTTCTTTTTACTATGCCATTCTATTATGGGGTATAGGTCATTGATTTCTAGTGAATAATTCTTGTATCTCTCATAAACTGGCCACATTGTGAGTAAATAAACTCAAAGCCATTGTCAGTCCTCATATACTTGGGTGTTGTAGAAAAATGGTTTTGTATATATTTCACAAAAGAAATAAAGGTACTACTAACTTGCTACTTACTTTGCAAAAGATAGGTCCAAGTAGTACTAGAAAAATCATCCACTATAATAAGGAAATATCTTAAACCATCAAGATTATGAGCTCTATACAGTCCCAAAGATCCATATGAACAAGCTCAAAAATAATGGAAGAAGAATGTGTGCTCCTTTGAAAAGGAATTTGGTGAGATTTAGCCATTTTGCAAGTATCATAAAAGAATTTATTGATATCAAACTGTTTGCAATCAACTACATGAGAAAGTTTAGAAGCTGAATAATGCCCCAGTCTTGCATGAAACGTATGCAAGTCTACATTATTTTGAGTGACAAGACATGAATGCCTAACATCAACAAAAGAATTCTCCATATCAGATGAATTCTGTAAAAATTTGACAAAATGTTCTACAAAAGTATCGTGAGGATCAGCCACAAGGTAGTATAATCTGTTTATGCCTTTGCCAACAACAACAACTTTACTAATGGTAAGGTCCTGAACGGTACAGTGAGAGACTTGAAAATGTGTTTCGAGTTTTTTAGATTTAAGCAACTTACCAACAGAAAGGAGATTATACCTAAACTCAGGTACATATAGTACATTACGCAGAATTAAAGTAGGAGTTATAAGGATTGATCCACCATTGTAACATTTTTGGTTGAACCATCTAGTAAAGTAATGAATATTGGCTAAGAAAGTAATTTGGTACAAGAGAAAAGATGAATAGATGGGGTCATATGGTCCGAGGCTCCTATATCTACAATCTATTTACCATGCATACTATCATTGTGCAAACAAGAAAAAGCTGATTGGTTAAGAACAATATCTACATAGTTCATACTTGCACCAGATGCCTCTTGTGGGATAGTAACCTTTCCTTTAAGTATTTTCATCATTTCCTAATATATCTAAGTAATCATTTGCTAATTAACTTGATTCCCATTGTCACTGTTCAAATCCAGTGGATTATCTTATTCGATCTCACTACTAGGACCAGCAATGCTGACTTGAGCAGCCATCCGACCAAGTTTCTTTCCACTTTTTCCTTTGTACCAATCTGGATATCCTATCTTTTCAAAGCATCTCTTGAATAAATGTCCTTCTTGCTTACAATGAGTATATAATCTTTTACCATTCTTCTTATATCCTTTTGAAACTACATCAGAACCTTTAGTACCTTCATTATTGGCTGAAAATGCAATAGGATCTACAACCTGATTGGTAACTTCCTTTTGTTTTTCAATTTGTTGCATCAAATAATAAGCTCGGTTAATTGAAGGTAATGGATCCATCGATAACACCTGATTCCTTACTCCTTCATACTCATCATTGAGCTTCAGTAAAAATTGCATAAGCTTGGACCTACTGTCCATTTCAATAAACTTTTAAGTAACTCCATAACTACAACCACATTTACATATAAAAATACCAATCAGACTATTTAACTCATCCCAGCATCTTTTGAGTTTACTAAAATAAGCAGCCACAGACATGCTTCCTTAAGTTATTTGGCTAAATGTACGTTCAAGTTGATATATCAATCATCAAGTTCAAAATCTAGCAAGTGACCACATAATCACATCTAATCCATCTTTGATAATCAGGATTATCAAAATCTGGTTTAACACATGATCCATCTGCAAAACCTAATTTCATCTTAGCACCTTGAGCCATCTTTACAGTTCTACTCCAACCCAAAAATCCCATGCCAGTAAATTGAACAGTAGTGAGCAACATACCAGGATGATCTCCACTCAATAAAGTCAAAGGATCAATCGCACTAGGAATCACTACTCCAGGTCCAATACTACCATAGACATGGTCAGTAGAGCTTGCCATCTATCAATGAACTTCCTTGAACAAAATCAGCTATAATCTTGATCTTCAGTTAATCAATCAACAATCACTGAACAATGAGCAAGATTTGAGTAACAAGTCTCTGATATCATCTTAAGAATCGAGAGAGAAATGTGAGATAAAAAAAGTAAAGTAAGAAAGATAAACTTGGATAGAGAAAATATTCTTCATTAGTTTATAATGCAGTATACAAGAAGTCTTTATATATATAATCAGTAAAGAAACTAACTAATTCTAATACAGCTACATAATAACACAGTAACATAGAGTAATCTTCACACAACAACCTAAAATACTAAACTATCTATTCTTTCAATATAATTTCACTCTTGACGGATTTATTTTCTTGCTTGCCTAACTGTTGTTCTAGCTTCTTAATTCATGATGCATTTATTTTCAATTAATTCAATTTACCTTAAAAACAGAAAAATCAAAATCACAATCCTAGAATTCGGTGCGGTCCAACTAACAAGTAAGCAATTTTGTTTTGGTTTAAATATTTTAGTATTAAACAATTCTCTCTTATCTTTTTTAACTAATTGCCATTTCTCCAAACTGCTGATTCTTCCATCATAGATTTGACATAATATTTTAAATTTAAAAATTATAAATACCTAATTAGTAAGGTTACATTTATGGCCAATTCACTTCAAGTTTAAAGGAACACGTATTTAAATTATTATATTAATAATCGAAAACTAATAAAAGATTTGCTAGAGTAAATAACAACTAAGATAATATTTCCAAATAAAAAAATCAATTTATTGACTATTGTTAATAAACCAGAAAATATACCCACGAAATGGGAGCTTTCTACATCTTCTATATAAACTAAGTAATACATATATTTATCCAATCGTATATATAGTAGGTATAAATCATTTTAGAGACAATACTGATTCAGACCGAAATGCTAAGTTAATTAAACAATAAACGTATGACCTTATATATCAAACGTTAATTGTTTGCAATACTTTTATTACCTTAAAAATTGTGGGACATGTTTCACACTGCATTTTTATAGCGGGCTAAATTGCTTTTGCTTTCAAGGGGGGAAAAAAAATACTGTTTAGAAAATTATATCACAAAATAATTTATAATCATCACAGATAAAGACTTACTTGACACTCTATCACCAACCAAAAAAGACGTAGTTTGAACTTCACTTGACTGGCAAAGAGACCCAAGTGACTCATCATCAACTTGATTACTGAGCAAGTTTTGTAAAGACGCCTCGGAAAAAAACTAAACATACCATTTCATCTTGCTTTATATTTGCCAACTCCATAAATTGATTAACATATCCATTGTTATCTCCTTAATAACCTTGTAAGATATACTTGATTATTCATTCTAAAAGTGGTTCTTCTCCTAATTAATTAGTAATTAATGCTTCCCAAAAATTAGACCAAAATAAATATGTACAGCCAAAAGATTAACAACAACATAATCATGAATGTTAATGCTGGTATCTCTTTGAACCCTATATATAGAATGCCTTGTTGGGGTGTAACAATACAATACCCAGCAAAGATATATATATACATGACTAGAAAGAAGGTGAAGCTCGCTTACATTACTAATGACTCCGCCAGAAAAGCAACATTCAAGAAAAGAAAGAAGGGTCTAATGAAGAAGGTAAGCGAATTGAGCACCCTTTGTGATGTTAAAGCCTGTGCCATCATTTATAGTCCTTATGACTCTCAACCAGAGGTTTGGCCATCAACTTTTGGGGTACAAGAAGTGGTTTCTTTGTTTAACCAAATGCCTGAGATGGAACAAAGCAAGAAGATGGTGAATCAAGACAGTTTCCTAAGGCAGAGGATTGCCAAAGCCAATGAACAGCTCAAGAAGCAAAGAAAAGACAACAGGGAAAAGGAGGTGAACCAAGTGATGTTCCAAAGCTTGGGTGCAGGCAAGATCAGCTTGCAACACTTGAACTTGTTGGATTTGAATGACCTTGGATGGGTTATAGACCAAAAATTGAAGGAGATTCACAAGAAACTTGATGACATTCCTAATAATAAGGATAAGAAGGGGATCAAAACTAATAATTCTCAAGCTATTACTCAGCCATCATCATCTGCATCTGCTAGTGTAGAGCATGCACAACAACAGATTGACCAAATGCCAAGTTTTGATGTGAATATGGAGAAGATGCAGAGACAACAATGGTTCATAGACATGAGGAACCCCGAAGAACACGTGGGATTTGGTGGTGATGACATGATGATGCCTTTTGGTGACAACCACCACAATGCACTTTGGTCTAATGGTTTTTTCCCCCTAAATTGGAACTTTTAATTAATATATTGTATATATAAGATAAAGAATTGTTTCACGTGCTTAAAAAATTTTGAGAACATTGTACCCAATAATTTTCTATTTCTGTGACCTCATTTGTATTGTCGTTCATTATGTCACAAAATAGTAATTTTTAACATACATACATTAGAAAGCCTTTATTCTCTCTTTTTGATAAACGAAAAAATATAATCGCATCATAAGCTCTTCTAAAATAGTGGTAGAACCAAAGTAGGCTAAAGTATTTCAAAATCTTCTTTTAATGTATACTTGAACTAAACTCTAAAAAAGCATTAAACATTAAAATATAAATGTTAAAATCTTAATTAAAAATAAAAATGAATTTATAACCTCAAAAGAAGATTGTGAGTGCTTAACTAAGTTTAAGAGTACAATTAACATAAGCTAAATATAACAAATGTAACATCATAAAGAGATCATCGTAATAATACAATATAGGCTTTTATTGTTAGGGAAGAGCATGTTTAGTTCAAGCCAAATTATAGAATGAGAATAATCCTAAAGAGGTTCATTTCCAATAGATAGCATCATTTTTATTCAAGTCCAAATTGAAGTTTCAAAGTTGAGTAACTATGGTGAAACCTCATAGTTGTTCTTGAATGAATGCCTAATTAGCCAACACCTCACCAACTGTTGCTTTAGGTTATGACATACTGTTAGATGTCAATCTTGATTTATGATTATAAAATTTTTAATTAGAGAATTAAAGATAAATTAAAAGAAGTTTTAATTTATCTTATTCTAATTATGAATTAGAAATATAATTTATAATCATTATTAATATATTAGAAACCTAATGAGTCATACATTAAAGACAAGTTTGTGAAGGAAAAATCAATTTTAATTAAGTTGGACTTAATTATAAAGTTTGAGAAACTTTACGGATAAAATATGAGATATTTGATTTTATTAAAATTAAATTAATTATAATTAGAGTATAAATTTAATTATAATTAATGAATTTCATTTTATTAAAAAATTGAAAAGTTAGTGATTTTTTTTCTTTAAATAGGAATAAGCATTAGGGAGCTAGTACTGCTGCTTAGTTCCTCTCAAGAGTTGAGAAGCTGTTTTATGGATACAGAGGCTGGACAAGTGAAAAAATCGTGATTGATAAGTCGAAAAGCTTTCAAAGGATTTCAACAGGAAAAATAAACCAGGTATGATTTCTTATTTTATGATTTTTCTTTTATTATTCAAGTTATTTAATTATCCTGATCTGATCAGAAACCGTAACAATTTTATTTTTTCAATGCATCTGTGATCCGATCACAGTTGGTTTCCAACAGTATCACCATGAAATAACCTAAAGATAGTTTCAACTTTGTGTCACTTGGTCTAGTTGCTTCTTCTTTATCTTAGACTATCCAATGTAAAAAGGAACTACCTACATAAAGACTATCTAACAATCAACATCTGATAGACATTCCTTTTCCTTTATTCACTCATTTGTCCCTTGGAATTCTAACCCTGTTGGATAGAATTAAAAACAAACTAAGTCATATAGAGCACAACCTGGTGGCCTTCTTCATGGACTAAGGGTTTACACCTTATCACCCTTCTCCATAAGTGCTCACTTTGCCTCTGTCTCCCCTATATTTAGGGGAGTTCTTCCACTTATCACTCTTTTATAATTTTCATATAACAGTTTGGATAATTTTTCAATTAGTGTGGGGGATGGTTTAATTGTTTTTTATTTTTTGTTTTGTTCTTTTTGTATATATATCTTTACTTTTTCTTTTATTTTGTTTTGTTTGTTTATCTGAGTGTGTCATCTTGTTTATTTTATTTTGTTGAATGGTTTGAATTACATGAATGCTAAAGAATTTATTCGTTTAATAATGAGAGTAGCAACATGATGAATAGCTGAATTTACTGATAGTACGCAATTAGATGTACTTTGTAATTAGTCGATAAAGCATTTTGTGAAGTTAAGGTGACTTAATAAATTATGAGTTTTTGAGTCATAAATTATTAAAACATCCAAATCAATTTATGTTTTCTTTGAAGTTTGTTTTCTTTTATATGAATATTTTTCTTGAACTTGTTTGGAACTGTTTCAAGAGAACATCAATATATGTATATATAACAATGAAAAAGGCTTTCATTGTAGTTTAAAAAGCTAACCCAATTCGATATCCCTAGTCAACCCCCTTTGAGCAATAACCCTTTCTTTTATGTTATAACTATATTACAAGAACAAATTCTCTACATAAATATCCTTACCTAACTGTAGATTTTAATAAGGAATTTAAACTAAAGTCTCTCACAAATTCAAGAATAGGGAATAAGGAATCAAAGTAGTGTTTCTAAGGAGTATGGGATTGAATATTTTGTTATTAATATTGCCTTATGTTATGGTCTCTATACTTTAGTTTAAGTTTTTTTATTCATAAAAAATATAAAACGGTGAGAATGGTAGCAAGAAAGAATTTCAATGTACAATACATCTTCTTCATATAAAGTAATTGAGTGAACCAATTGTTAACTATTTCCAATTGAGTTGAATATCATGGTTTTGATTTATATTGTTGTTCCCTATATGTGTTTGGATGCCTTACTAATGTTTATGGTTTTAGCCATTCCTACCTATTCATTCTCACCTTAAACATCAACCTTATTATAACCTGAAATAAGTCCTTTTGACGGTGTATAAATAAGCATATGGTAGGTTATTTTCATTAGACAAACTTGAGAAAAATTTCTAACCATTAAATAAATGATTTTTATTAGTGATAATCTTGAGAAGAATCATTAAAACTTTGTACATGCTTTAGAATGAGGTTGTCTTTGTTTATCTTTGTGTGTATTTCCTTATGAAGTTTAATTACGACGTGTCTTGCCACTTGAATATTGATTGGTTTGAATTTTAAGGTATGCATTTTCTTTATTCATGAGAAGTGGATTGATGGAACTATTGTGTTTTTCTTATTTGTTTTGTTTTATTTTATCTATGTTTTACTTGAGGACTAGTAAAAGATAAACGTAGGGGAATTTGATAGAACTAATAAATGTAGTTATTTTGAACTATAATTCCTTTTGTTATGTGTAATTTTTCGTTCAATCTAAAGATTTGCTTATTTGTGCATCCATGTATTCTTTAGTAGGTTTAAAGCTAAAAGAAATTAACAAAGGCACAAATTAAAGTACATCTAAAGTAATAGACAAAAACTAACGATAGTATTCCACATGATTAGGCATGACCACATTCAATAGTGGCCGGAGCTTCAGGAATTCAAATTCACAATCAAACATTTTAGGATTTTTAAATCCTATTTTGACTAAATTTGGAGAGCAATATGTGGGTTATGATTTTTTTAAGCTAGAGAATTACAACAAGAAGATATAAATAGCAATAAAATTATGGGATAATTGTATAAACTAATGGTTAATAGAGAGTGGTTGGTAAGGTTTCCCTAAAGTAAAACCCTATTCCTTAGTCTAAAAATATTTGATCACTCCCCCTAATGATCTAGGACTTATCCCCCAACACCAAAAAATACTTTTCATTTAAATTTAAAAACAAGTTAATTAAGGACGTTAATTTTGATAAGCTGTAGAAAAGGGATTTGCTTATCTTGTCCAGGGATGTTAAATCTTTGTCTATATGAGGAAATTATCCAATATCAAAGAGAAAATCAAAAAGCTCAAGGATGGTAAAGATTGTACTACTTTCAAGGTGGTAGTTAATGCTAAAGAAAAGCTAAAAGGTGTTTTAAGAGGAGATGTATAAACATCGTAAGGATATAAAGTTGTTAAATAAGGAGAAGAATACAATAAAATCTCTTACAATAGTTAAAAGTAATCATACCTTATAGAGTAAAGAGCGATGATGAAATGGATAGTATAAGTTGATAGAAACGTTAGTTATTTCTACAAAACCATACATTCAAGGAAGAACCATAATAGGATCTATTCCTTAGTTAATGAGAAAACCTCAAGGAGGAAGCTCTTAAGTTCTTTACAAAATCCCTGAGTGCTCTAATAGCAAGTAGATCCACTCCACAAGCACTTTGATCCCTTAATAGAAATCAATTTTGTCTAAAAGAGATTAGTGAAATGATTGCTCCTATGACTTCTAAAGCTATTGAGCAAGCTATGTTTGAGTTGAGCCCTGAAAAGGCCCTAAGACCCAATGGCTTAAATGGTGTGTTTTTCTAAAAGACCAAACCTCAAGTAAGAAGCATAGTTATAAAAGTTATTTTGGAAGTGTTTGAAAAGGGTAAGATGTCATCAAACAAGACCTTTCTATGTCTTATTCCAAAGGTCAGGGACCATATTACTATGATTTCCTTTTTTGCCTTTATATTAAGCTTATTTATTTTTCTTATTAATACCAACTCTCTTAGTGGATATATTCCAATAGCCTGCTATTATTTTATTTAGAATATCATAGCTAAAATTCTAACTAAGAGATTGAGAAAGGCTCTAAAGAAGAATGTGGATCCAACTCAATGTGCTTTCTTGGGAGGAAAACAGATAGGGGGAATATGATTCTCAACCAAGAACTCCTAAAAAGATACCATAGAAGGAATGCACCTGCAAACTATTCTATAAAATTATATTTCTATAAAGCCTATGATTCAATCAATTGCAAATTTTAGGATCAAGTACTTGATGCATTTGAATTCCCTGCCAAAGAAGTGGATAATTTTGTGTATTACCTCAGCCCCATTCTTATTTCTTATCAATAGAGAACCCATATATCTTTTTAAAGGTGAAAGGGGACTTATATAAGGTGAATCCTTATATTTTATTATACTGTGCACAGAGGTCTTTACAAGGTTGGTGAGGTTCAACACTAATAATGACCCTTCTTTCAAATTTTGTAGTAGATGTAGGAGCTCAATATAAGATGCTTGGATTTTTTTTGATGAGTTATTAATTTTGTTTAGATCTGATGAAAGATCAGTATGCTCCCCTTTTGTCCTCTTTACATACTCTCAAAGAGTTATCAGGATTAGTATTAAATAAAGAGAAGAGCCATCTAGTGTAATGTACTACTCACAAAAACTTTCTCAAATCATTGGTAAGAGGGCCATACAACTTCCTTTCAATTACTCATGGCTTCCTCTAGTTACGAGGAGACTATAATTTGTTGAATGCATTCCTTTGATTAAAAAGATTAAAAAGATAATAAGAATGTGGTACAATAAGAAGTTATCATATGTTGGAATGTTGCAACTAATTAAATCAATCAGTAGCTCCTTACACATTCATTGGTCTTCACACATCTTATTAACCAAGGCAATGAGTAAACTTATTAATAAAAACATAAGAAGGTTCCTATAGGCTAGGGAAATAAGAAGGAAGTGTCATGCTAAGGTGACCTGGAGAGAGGCTTATACACCATTGGATGAAGAAGTGCTAGGAATTGTTTCTATCAATTGGCTAACAAAGTTTGTTGGGGAAAATGATATAAAGGTTAATGATGGATAAAGAGGACATTTTGGGTAAAGTGGGCATATACATACATCCTAAAAGGAAATAGCTTTTGGTAAATTGAATGTAATGCTACTTACTCTTGGTGTATCACATAACTACTCAAAATGAGAGAATATATGGCAAGGAACACCAAGTAGAAAAATAGGGAATGGAAAAATAACATAACTACTATATGAAAATTAAGCTAAACAGATCCCCTGAAAAAGACTCATCTATGCTTCCTTTAGATGAACATATTCCCAAATAATACTAAAATGGGTAAGTGGATACAGGGAGATGAGTGGAGCAATGTGCCTAAAGATGTAGTGCAATTTCTACCTCCTCACAAACTTAATAAAAATAAGGAGGATGAATGCATTTGGATAAGAAAGAACACAGGAAAATTTACTAATAATTCTTATATGAACCTACTAAGGATAAAAAGAGTGTACGAAATTGTCTAAAATAGGTGTCTACTACCAAAACTATCATTCCACATATGATTAATAGTTAAAAGAAGGCTTAGTGCTTCTTATGTAAAGGAGAAGCAGAATCTATGGATCATATATTCTTCAGATGTAGATTCTATAATGAGATATGAAGCTCCATCAAGAAATTGTGCCTTCAAAATAGAAACGGTGGCTAATTATAAAAGGCAATCTCATGGTTTATATTAATTACTATCCTAAAAGAAGATAGATCACTCATGTTAATTGCTTTTAGATCTTGTCTCTATAAACTATAAGTGGAAAGGAACACTAGATATTATAAGGGAATTGAAAAATATGTTAGTCAACTTATAACGAAAACTATATAATGGGCAAGAGAACAAATTTTATTGAATTTAATGGCGAGAAATTACAACTTAATACTAGCTATGTCATAGAGAGTTAGATACAGATAAAGGCTAAGGAGAAAATCAAACTTGCAAAAAGGTAAAACAATTCATTGGAGCATCAAGCAGACATGCAAAATACGTGAGAGAACATAAATCCACCAGTAGGCTAAAGAGTGAAAACTTTATGATACAACTTGCATATTAAGTAAAGAGACGAAAACTAGAGTGAGGTCAAAGAACATGTTCTAGAAATAACGACTAAGAGCCAGACACTCTGGTGTACCTGTAGAGAAAACAAGAAATGCTTAAGGGTAAGAAGCAGAAAAATCCTAACTACTAAAATGTGAAGATGTCCTAGGCTTTGACATGAGTTGGCCATATAACTAAAATGAGTGACATATGGCCAACAGAGGATTTTGTATAATGTATGGGTTAATGTTTTAGGATATAACTATAGCAAGTGTTTTAAGACCAAAGTGCTTCTTTTATCCATTCTCTTGGAGTAGTAACCAATATATGACCATATAATTTCCTACAAGTTATAAAATTATTTATTTTTTTCCAAAAAATGTAGGACAATTTAATTATACAAGGAACTTAGGGTTGAAGGAGAATGACACCACTTCTCTTTAGTATTTTTCCAGCTTCTTCATCAAATTCTATACTTCTTTTTCTTCAATAGATGTTAGTAACAAGTTACGGTCTTTAGTGGATTCTATATCTAGGTTTAAGGGAATTAAAGCCCTTGGAACTTCGTAGATTATGAGATAATTGAGTCTCAATACAAATTATTTCTATTTATTCTTATATGCTTATATTTTGTGATTACTTTGATTAACTTCTAATGTATGTGATTAGTTTATACATTGAAATATTCAACTACTAGATTAAATATTAAATACATAAATCTTTATTCGTTTTAATCTTTGTAGTGACTAGGATTTTGTAATTTATTACATCAAGAATTATTAGCTTTTACAAAAAGTATTTAACTAGATTTAATGCAATTTCATATATTATGTTGTCTTACTATGTTAGTCTTTTTTTTTTTAAGTCATTCATTAATTAAATTTTAGATCATATATAAAGTTGTGAAGAAATTAGGGTTATTAGATTACTTGTTTATGGTTAGCTAATTGTAAGAAAAGACATTTATTAAGTATTGCAATGAATATTTCATTAATAAAATGACTTTTGTTTATATCTATGATCAATCTAGTTCCAACGGGGATGCGATTGTAAATTGATGTTGGTTTAACTCCTTTATTATTTTCCGAATTCAATTTATTATTTTTTGTTACAAACTTTCTATTATCGTAACATTCTATTTCATTAATCAATTTGTCATGTAATGGTTAACCTATTAGAATTCTTTGTGAGAAAGATTCCTACTCTCTTATACTACATTTATTTTTCTTATAAAAATTTAGAATTCAATTTAGGTGTAGATGATATAACCACCTTTTAACAAATTATTTCATTTCAGTTGATATGCTCTTTTTAAAATATATATGTCATTGATGCCTATATTGATTAATACTACATGTTGATTTAAAATTTTCAATAGACTGAGTTTATATTGTCCACAGGGTCATATTTGTCATATGTATTATTTTGGGTGAACATATCAAGTTGTAGGATCATCAAAATATTATCCTATTTGTTTGATAATAACCTAAGGTATGCAAACAAGTAAATTCACATCATTCGTGAAAAATACATGACATACAACCTATGATTATTTAATTTGAAGATGTACTTTCTATATTACCTAATCTAGTTTCTTGGAAAATCTTAACCCATAAAACATATTTATTTAAACCAAAAACATGTTTTCTTTTGAGCTACACTTAGTTAACATCTTTTCATGAAATAACCTTTTTTTAACAATAGTCTTCTTGACAAATGATTAGTTTGTTTTGTTGTAGAACAAGATTAAAAAATAATTATGTAGCTTAAAAAAAAAAAAGTAGACCTGAAATGATGGTTGGTAATTGAATAAGACTATTAAATTGAAATTAAGTGAATATATTTTAACTATATAAAAATAAAATTATTTTATAATTTTAAATTTTTTTAAAATGGTATTCAATATTAATTGATCATATAAATAAATAAACGTGTACGTACTCCACTGCAATGTTCACCTTATTGACAAGTGTAAAATGTGTCCTTTGTGGAAAAGTTGTAATATCTTCACGTTAAGAATAATTATTTTCGATATTCATTTAATTATTTTATTACACATATCAATATAACAAAGGTTAAATTACTGCTTATCAATAATTAATATCTAGTCGAATTGGGAAGCAAATGAGAAAATAAAATTGCTGCATTGTAATTAGTTGGATTTTGCACAAACTTCAACTTTAGGATTTATAATTCATATCTTTGAACTTTTGAATGGATTTATTACTCGCTTTCAAAAAGAAAACTTTATTTGAAGTTTGTAAAATAAATTTATATCGTGTCATTGGTAAAGGTGGGTGAAAGTGTCTGACTGCTGACCAGTACTTGAACTTGCTTTGCTTTTCTACGCGATTCCTTGTCTTGCTATGACTGCTTGCCTGACATGGGTTAATTTGTATTGTATTTGTAATAATGTAATAATCTCTGAGTATTACTTTATACGACCACAACACATTACGCTTTGACTCCAGTCGTTGGTGTTCACCCTTGGTTGTGCTATGGCACTCGCCCTCCAGTCCCTCTCGCTGTCGCCGGAGATGGAGGCCCCGGTGCTCGCCGTTGAAAGGATTATCGGTTATAGCCTGAGAAACAAGCGGCTGCTGGAGGCCGCACTGACCCATCCCTCTTATACTTACCCCGACAACTACCAGCGGCTGGAGTTCGTTGGAGACGCCGCTCTTGGGCTAGCCTTGACCAACTACTTTTTCCTTTCTTGCCCTAATCTTGATCCGGGTCAGTTGTCTCTGTTGCGTGCTGCTAATATCAGTACGGAGAAACTCGCCCGCGTGGCCATAAAGCATGGACTTTTTAAGTATGTCCGCCACAATGTGCATTCCCTTGATGACAAGGTAATTTGAGAGGTTGACAATTCAGTGTGTAGTTTGGAAGATTTGTGTTTGATTGTTGATTTCTTATTTTATTGTCTGTTACAGATTGGGGAGTTTATTGATGCTGTTAAAGAAGAAGATGATGTAGTAATTCATGCTGGGTCAGTAAAAGCACCTAAGGTTCTTGCTGATATTGTGGAGTCTGTGGCTGCTGCTATTTACGTTGATGTCGACTTTGATCTTGAACGCCTGTGGGTGGTGGGTACTTTACTAAGTTTTCATTATATTCTTCTTTCTATAAAGTTTGGTTCGTTTTCCTTACTGGTTATGGACTGGATTGCTGTTTTATTTTCAGATATTCAGAGGTTTATTGGAGCCAATTGCTATGCCTGAGCACCTGCAACAACAACCGCAGCCCGTCGCTCTTTTGTTTGAACTATGCCAAAAGCATGGGAAACAGGTTGATATCAAACATTGGAAGAAGGGGCTGGTAAGCATTGTTAGTGTGTTTGTGGACGGGGAACTTATTGCATCAGGTTCTTCTGAGCAAAAAGAAATCGCCAAGCTGAATGTTGCCAAATCAGCTTTGCACAAATTATCAGAATCACTTCCCACTTCAAGTGGGATGGCAGAATATGTTATTGATAAAAATGGTTTTCTTCAAGGGGCAAAACAGAAGTTGCATGATCTATGTTGCAAGAAAAAGTGGTCCAAGCCAAATTACAAGTATGCATTATCTTTTTTGTTAAACTTAAAGCTTTGTTTAATTTTTACCTGACTAACATGTATCACCCGTTACTTGCATACTCATTTTTGTTTCTAGGTATATTTTGCTATCTATTAAGTTATTAGCACAAACAAGCTGCTTGCGGTCTGCTTTAGTATAGTGATAAGAAGGCGTAGTTTATATTGTAAACCTTATTGTGTCATGCGTAGTTGGTTCTTTTTGACTTAAGCAATTGCATCCAAAATAATCATTATTTTGTATTTTATAGTTAATAATTTTTCTTTAGTTTGTTCGTCTTGCTTATGGATATGTACTAGAGGCAACAAACTGTGGAGATTAAAGGTATTACTTGTGAAAACTTTTGTTTCTTAACTAGATGCTATGTTTTAAAAGTTGTGAAGGTTAGTTAGCTAAATCATATCAACCTCGTGCTCTGTTGTGTGATGTCGCACCGCATTTGTTGGTGATTGCATCAACCCATGGTTCTAAATTGTGGTTGCAAATTTTAGAAATTGTGCAGGTTCGTTAGTGCATATCAACCTCATGCATTGTTGTGTGTTGTTGCCCTTTATCTGTTGGTGATTGCATCAATTTATGGTTTTAAATTATGATCTGCAATTGCACAAACTGTGATAATAGTCTGGACCACAGTCGCTTATTGCAACCACAATTGGCATAATTGCAAGAAATGTGGCCGTAAGTTCAGCAAATTGTGATAATAGTCTGGACCACAGTTGCTTATTGCAACCAGAC
>JAOSBK010000005.1:24675383-24701249 GCA_027568895.1 Erythroxylum shatona | reverse complement strand
TGAAATGCATGTGATATTGGTGAAGATATGTGCTGGAAAATGTTGCATGAACTTGGAAGTTTTTCTATTTTGTTTTTGGTATATGGAAACCGTAGAGTATAGGGCATTATATGGATGTATTGGATTGGAATTTAATGTATAAATAAGGTGGATTTATTCCTCATAAAGTTGTTAGAAGATTGTTCTTGAAACGAGAAAGAATTAGCTTATATGCATGATAATGAAGGATAGATTTCTGGTTTGATTATTGATGCATGAAAGACTAGGATTTGTGAGCTGTTAATTTAATAATTTTGAATTAAAATTGGAGAGGTTATTAATGAGGACTTGGAGTATGATTTAGGCCTAATAGAAGTAAAATTGAAGAACTATAAAGAGGTTGTTTTTAACTTTGGTATAAAGTGTAAAACAAAATATGGAAAATTACAGCTGTAGGTCAAAATTCTAGTTTCAATTTCATCTTCCTCTTTCGACCTTTTTTACATACCTTTAAGGCATGAATTTGAAGAAAATAAAAGAATGGAAGTTGTAGATCTAGGTCTTAGCTTGACCTCTATGAAAGTGGATTGATTAAATAGTGACTAGATCTTGAGTTATGCCTATTTTCCTAATACTGCATGTGACAGACCCCTGTGCAGGAACCTTATATTATTTCCTAATTTTGTGGACTTTAGAGCTCAAATTAGTCAAAATATAAAACTTGAAAAATGATTATTGATGTCTTATTAATGCTTTTGTGAAACAATTTGACCCGAAGATATCTTGATAAGTTTATGTAGGTAATTGAAGTCATAACTTAAAGAAGGGACTATTTTGGATGTATTGAGTTCAAATTTGGAAATTCTTGTTTGTTAAAGGAATAAGTGAGTTCTTTTAGTGAAATTATGGTCTTTAGGAAATGAATAATGTGTATAAGGCATGGATGAATGAGCATTGAAGAAAATAGGGTATTTATGAATGAGAATTGGGTGAATGTATGAGTATATGTTGCTGGAAAAATTTTTGTGAATGTATAGATTTAGCTTACTAAAATTTCAAATGTAAGGAACCAATTATATGTGTATTATAAGAAGCTTTTTGATCATGGAAATGTTTAAGGATAAGTGAAAAGTACGATTGATGAATTTAGAGTAAATCAAGCTATTTTAAAGGAACAAACCTAATTGCAAAATGGTAGTATACAAAGTATGATGTAGAATGGTTAAGAAAATTAAATAAGGTAGCATACCCAAAAAAAGTCAATTGAGCATGCATTGAACATGACATATGTATAAATGTACACAAATGAATATGTATTTGATTGACTGAATTTGTAATGTGAATTATGTGTGAATTATATAATTTTAAATGCTCAAGTTGGATGTCATTTAGAGATTGCCGAGCCATCTAGGCAATAGCATAAATTGGAGCGTACTGTGAATCAACCTAGATGATCTTTCTAGGATTGATTTATCCTATTTAACTTCCAATTATTGAACTGTTTGTGATTTGTATGTGAATTTTGGACTTTAATGGTCTGAGGAGTTTGATATTTGGGAATGGATTAGAAGTGTTCTATTTGCATTTAAAATTTGAATGATATATGTTTGCAACTGAATTCTGAATGATTGTAGAATACTTAATAAAAGTTAAATGTCGGACTAAGGTCCGATGAATATAAGATTCTGTTTGTACATCATAAGTGAATGTTATTCATGCCATATTTTGTTATTTGATGCATTTCATAAAATGCATGTTCAGATAAAGGCATTGTGATCAGAGTAACCAATCTAAAAGAGCTTTAAGCTCAGAATTCGGCACATAGAGTTTTGCTCCGTGATTTCTATATTTGAATGAGTTCAATGGGCCAGTATCTATATTTGTATCTATATCTAAAAGGTGCTCGGTCACAACAAATACTAACGAATCTGGAGTCTCATATGCATCTGCATTTGTATATTTATGCTTATGAACTATATGATTCATCATCATCATCATCATTATACCCAATCCAAAGTCCTACAACAAAGCGGGGTTTGGGAAGGTCTGATAGTACACAGCCTTACCCCTACATAATAGAGAGACTGTTTTCGATAGACCCACTTACAGACGTGACAATAAAAGAATGATGCAAGTTAAAGAGTAAATAAGTAAAATTGACACGCTAAATAATTATGTAAATACAATTTCAATAAATACATAAATAAATAAAATATAACTCGACTTTTAAAAATAAAATATATTTTAAAACTAAAATATAACGAAATATATCATCTCTTTATATGTAGAAAAACCCCACTACCCAGATGATAAATATCAATCGTCTAGTTGTTCAAAAGATCAAATTAGCCAAATTAGCCCCAGTGTAATCAAGGATAGAACTACTAGAAAATAATATCAAAATTTCCAATCAGCTTTTGGTATTAAAAAATATTGCTTCTGCAATTCCAAAAACAAAATACAGGGCCTGAAGGCATCCAACATATGATGACCCAATTTTCATGCACAAAAAAATTAACTATCGCAGGGCTCATTTCTAGTGACCATCATAATACAACATAATCGAGTAATAAAATAAGACTCCAAAAAGATAATTCAACATTTTGTGACAAACTAAAGGACAACCCAACAGCTTGACTAAAAGGTGACATTTTATATCAGAAATTCAAAGTTCAAAGGAAAATGCTTAGCAGATGGATTTTTTAAATTTTTTTTCCTTTTATAGAAAACCACGAAGATGGCAAACATAAAAAGAAAAGAGAGTAATAAGGCAAGAACTCAGAAATAGATTGGTGTATGAGGTTAGGAATAAGGAGAAATCTTTCTTGAGCACAAGATGAACAGCTGATGACGTTCTAGAATGAGGAAAAGAGGGGACAGTTTTAGAGAAAAGTAGCAACATATCTCTAACGATCACCTTTACTATTTTTATAAAATAATTTACAATCATATTTATTTATTTTGCAATAAACACGAACATACGCAACCTTTTTCTTGATCGTTAAAAGTTACAGTTTGATGATTTCAGATTTAAGATTATTCCTTGATGAATATAGGTATAAATGATGTGAATGCGTGCAATGATGAAATCGAACATTTATATAAATGCTTTATGCCTTTTAATGCACAAAAAGAAAAGTATTTTAAAAGACAATGTAAACAAACTAATCAGTGATTGGTTAAGAAGTGTGAAAGTCCTACCCCTCATTTTTGCTTTCTTCTTTTACGATAAATATATTGCACTAATTGACTATGGTTCCTTAGCAATCAATTGTATGGAGATCATATAATTAAGTATAATTTTAGTCAGTAAAATATAAAATATTCATGAGCATAGTCAATCATAAGGTGACTGTAATCATATATTATAAACCTTTGGATAACTTTTTAACTGATTCATAATTTTAGTTTTAATTAGAATGAGTGCTAGTTATTTTTAATATTATCTGAAATATTATTATTTTATTGTTCTCCTACATGAAAACTGCGAATTGTTCAGGTTGATGCAGAGTCTTTTTAGCCCCATGACTGCGAATTGTTCAGGTTGATGCAGAGTCTTTTTAGCCCCGTGATGAGCCATGTCACGTAAAGAGTACCCGATCCTGATACAAGATCCTCTGTCTAATATTACTCTATCTTATTTTGTCTCATGAAATTTCAGCCATTTATTTTACGGGACCCACGCGATATTTATGCGGGATTCACATAAATAAATAGATGAGATTCATTGGACACAATAAAACACCATAATATTAGACAGAAGATCTGTACTTTCCGATCCCTCTCATCTCATCTCAAACTCTGGATCGGCGTAATTTAGATTTGTTGAAATTAACTTGAGGTTAATTCACTAGCCTACCCTAGTGATATAGTACAACGAATTGTTATTGGTCTTTCAAGACGCAGCCTTAGCATTAGATGCCATTCTCCTTCATGTAGCCGACGATTATAAGATTCTTTGGTATATGCTTGATCTGAGGGATCTAAAAGATTTCTGATGTGAACAAATCTCTAGGAGAGGGAGCAATAAAGCTCTTGTCACTTGTCACCATTTGACCTCTATGTGGGAATATTAAAAATCTAAAGCTGGGATGATGATCTTATAATACTCGTCATCATTTGCAGGCAACGGACTAAAGATGCTAAAATTTTTATCAGGAAGATGTGATAATTATCTGTCTCTCAGAATATTTAGGATCAAAAGCTTGAATCTTTTGATAATCTACCGATGGGACTCTAAAATGGTTATGGACTGAGGCATTTTGATGAGAATATCCAAAACACTTCTTGCAAAAAGCAAGATAAGGATCTCGTGTAAGCAGCCACTCTACGGTCCCCCCATATATACGTCACAAATGCTGAAGGAATTTTAAGATCACAACCACAGAGATATCGAGACAAAGGGACAAAGGGAGCCAACTTTCTTGAAAGAAATGAGGTGAAGATTCAAAAGATCAAAAGTCCTTTGGAAATATATACTCCAAGCACATTTACCCCACAAACATATATCCTTCCTTTTAATAAAGGGATCCTTCTCTCACACTCTATGTTGGCTGTGGGTAAAATCTCATCTTCAATGGCAAAGTTATAGGTTTCGTCTTAGTAGTTGATTCTTACAAGAATTAAACTTCAGGTCCAAGTATGATAAAGTCGATGAACCCAACATTGTACAATGTCCTGGCGTCAGAGATCAATGATGTTTTACCTGCTCCCTTCTATACGGCTAAGAGAAACTAACCTCGCTAGCTTGCAGTAGCAGAACTACTCCTCATTTGTAGAACAGTATTATCCGAGAAATTCCCACTTGTACCAAAAAAATAAAAAAGTGTATACTTCAAGCAAAGACAATTAGTCTTCTAGATGAGAAAGCTCCTTAATCTCATTTCAATTTCAGCTTCAGCTTCAATAAAACTAGTCATTATCCTGCCTAAAGGCTTCAACAGCACAAACTTATTGCCAAAACATGTCTGTTGACGCTGATACACTTGCTGTAATTTTCACCAGATCTTATCCTACAGTTTCTTTTCATCTCAATTTTTATGCATTGTTGACCATATAATAGAGCTTTTTCACATGTCGGAAAGGACAAGTGGGGAACATGAACTTCACTTTTATGTGTATCAAAGCAATAAGAAAATGGTAGCATGTCACAACTGTGTGCATACAAATTTAAACTTCAAATCTTGTCAAATTCTACTGCATTATGTCCCGAAGAATTGATAGGTGAAGAAGTAAAGACTCCTTGATATTGCAGCCAGTTCTTTACGTACATTAAACTTTCCCCTTTTTTTTCTTTTTGTGTATGCACTCTTTGCTCATTATCTGTTTCAGGAAAACTCTCTCTTTTCTTGAGTCCTGTTTGTGGCCTCAATCAAATCCAAGAAGAACAGAAATTGTTAGAAAAGGACTTAGAAAACAAATCCTTGGGCCCAGAAATTTTCTCCAGGATTTTGTTGTTTGATAACAGTGCAATGGTGTTTGCTTTGGATTATCCTGACATTGTATCCCATAACTATTCAGGCAATATGCATGGTAATATTGTTCCCAGGTTGTCTTGTTGACTTGCTTCACATACTTCTTAGTTACAAACAAATATGCTGCCTGTACTATTCCCTCCCTTTTTCTTTACATTAAGCGTACTCATGATGGCTTATGCATATGAAAGAATAAAATTACTTACATCTTGACAACTCAGTATGCAAATAATTTTTTCTGGATTATTTTACAGAGAATAGAAGTGAAAAAAGAAAAAACGCTCTGATTTTTAGCCTGAATAACTATACAAGTTGATATTGCCTCCTGGAATGAAACTTCAAGTTGTCTGGATTGACTGAAAGGTGAATCCATAGTCTCAGAAAGAAAGATATGTTCACTTCATATATAATATGGAACTATAGATTGACTCTTGTCAGACACCTGAAGCATCAATTTTAACAATAAACATATCTCATCATTATGATTCAAACAAAAGACCATAAATAAGAATAAAACTAAATTCGTATGGATCATTCAACAGATATACCGATGCACCAGTAGCTTACATTCTATATATCAACTGTTGAGTACTAGAGTTTACCACTAATCTCCTGTCGTAGATTCAAGAACATAGCTACGAGACCTTATGATAAGCTGCTAACATATGCAGCAAGTAGCAATATACATAATAACCCACAACTTAAGAAAGAACCATATCGTAATTTATATGATTTCCCTCCGGCTCCATCCAATAAACCAATGATTCTAGCTAGACTGTTAATGTGAGACCTAGAATGAGGTTGCTAGGCATCTAACTAGAACTAAATTACTAGAAGGCTTTCTGGTAAAACCCATGAATCCTCTTCCATGACTCTTCCCTTTGCATCTTCAACTGCTTGTAGAAGTTGCCTATGAACGTTTCAGCTTTGGTAAATAGCTCTTGCCCACTGAGCCCTCCAACTTCCTCTTCCAGCTCTTCTTGAATATGCTCTTCATGGAGAGACACCTGATCTTCTGCTTCTGTCTCTCCACCTCCGATAAAGAAAAGACTTGGCTTGGAGGGACACTTTCTCACTTTTTCCACCTTCTCAGTATTAGCATTAAATTTCTCAGATGGAGATTTCTCCACCACCTTTGCCTTCTTTTCATTGCAAGCAGTACTAACTTTGGTCTGAGTAGAGGAATTACTTTCTGCGGGTGATGATACCACAGCTTTATTGATAACTGGAACAGCATGTTTTTTGTCCTCTAAAGGCTTGGAGAAAGTAGATAACAGGCCAGCTTCAGCCCCCAGAGCAAAAATGAGCAGATTAATGATAAGGTAGAGGTACTTGGGCCTTAAAGAGGAGGATATGAGCGGTGTAATAAAGAGAAGAGCAGCCAGAAGAAAAAGCATGAC
Source organism: Erythroxylum shatona (assembly GCA_027568895.1). Lineage (NCBI taxonomy): Eukaryota > Viridiplantae > Streptophyta > Magnoliopsida > Malpighiales > Erythroxylaceae > Erythroxylum > Erythroxylum shatona. The sequence continues at coordinate 24,694,396 of JAOSBK010000005.1, read as the reverse complement.
AATCTGAGAAGTCTTGAACTTGTTCATAGCTTTTGTTTGTCTCTATAGTCTATGCCAACAGAAGATATTATGGAGTAATGTGGTGGTTGATGAATCAGAAGATTAGAGAGAAGTTTTTGGTAGTGGAGAGCAAGTATAGGCCTTAATATATGGAGATATATATAGAGAGAATAGTAGAGAGGCTGCTGGATGGTGTTTGTCGTATACCAAGCACAATTTCCTATAAACTTGCTGTATCTGATCATTTGCTGTATCCGTTCATTTTCAGTCAAAAAAAAGTAGAAAAGTAGATTATGAATTGAAAGTAGTACGTAGCTCATTTTACTTTTTGTCTTTAACGAGAAGAATCAAGGGGAACATTTCCTATAAACTTGCTAATTTTCTTGTATTTAAGACTAATGATCTTATTTAAATTATAATTTTAAGTTCAGTTAGATTCTTACTATATTAATTGAACTTGCACAAAATTTTTAATTATTTGTCCAAATTTTCACTTAGGAAATTATTAAAAGAAGTAAAAGATCAAAAAAATTGTGTTCAATTTTGTGATATATCACTATTGATCTTCATGTATAATTTAGATTATGTTGTTAGCTCAAAATGAATAAGTTTAATATCAAAGAATAAAGTTCAAGGTATAATTGACCCAAACTAAAAGTCAAAGAAGTAAATTAAACTATAAAATAAAGTACACATTATTTCAAGTATTTTTTTCTACCATATTTGCATAGTGTAGACGAGTTTAGTAACATGCTTTTCCTTTCAAGATTAAGAGATCTTAAATTTTCTTAATAAAAATTCATAAAAATGGGAGATAAAATTAGTTGACACGATATAGGTTTAGGCCATTGATAATACAAATTTGCACTTTCAGTTAGTGAAGAGAAGACACGTATCAATTATATTAGACAAGTGTGGGAGATATGCCAAGCCACGTGCATTATATGCAAGGACAAGGAAACTTACTAGATCAAGTTAGCATAAACCATTGTCCTCAATCACACAATAACTCTCCTTTTTGAACTAACAAAAGCTCCTTGCTATATTGATACAAAAAACATGATGAGTGTGACCATTTTCATCATAAATTCTCAAGTCTTTAAATCTTTATAACTCTCTACTCCTTTCTTTCACTTGTCTAGAATATAAGTACAAAGCATATGAGGCTAATTTTCTAGGTTGTTAATGCTTCCTTCCTCTCTAGGTTGTCATGCACAACTTAGGTTTGATCAGAAATTCCTTAGAACAGAATTCTCACAATTGGAGCCAAGATATGCAACTATGAGCCCTTACTCCAACTTCTCTTTAAATTTGGAACTTGCATTTACAGTAGTTAGTACTTGTTTCTCTATAATAATACATGTATCTATTCTCTCTATGCTTCCATGTTATGGTAACATCCAACCTTTAAAATTGTATGTGAACAAGGCAACTTTTAGTCTATTCTCCTTACATGCAATATATGGTCACTTAGTTCCTTAGTTTTTTTACAAAGACTTAGTTCTCTTGTACAAGCAAGTGCTCAAGTCAGTGTTTATTCTTACTGCCTTTCTTGTTGTTTAAATCTCTTATCATTCATTTCCATCCATATAATTTGTAGATAGTTAACAAAGGAAATTAGATAGTAGCAAGATCACCTATAGAGATAGTGTTGTAGTTATCTAACAGCTATAGGATATAATTCGGGAAGCTTCCTATATTAGCCCTCCAATTCCTAGCTCTCAATTGTGCTAATTTTGTTTTTAGCTATCAACCATATAAAGAAAGAAGCTCTAGACATAAGATTCACATCCCATATAAGTTTGTGCCAAACCATAATATGATATCTTAGTCTAATCCACCCCCACAAGTTTTTTTTTGTTAACTTACCATTTAATTGATTGTTCCACATATCGGTAACACTTAGCAAAATATTAGGAGAGTAAATTAGTAACTAAATGACTCAATTCTCTTGGATAATTGCTCTATTTCCCTTCTTCAATCCAATTGCTAACATTTGCTTGAGCTGGAAAATTATTTATAAATTCGAGGTCCCATTGCCTGTCCAGTTGTCATATCATAGAAAAGTTGAGGTTTCATCCCCCACACTACAGGTCATATTAGATCCCACTAAGCTCCTAAGTTTAAGTAATAAACCAACAATAACAAGCCTTGCTTTTTAGAGCTTAAATAATTTCCCCTTCAATATATAACTATGTATCCATCTCTTCCATAATGTTTTTTTATCCACTAACACTCTCCAAAGTCTCTTAATCATCAAAACCTTATTAGTTAAAGTTATAGGAGTGATACCAAGTCCTCCTTCATTAGGGGGTCTGTATACCTCTAATCATTTGACCTTTGCATTATATTTTCCAACATTGATTTTTCCCCACAAGTATTTCCTTATTATTCCTTCAATATTTTTAATTAGACCTTTGAGTATAATATGTGTGCACTTAGTAGATGTGCATAGAATTGAATATAGATTTGATTAGTTGGTGGCTTCAACCAAAGGAAAGCACCTTGTTAGTCCAACTACCCATTCTCTATTGAATTTTTTCCACCAATAGCAAGCACTCCCTAAATTTCAAATTGTCATTAACGATAGTCCTAAATACATTAGAGGAGGGGCTTTTGTAGCCTTAACAGTCAATGCTTTAAGTCTTTCTGCTTCTGCATGTGGTATAGTATGAGAGGCAAGAATAATATGGTTTTTTTTAAAGTTGATGTCTAAACCAAAAAGCTCTTTAAATTGCCTTAAGGGTTTCATCAAGACTAGTACTATTTTTGTTTCAGCCTTAGAGAATAGTAACAGGTCATCTGTAAAACATAAACTATTTATCTTAATCTTCTTACACTTATTATGATATTTGAAGCTAAATTTTCTCACGATATTATGCTTCAAAAGTTGAGTCAATGCCTCCATAGATATTCCCCTTTCACCTTTAAAAAGCTTTGAGGTTACTCCATTAATCAACACACTGTATAATGTAAAGGAGATACAAGCCTTCACCCATTTCTTGAACATATAAGAAAACCAAGTGCCTCAAGTAATATGAATAGGAATTCCTAACTTAATCAATAAAATGCTTTAAGGAAGTCAACTTTAGTATCACAATTTTAAGATAATTGCTTTTCCAAATTACCTTTTTAATATTTTTTTGTAATGAAAATATCGCAACCAATTTGCCTTCCTTTAAGAAAAGCCACTTAATTGTCACTAATAATAGATTGAAACAATATTATGAATCTATTTGCCAATATTTGAGTAATGATTTTGTATAAGAAGGTGCTATAAGCAATTAGTCTATAGTCCCCAAAAGATGAAGGATTAGGGATCTTAGGTGTAACTTATAGGAAAGTTTTATTGATCTCTTTGAATAAACTTCTACTATTGAAGAGCTCTTTAACAACTTTTTTCACTATAGAACTCGCCATTGGCCATGCTTTGTAGAAGAAAAAACCATTTAGATCATTAGGACCAGGAGACTTTTGTCCATTCATAAGGAACGTAGTTTGTTAAATTTCAAAATCATCAGCATCTTTAGTGAATAATAGAACCTCCTCTTGTCTAATCCGTACATTAATAAATCCTTTTAAAAGATATACTAAAGAGGAACTAGGAGAATAAGAGCAAATTAGGTTCTTAAGATAAGACACTAACTTAGTAATTCCTCTTGACTAATGGTCTAATCCCTATTTTGAGAGATAGTTAAACGAATATTGTTGGAGTTACTTCTAGCCAGGATAGGTTTGAATAAAATTTAGTACATCTATCATCCTCTTTCATCTAAGATTTCCTAGTCCTTTCCTTAAGAAGGGAGGTATAATCCTCCACTTTATTCAAGTAACTTTTCAGGCCAAGCTTTTTTTCCAATAGAATCTCTTTACTACCCGGATTAAAATTAGAGACTTTGTTGAATCTTTTCAAGCTTATCTTTTGCTTCCAAGGCCGCTAGCTTGGTGTTAGATACCTTTACACGTTTCAACCACTTCAATTCACCCTTGATGGATTCTAGTTTCTGCATACATATAAATTGTCTGGAGCCATACCACCCTGATGATATGCCCTTTGATATCACCTCCTGAAACCTTTCATTAAAAGCAACAAAATTATTGAATGTAAATGAAAACCTTCTACTTACCCTTTGGAACAAGTCTCCAATCCAAATAGGTCTATGATCTAGGAATCATGACTTCATAAATCTTTCTTTACTTTTGGAAAAGCTAGTATATATGTATATATATAGATATATATATCTATATATATATATGTATGTATATCTATATATATGTATATATACATTTACATACATATATATATAGATATAGATATATCTATATATAGATATACATACATATATATATATATATAGATATATATATCTATATATCTGATCTACCCAAAACTCGAGTTGAAGGTAGGGCGAAACCAAATCTTATAAGCCCACCACGTTTCCGCAGCAGCCCACGCTTCTGAGGCCGAACTACCAGCCCCAATACTGTTGGAATGCAGGATGGTTTTTACTGCGATTCGAACACAAGACGTGGGAGTCACCTGTAAGGCTCTGATACCACTGATCTACCTAAAACTCGAGTTGAAGGTAGGGCGGAACCAAATCTTATATGATTGGAAATTTTTGTTTAGTGTCTTCAAAAAATTTAATGTTATAATTTAAAAATGCAACCCCATGTCCTCCTAGTTTATGAGATTAGGAAGCGTGAATTCAAAAAAAAACTTTGGGCAAACTTTGATGGTTCCAATTATCAAATAATATACAAGATAGCTGTTGACTTTAGGACTGATTTGAGGAGTATAATTGTATAATAATTAGTATCAATTATATTTCATATATAATTATATTCCAAATCAGAGTAGAACGTTGTACATGTATAAATATGCCTCCAATTAGAGAAGAATATACACAGAAAATTAAACCCCAAATACTCTGTATTATGTCATGGTATCAGAGCCACCTCGGTGAGTTATCTTACTGAGTCAAGTTGAATCAGCTACCACCGAAGTCTTTTCTGTTGTGATCTCTTCTCTATTGATCGTGATCTCAATTCTGTCATCATCTTTTTTTATTCATCTCTTTATATTCGTCTGTTCTATTTATTATGTCTGGTTTTATTTTTCCAACTTCCGCGCCACAACAAGTTGTTGTCCAACAGGAAAATTTCTCTTTTCCCGTATCTATCATACTGGATGAGACTAACTATCAATTACGGTCTCAATTAATGAAGATGAGGATTAGTGCTCGCAACAAACTTGGATACCTTACTGGTGATACTGCAAAATTGAATACCGACGATGCAAATCTTTTTACGTGGATTACTGAAAATAATCGGGTGAAAAGTTAGTTGATTGATTCTATGACTCCAACACTGATGCAATGTTTCATCGGATTATCCACTGCAAAAGAGATTTAGGATGCAATATCAAAGACTTTCTATGATGGATCGGATGAGACGTGTCTTTTTGAACTGAATAAGAGATCTTTTTCCACCAAACAAAATGACCAACCTTTGTCAACATACTATAACGAACTTGTCTCTATATTTCAGGAAATTGATCACAGATCCATGTCCCAAGGAGATACTGTTGAGGGAGTAGTTCAATTGCATTCGGCTATGGCTCGTCTTCGTGTTCACATTTTCTTAAGTGGACTTGATTCCGAATTTGAACAAGTCTGTGGAGAGATTTTACGAAAGGATCCAAAACTTGATTTGGAATCCACTTATGCATATGTTCGTAGGGAATATCAACAAAGGCAAACCATGGGAAGTCGACCAATTTCTGAGAATGCAGCTATGATGGCAAACCAAATTCGGCAAGAATCATCGTTTGGATCGTCAATGAATCACAAAGGAAAATCAGGTAGAAAATCTAATAATTTTGTTTGCTCTCATTGTAATGAAACTGGTAATACTACCGAGAGGTTTTATGAAAAGATTGGCTATCCTAGCTAGTAAGACTTTACAAAGAAGCCAAGGAAGAAGATCGGAGGAAAAGCTGCGATAGCAGTTGTAGAATCATCATAACCTACAACAAATGCTACTCACCTAAGTAATGTCGATAAGGCTACTGCATTTACAACTTGTAAGAACGATACTTGGATTATTGATACAGGTGCATCTGACCATATGATTAGAGATTCTAGTAAATTGAAATCTGTTTGTCCTCCCTCTCAATCTATCATCTCTACATCTAATGGTAGTATTTCAGCTATTACTGGTGAAGGACAGGTTGTATTATCAAACACTCTTACATTAGATTATGCGTTAGTCGTTCTATCACTTGAATATAACCTTTTGTCTGTTGGTCAAATTACTCTAACTCTTGCTTGCACTGTAACCTTTTGGCCCTCATTTTGTATTTTCAGAACATCCTAACTCGGAAGATTCTTAGTTATGGTGTTAAAAGGGGCAAGCTTTATTACTTGGATTTAACGAAAAATCGGGAGCAGAAGTTCAGTCAAGAAAATCAAACAAGTAGCACAGATAAAGTTCGAGAAACTATTTGGTTATGACATCATAGATTAAGCCATCTTTCTTTTGGATATCTTAAACAATTACAACCGCATCCATTTTATGAATTGAATCATTTGGATTTTCACTGCGATATTTGTGAATTGGCCAAGAGCCATCGTATTTCGTATTTGCCTAGTTTAAATAAAAGTTCAGTTCCATTTGCTGTTATACACTCTGATGTTTAGGATTCGGCAAAAGTTCCATCATTATCGAAAGTACGTTAATTTGTTACTTTTATAGATTAATGCACAAGAATGACATGTATATCTTTGTTACATAACAAAAGTGATGTGTTTTCAGCATTTCAAGAATTTCACCGAATGGTCAACACACAATTTCAACAGCAGATTCGAACTTTACAACCTAATAATGGAGGAGAATATATAGATGGAGCCTTTAGAAAATTTATGAGCAAAATAGGGATTCGACATCAAACTTCTTGTGCTCATACTCCATAATAGAATGGGTTGGTGGAGAGAAAAAATAGACAGATAATGGAGGTTGTCCATGTTATATTATTTAGCATGAATATGCCTCGTTACTATTGGGGAGAAGATGTAAAGTCTGTTACGTATCTGATTAATCGAACACCTTCTCGAGCTATAGAATTTCAAACTCGCCAACAAAAAAAGATTTCATTGTTGACGATTCCACACTTTCCAAATCTTAAGCCACGTGTGTTTGGTGTACTGTCTATGTTCATATTCCGATGAATTTTCGAAGTAAATTGGATCCATGTGCTAGGAAATGTGTGTTTGTTGGATATGCAGAATTTCAAAAAGGGTACCGATGCTATGATCCTCAAAGTCAAAAATTGCGTGTAACGTTAGATGCTTCTTTTCATGAATCTGAACCTTACTATTTAGGGGGAGCCTCTGACCCTTCTCTTTAGGGGGGAATTATAGTGCAGAGAATTTGTTACCAGATGATGATGTGTTTTGGAGATCAAAAAAGTGAATGAAAGATTTAAAAGTGGAGAACAAGGTTTAGATAGTGTTGAAGTAGGAAAGATAGTTCCGGATATTCAAACTACTGAGTTGCCCATTTTAACATCACCAATCGAAGAATCAACCTAGGATGTCCAAACTTCTCTTCCTCAGGTACTTTCAAATCCCTTGTCTAATGAATCATGTATTAATGCTGATAGAATCCCAGAGAATTTAGATCTAAGGCATTCACAAAGGTCTTCCAAAGGGGTCCCTAAAACACAATATGAACCCAGTCTTATTACAAATGTTAAGTATCCAATCAGCAATTATGTGTCTATCCATAGGTTGTCTCAGTCACATGCACTTATTGTTGATCAATTATCCAATGTATCTATTCCTAGTAATGTGCAGGATGCTTTAGCATATCCTACTTGGAAAAGGCGATGAATGAAGAGTTGGAAGCTTTACAAAAGAACTGTACTTGGGAACATGTTCTGCTCTCTAATGGAAAAAAAGTGATCAGTTGTAGGCGGGTGTCCATTATTAAACTGAGAGTGGATGGAAAGATTGATAGGTACAAAGCAAGATTGATTGTGAAGTGGTATATGCAAAATATGGGGTAGATTACGAGAAAACTTTTGCACCAGTAACGAAACTCAATACAGCTCAAATTCTTATATCAGTAGCAGCAAAGCGAGATTGGCCTTTGAAACAGTTTGACGTAAAAAATGCATTTTTGAATGGAGATCTAGAGGAAGAAGTCTATATGGAGATACCACCCGGAGTAAATCAAAATACTTCAAGTAAAAAGGAAGTGTGTAGATTGAAGAAAGCATTGTATGGACTAAAACAATCGCTAAGAGCTTGGTTTGGGAGGTTCTCTTCTGCAATGAAGAAATTCGATTATAAACAAAGTAATTCAGATCACACGTTGTTTATAAAATGTAAGGGAGGAAAGGTAACAGCTTTGATTGTATATATTGATGATATGATCTTGACTAGAGATGATCCATGTGAAATGAAGTTACTGCAAGAATATTTGTCTACTCAATTTGAAATGAAGGATTTAGGAGAGCTTAGATATTTTTTAGGCATTGAAATAGCAAGATCAAAGTAAGGAATTTCACTGTCACAACAAAAATATGTTCTTGATCTTCTAAGTGAGATTAGAATGCTTACTTGTAGACTGGTTGAAACACCGATAGAAATGAATCACGGTCTTGGAATCTACCCTGATCAAGTTCCTATAGATACTGGTCATTATCAAAGGTTAGTTGGGAGATTAATATATCTGTCACATACGAGACCAGATATAGCTTATGCTATTAGTGTTTTGAGTCAATTTATGCATAATCCAAGTGAAAAACATATGAATGCACTATATCGGGTGTTACGGTACTTAAATGGGGCTCCAGGTAAAGGATTGTTATTTTCAAAAAATAATATTTTTAAGGTTGAAGGATACACAGACTCTGACTGGGCAGGAGATCAGATAACTAGAAAGTCTACCTCCGGTTACTTTACATTTGTGAAAGGTAATCTGGTTACTTGGGGAAGTAAGAAACAAAAAGTTGTCACAAGATCAAGTGCAGAAGCAGAATTTCGATGTATGGCTCATGGCGTATGTGAGCTATTATGGATCCAAAATATTTTGAAGGATCTCAAAATTCAGTATGGAAAATCGATGAATCTTCATTGTAATAATAAAAATGCAATTGAGATTGAACAAAATCCTATGCAACATGATCGAACCAACCATGTTGAAGTTGATCATCACTTCATAAAGGAAAAGATGATAAGAAGATCATACGTTTTCCATTTGTAAGATCTGAAGATCAATTCGTATATGTTCTCACGAAAGCTATTTCTAGAAAAGTGTTCCATGAAACAATTGACAAGTTGGGCATGATCGATATCTTTGCACCAACTTGCATGTCCAACTTGAGGGGGAGTGTTGACATTAGGAGTTATTTTAGGAATATAATTGTATAATAATTAGTATTAATTATATTCCATATATAATTATATTCCAAATATATATAAATATGCCTCCAATTGGAGAAGAATACACAGAAAATTAAAACCCCAAATATTTTGTATTATGTCACAATGTCCCTGTACCAATTGAGTCCCTCATTTTCACATCGCTAAAGAGTTTCGATGGGAATCTGACTTTTTCACTCTTGTTTCCCATAGACAGTGCTAAGTGATGTTTTTTAAAGTCTAGACATTGAACTGTTATGGATTATGGTGAGTAGATTAAAGACATTAAACTATTTTTGGTATTTGATTGTGGTAACCAAAAATCTTCTCAATCGTCGTAATGTTCTTATTTTGCGTCATTTAATTGTATCCACATATTTATGTGAGTCTTATATAAATATATAGATGAAATTTAATATAGCAGAGTAGGAACTAATTTACAAAACAAAAGATATGTTCCGTTTGTTATGGCTTAGTGCAAGTTTATGATAAAGTCCTTCCCTACCTACTTTATAATTGTAAACCTCATTTTGGTTGAATTTTCATGATTTGCTGTAGTGCATTATCTCTTTCATTTTGACAATTACACTTATCTGATAACGTTGGATTGACATGGTTAGACGAATTACGTTAATTTGAATATCCACATACTAATCATCTAGAAACTGAGAAATTTCTTATGTATCAACTGCTACAGACCCCACCTAATTCTTGACAAAGCAACTAATCACACCATTATTACATTTGGGTAAAAATCCATACCTAATCTTGTATCGCATTGACCATACGCTCATCAGAGTTTTCGAGTCCTAGTCAAAATGGTCCACCAGCACCATATGATTCAATTTAGTGGTAATTATTTATTTTAGAAGTTATGAAAAATTCACTTAATACTTGACCGCCTTCCTTATCTTCAAAGCTTAACTGACCTACCTGAGAGCTGTTATATATAATTTAATACTATTAGGATCGCTTTCGTTTTAGAGTATGGAAACCTTGCATAATATAAATTAAGGACAGACACTAAAGATAAACCACTTCCAGTTTTTATTTGTTGGCAGCTTCGGGCCTTCTTCATTGGTTTTCGTTTGTGGATTCTGCAAGCGTTGCCAATTTTCAAATAACGGGTCCCTATTCCCAGTAAAAAAGGAGCCGCCATCTCCACAACCAATGTGTACCCCGGAAAAAGAAAAGGTCTGGTAAATAAAAGCATCTAGAAGGACGGAGTTTAAACCTTGTGGGCATTATTGTATTAGAACTCGAGGAAAAAGGCGTTTCAGAGAAAAGATCATCTTTTTTGGCTTCCACTTGGCAACCTAAGATTTGTCCTTGAGGACAAGTTTTCTTTCTTATTTTATCAACAAAAGGGCAAGCACATTGCTCATAAATATATCACATTAATCATTACCATTATTGTGCTCCCTTTTATTTAAAATAAGTGCTATTTTAAAGAGATACACAATTATTAAGAAAGTTAGTAAAATGTTTGATATATCCTTATTAATTACATGTTGAACTGCCTTGAAAATATAATATGTATAATTAAGATGTGAGAGAAATTAAAGAGTAATTTTGGAAATAAAATTATAAACATGCATGAAAAATCGTGAACGACACTTATTTTGAATAATTAAAACCCCTCTAAAATGACACTTATTTTGAATAGGAAGAGTAACATTTTAAGATTCTTATTTCTGCTTTTTGTTTTTTAACTGGTAGAATTGTCATTTATTTTCTCTTCTATTGCATAATTGCATGTTCTAATAAGCAGGTTTTAGAAATAATTAATTATTTGAAACAAAAACACAAAATGTATAAACCATGGCAAAATTTGTCTACTATGTGACCTTTAATCACTCCAACTTTTCTCAGATTGTTGGCCTATGCTTTTGTCTAAACTAATTCGCTGCGTGCCGTGCGAGTTTTTTCTTGAAACTGCATTTGGTGAATCGTTGACGGTACGGTTACCATTATAAACAAAAGATCACCGCCTTGCTTACGCACACCAAGTTTATTTCAAACGGGTCAAAAAGTTTAACTACAATAATCTAAATGGTCATAAGGGAACATACATAGAACAATTTTACCGGTTTGCTTTTAATTTTCTCCATTCAGTTCTTATTTAACAAAATTAACTATATAGTAAACTTGAGATGTTGAAGCTTTCAGGAAGGGCATATAATTAATCAATTTGGTTTTAAGACCAGAAGCTTCTTGATATACACTGAAAAGAAGTTTGATTAAATGAATAATGATTGTAAAAGCAGAAAGAAACTTCATCACTTGGGAACAAAATAAGGCTCAATTAAGAACCGGTCAGTTCATCATTAGTAGAACAAGCTACAAAAATAATTTGATCACTGCTGTTCTAGAGATCAAACAATTTTCATTAATTTTAAAAATACATAAGCGAAAAGAGCCAGAGATTTCGAGGTCCATTATTGGGAGGTTATGGCCTATCAGTAAGAAAATTATTTCTAGATAATGTTTATGGGAAAATTAAGTCATGTCTACCATAGACAATTGATGCACTATGGAGAAATGGATCAAACGTCAATCTCACTTTGAAATTCGAAAACAAAGAACATTCATTGCTACCATGAAGTCAATTTTGTCTACATCCACCAACAATTTGATAATGTCGTATTCAGTCTTTATAATGGTAGGAAAACAAAACTCTTATCTTAATATTATTAATTTAAACGATAGTTCACAGAACAAGCCATGTATCCATATCCAGAACCTTTACTAATCTCAATAACAAGAGAGGAAGGTATTCAAATTTTCCTCATCTTCTATCATAATTCTCGAAAATCTTATGAAATGAGAGACTGAATAAATATATTTAACGATAATGGTCGTTAGAAAGGCAAGAGATCATTGATTTATTATTCCAAAAAATAAAAAGCTTTACAAAGTAATGTAATCTGTTGCCTCATTTCTCTTTTTCTTTCTCTGTTTTTCGTGTATGTACAGTACACACATTTAAAAGGAAAATTGTCTCTCCTGTTTTCCCCTTTTTTCTTTAAGAATGCTAAAACTATGTGTCTACAAGCCAGAAATTGGAGAATAGTCCCCATAAAACTCAGGAATTCCAGAAGCAGCCCACCACCTCTCATTAAAAGCGTCCTGCATATCGTCGGGTATGACCGGCGTCCGACAGAGCGGGCATGTCTTATGATCATAGCCCATCCAACGGTCCAGACAGCTCTTGTGAAAGATGTGTGTGCAGTTCGTGAGCCGTCTGATCTCATCAGATCCCTCGAACTCGTACAAGCACACTGCACAGCTGTCTGATGGGTTCGACTCCACCAGGTCGGAGAAGTGCACGACGGGGAGGATCTCGCGGATGAGGATAGCGGACACGGAGTCGAAATCCGGGTTGCCGAGGTGGTTAACGGCTGCGTGAGGCCAGGAAATGCCGGGCTCGAGGAAATCTGGAAGACCCAGAACGCGAAAGAGGTTGTTTATGAGCTTTCTGATGAGTCCCAGAAGGGAAAGTATGTGTAGCACTAGTTTGGGCAGTAGTAGCTCTGTGTAACCTACAGGAAAACCCATAGCGAGAGAGAAAACTTTGTGTACAACACAGTGGTCTCTGTTTTGTTATTTGGTTTGGTACAGAAGGAAAGAGAGAGAGAGGGGGGGTACGTGAATTGGGATTTAGGAGGTCGACGGAGCTTTGGTGGGGAATATATAGAATAGAAGCTTGAAATTGAAATGACGGTAACGGGTCTGAGCATGACGGACAAAAGATACGTACACAACACTCTTGGTAATATTCTAATGTTATAGTTAACTCAACCTTGTACCCAACCGGCCACTTCGTACGAGTGGTAAGAGAAATCATAGAACGTTGCTTGGACTGATAGGTTCCAAAAATTATAATAGTTTATACTTTTACAAAGGATAAATTCTACCTTTTATTTTAACAAAAGCAGCGTTCGATTATATTGGATAATAAAAATAAACTTTACTCTTATTTTCAAGAGTTATTTTTTTAAATATCTTTTATATTATTAAAATGTGAATTTGTACCTTATATGTTCGCATGATACTTTTGTTTTAGTCTCTGCACCTGTATCAGTATCACAGTTAAAATAATTTTGCATGTACCGTTACCAAGATGTGAGTTTACTACATAATTGAGGGCGGCAGTTACAGAAGTTTGAACCAGAATTAACCTTAAAACTTTAAATAGAGAAAAGATGTAAGACTAATTTTTCACGTATCAGTGATGAAAACAAGAGGGCTCTAATAAGAACATGGCCTACCAGAGCGCGGCTTCAGTCCGACCAAGTTCTCTTACTTTCGCATGAATTATTTATATGATTTTATTCTTCAAAATATGTTTTTAATTCACCATTTTTTTTCTTATTTCTTTCCTTGTTAGTGATGTTTTCATCCAAAATATTTTCAAAGCATTTATTTTCAGGGTCCTATAACATACAAAATTTGTGAGTTAGAGTATCTGTTTTCTAAGTTAGAATGATTAAAGTGAAATTTTTATTATTATAAAGAATAATAATATATGAATGCTTTTAACCATCATAAGGGTTTAATTTTTATATTTAAATCCACTTAAACTATATTTTTATTTCTAATATGCAATTCCGAAACAATTATTGGTATACAAAATTTATTATCTTCTTTCAATTTGCAAGGAATAGGAAGATAAAAGATTTAACCGGTATTAGGCAGTTAGGAATGGTTAAACTAGTAAGATAAAAGATTTAAAGTTTAAAAGATTCAACCAGTATTAGGCAGTTATAAAAGATTGAATAAATTAAAAATTTTGAAATATGATTGAAGGAGACTATCTTTTATTTATTGAAGAATTTAAAATTTAGTTAAAAACAGAGACCATATAAAATTTAATTAATTTACGAAATTGATCGATTAATTAATAAACTGATCGATTTTTATTAATAAAGGTTATTAAAGTGAATCAAACTAAAAAAATTAAAAACTAAATTGAAAAATCAATTAGTTCAAAGTTTTAACAGTTGAATCAACAAAATTGATTGAGGTTTTTAATCATTTGTTAGAACAATTAATTTTTAGACAAATTCATCTAGTCAAACACCTAGTGTTAGTTATTATATATTTGTTTGGTTTTTAGACATATTTAGATAGTCCAATACTTACCTTTGATTAGTATATATCTACTTGGATGGAGGTTCGACTAGTCAATCCGTTAACATAATAGACAATACCTATTCTATAACTTTTTATTGTATTTTTTGGCTAATCGATCAAACCTCTTAGGCTAGCCAAAACTTTATGTAAACCAACCTAGCTAATAAACTCCGGAAGCGTCTCCACGCGGACGAACCACCACCCTTACCAGATAAACCCAGTTATAGTGCTGCGGTGCAAGGTATGCCAATGGACACTACAGCAGCTGCCTCTGTTTGGCCTGCCGAAGAGCTGGTCATCGTGGAGGAAGGTGATATAACACCAGTGACTGCTGCCTCAGGCAAGGGCTTAGAACTGTCTTCAGCTTTTCGATCTCGGCTAGATAGGCAGTGGGAGAAAGCAGTAGTTGTTAAACTTTTGGGTCGTCGAATTGGTTACACTATGTTGTCATCCCGTCTCCGCTGCCTCTGGCAGCCCGCTGGTCCTATGAAGGTGGTGGACCTAGAAAATGACTACTTTCTAGCTAAGTTTGTTGAGGACGATGACTTCATTCATGCCCTAACCCAAGGTCCTTGGGTAATCCTCGGGCATGTGCTAGCTGTACAAAGTTGGAGACCCACTTTTCGCCCTTCACAAGATGAAGTCTCTCAGGCAGTGCTTTGGCTACGATTCCCTGAACTACCTGTTTCGCGATACCATCCACAGATCCTTAAGGCCCTAGGGAATCTCGTTGGCTCCACTGTTAAAATAGATGCGGCGACTACGTCGGCTAAGCGTGGCAAATATGCCCAAGTGGCGGTGGAGGTTGATATTAGCTGTCCCCTTTGCTCCCGAGTGAGCTTGGATGGAGAGGAAATTAATGTAGCCTATGAAGGCCTTTCCCAAATCTATTATTCGTGTGGTATCGTGGGGTATGATTCAGCAGCCTGCTCCACCAAGACTACTACCCAGACAGCACTGCCACATACTGTCCTCACTACTGACCCTCTGGAAACTCACTCTACACATCCAGCTCCAACGCCTACTGCGGAGAAGACGATGGCTGATGCTAGTCATAAAGAATATGGGCCATGGATCCAGGTCCAAAGAAGAACACGGAACTCGAGATTCAAGACCACCGATCAGCGTGCTCCTCACATCATTGACAATACAACAGCTACTCGTGGCTCTCGATTCTCGACCTTCCATCATGCCATTTTTCAGACTTCCCATCATGATCAGCCCCCAACTGGGAAGGAGCACCGCCAACCTACGCACCCCGGCATTTCTATGACTGTCAAGAATAAAGGAAAGGCAGCTAGACACACTGTTCATGAGCAACGGTCCACGTCTAAGGGCCCTAGCCAGACTTTTAAGACTAAAACTATTGTTCCCACCCATGCCAACCCGTCGGTTCCGTTTGTTTTCAATCAGCAGGAAACCAGTACCCCATTGACTGTCAGACGCGTCATTCCCGAGACTTCTGTGCAGGTGCTTCCCATGCAACGTCCACGTGAACCTCATGCAGCTGTTACCATCCCATCACAGAAGGAGGTTTTGTGTGATGACGCTTCTCTTCTGAACCAGCCTACAGATGATATGGATTGTGGTCTCCACTAGGAGGCGTTGACGAATCATCCTATGCAGGAGGCACGTCAGGTCACTAATCTGTTACCTCCTTCCGAACCGCCTGATGACGTCACTAGGGATGAGTCGATGGATGCAGTTCATGGGACTCCAAGGTCAGTTGAAGAAGTGGTGCCCCAGACACCTGAGGCCAATGCTCCGACTGAACTTGTCGGTTACCTAGGAATCACCACCTGTTGAAGGAGTGCTCTTCCTGATATATTACTATCCTTAGTAAGACTATCCTTCTTTGGAATTGTCAAGGGACTGGGGGCAAAACGTTCCAGCCCATCCTCAAGAATCATATTCGGTTGTATAACCCTTTGATGGTGGTACTGTTTGAACCGAAAATTAGTGGACAACAGGCTCTTTCGATGATTCGAAAACTCGGGTTTGATTTCTCCTTTCGTGTTGAGGCTACTGGCTTTGCTGGGGGGATTTGGATTTTGTGGAAATCACCAATGCATGTGGACATCTTGATAGCTCATAGGTAGTTCATACATACTCAAGTTACAATTGCAGGCCCGACATTCTAGTTTACTGCAGTTTATGGTAGCTCCCAACCTTAGCTCCAACGATTTCTATGGTATGGATTGATGCAGCTCGGCCAGTACACTCCCATGCCCTGGTTACTTGGGGGTGATTTTAACGCAAAATTAAAGGGATCTGATAAAAGGGCCGGGTCCACAAGTGTTCCCATCATCAGTCGATCGTTCAAGGAGTGCGTGCATGCATGTGGATTATATGATCTGGGTTTTGACGACCCTAAATTCACCTAGAGGCGGGGACTCATCCAAGCCAATTTAGATAGAGCCCTTTGCTCGTCTGCGTGGTTGACTTCCTTCCCCACAACACAGGTGTCTCACCTCCCATTCTTAGGTTCTGATCATCAACCATTGCTAGTATCCTTCCTCAAGAAATCAGCACAGACCAGAGGACCCAAGCCCTTTAGATTTCAATCGGCTTGGCTTGTGAATGAACATTTCCCACGGTTTGTACAACAACATTGGCACCCCGACATGTTTCAGTTCTATCCTTCACTCATGACCTTTGCTACTGCATTACGACAATGGAATAAAACTGACTTTGGCAACATATTTTATCGTAAAAATCGCCTGATGGCTCAATTGACAGGGATTCAGCTAGCACTTGATAGTTGGGACTCGGATTTCCTACTGGACTTGGAAACCCAGCTCCAGAAGGATCTCATCCAGGTCCTCTGTGAAGAGGAGTTATTTTGGCACCAACGCTCACGAGGTGTGTGGCTCGCACATGAAGACCGTAGCACCAAATACTATCATACGATGACTATGGCAAAGAGGAAGCGTTTATTGATTACGTCCTTAAAAGATGACACGGGACTCACCATTACACATCCTCGACTGCTTTGAGACCATGTCAGGAATTATTTTTCAGCGTTGTACTCCGCAGATCCTGGTAGTATGGCCCCCTTCCCGGTTGTAGGGGCCTTTCCCAATTTAACACGTTAGGAACTAGCCTCGCTTTCGACACCTGTGGGACGTGATGAAGTTACACAGGCCATTTTTGCATTGGGTGCCAACAAAGCTCCGGGTATCGACGATTTTAGTGCACTTTTCTTCTAGAACCAGTGGCCTGTGGTGGGGCAGTCAATCATCACATTTATTCAACAGGTTTTTAGGCATGAACACTGGGAAACAGCGCTAAACCAAACTATTCTTGTGTTGATCCCGAAAGTCCAGTCTCCAGATTACATAAGCCATTTCCGACCGATTAGTTTATGTACAGTCCTCTATAAGACAATTACGAAGGTTGTGGTCGATCGGCTTAAACCTTTCCCCAACCATTTAGTTGCTCCAGATCAATGTAGTTTTGTGCTTGGCCGTTTGATCACTGACAATATAATTATTGCACAAGAGGTTATTCATTTTATGAAGAAAAAACAAGGCAAATCTGGTATTCTTGCTATAAAGGTCGACTTGGAGAAGGTGTATGATAGACTTCGGTGGGATTTCCTTCTGGATACATTACTTGACATAGGGTTACCAATGGATCTGATCAATTTAATTATGAAATGTGTTACTTCGTCAGCTTTGCAAGTTTGTTGGAATGGGGATCTTCTAGAGTCATTTACTCCGACTAGGGGCATCCGGCAAGGGGAGCCTTTATCCCCCTATTTGTTTGTTCTCTGTATGGAGCGGCTCGGGCACCTAATCCAGTCTGAGGTGGCACAGGGTCACTGGAAACCGATTAGGCTTCGTAAGGGTGGTCCTCACATTTCGCACTTGTTTTTCGTTGATGATCTCATCTTATTTGCTGAGGCTTTGTCACATCAGGTACAGATTATCTCTAGCGTTCTTCAAACTTTTTGTCTGTCTTCAGGCCAGAAAGTCAGCGTTGTCAAGTCTCAAGTGTATTTTTCTAAGAATATTTCCCGCCCGTGCGCTCGCGGTCTTAGCAAACTATTGGGTTTCCAATAGACCTCGAACCTTGGTAAATACCTTGGTGTCCTTTTAATTCATGACCGATCAACGCGGAGAACGTATCAATATATCCTGGATACCGCTCAAAAAAGACTAGCCGGATGGAGTTCTCGGTGTCTTTCACTTGCTGGCCGAGTAACCCTAACACAATTGGTTCTTGCAGCATTACCCATTTTTACCATGCAAACAATGCGCCTGCCCAGACAGTTACTTGACGACTTAGAGCGCATTATGCGAGCTTTTGTCTGGGGTTCACAAGAGGGACATCATAAGGTCCATCTTGTTATTTGGGAGGAGGTGTGTAAATCAAAAAAGGCTGGAGGACTTGGGCTTCGGCAAGTACGCTATACTAATGATGCTTTACTCATGAAACTTGGTTGGG